>OW679196.1:171213936-171624581 GCA_940337035.1 Agriotes lineatus
TATTTAAAAAAATAAACGACACTAGACACTATAGTCGAGAACAGGAAAAGCCCAAAACTGATAGAAACGCTCTTTAATAAAACCATGGAAGATGCAAAAGAAGGTAGCATTACAATAGATATCTATAAAAAAGTCATTCTAATTTGTACCCACGAATTCTAATATACCTGAAAATTCAACAAGCCTTAACTTAGTCTTTTTGTAAGGTACAATTAGCAACTATACCCCATTCATTACATTTGTGATTCTGAACAGGCGTTGCATGTGCATTATTTTAACGATGTAAGGCATAGTTGGTAATAAAAAGATTACCAAAGTCAAAGCAAAATTGAAAATTTAAATCATTTTTCATTCATTAAGCGAATTAAAGTTGTTGAAAATAACATAACTGATCCCTCGAGTCCAGCAAGATGCCATGAATGGATTTACTATAACTGAAGTATTTTCCAGAAGTTACAAAATTTCAATTTAAAATTGTAAATGCAATTCATTTAGGTACGTTTATTAGTAAGGCTGTTATTCTTTCACATATCTAATTATATTTTTTGCATTCTTTTCAGAACTACTGTTTTATGTAAAAGGCTTTTTAATATTAATTTTATAAATGTCTGATGAAGCTGGAACTGCCAGCGAAACGTTACAATTTTTAATAAACATTTTAATCTGTTAAATTGACTAATACTAACTTCTCTTTGAAAAATTACTTTTCAAAATGTATTTTAGCAACTAATTTAAAAAACAATTTAAGCTGATTATTCTCCAATCTCAACCTTGAATAACTAAACAACTGTAATTCAAATTGCTTTTTTAAATAATTATAGTATAAAATACCGCTACTTAACTTAACGTATAATTTTTAAAATACTGTGGGTGTACCCAATAAACAACCAGCTAAAATAATGGCACTAGCCCAAATATCACAAACAATGAACGATCAAATGTAAAACTGCAGACTTACGTATAATAAAAAAAGTGCATAAAAAAGTTAACGTTCAAACACTAACCACACAAAAACAATGGTAACGTTTAAGGAACTCTAAAGGGATTCTCTCGAATCCGCTGGCAATTCGCATATCTCAAAAATGTCTCAACGTTGAAATTCAAAGTAACATGCACAGGGGCCTGAAGGGTATCACTCCAGCACATGTCCGCATTGCACACAAAAATTCACAAGCACACGTAGGTAACAGTCAACTTCCCCCGCAGCTCCCACGAAGAATCATTACCCCTCCCAGAGAAGAAACATAGCCTGCACAACCAGTTGCACAAGATGGTTACTGCGTCAAGGTCACGTTGACGTAATGGGGTCGCCGACACATAAAGTGCACTCAAGCGGTGACACAGGAGGCATTCAGTCGGGGAAAACTGACCATGTTCGTTGGACCCGATACTAACCGCTGCAAACCAATAGCGCAATGTAGAGCTAATCCGTATAAACCGTGAAGTGGACAGAAGCTGCAAAAACTCACCCCGTTCAGGGCCAATAAAATGCTAAACTCCCAGCCAAACTCCGCCGAACTGGCGTAGGAGACAAAACTCCTAAAATGTCGCTACAACACCTATATTCGCCTACCGGTGTGGGATAATATGCCATTTTCAACTCAAACTTGAGGCGATAAGGTCAAACACCTAAGGCTCTGAAAAGCGACAAATCGCAGCGATCTAGACTATATCACAGCATAAATCGGAAAAGACAGAGTCACACTCAAAACCAAAATCCTCTAGGCGAGTAGAAAACGCGACGTGCGAAATATAAATATTAGCTCTAAAGGCGATTTTACACCATAACTATTTTTCATGCCGTCCTATATGTAAATATTTTTCTTGTAATTATCTTGCTTTCCTTGGCTTTTTGTTTTGTTTTTGGGATTATTATCTAAACTTGTTGAGTACCATATCAGTTATCTGTAATTGCTTCCTATACAATGGCTTGTTGTCTAATTGTTTCATTTATGACGCATCTTGACGCAGAACGCAAACGTTTGATTGCTTTTTTTAACAATTTTCGCTGCTTCCAATAGTCCTCTAATTCTAGTACTTAGCTACCAAGATTCCTCCCAACATGTAGTAATGGACTGTTCAATAGTCCTATACATATATAGATCGTAGTCAGTATATAACTACAATATATTAGCTAATAACAACTGCTTAGTTCTAATAACTAGTCCTTAGGAGACCAGAATGGAAGGAAAATGGTTCAACATCAAACCATTCTAAGAAGTTGGAAATTGAGAGATAAATGGTAAACGCGCAATAATTCTAATTCAAAGCAAAACATAAACAGTGAGAAGTACCAGGTTTTATTGTATCTCGAAATTAGTTGTAGCAAATGTATATATAAGTTGAAGGGTTTCGCCGTATTTCTGTCTTTTGTTAATTATCCCAACCCTTCTCCTGATTATATTTCTACTGCATCCTGTGGTGTACCATATCTGAAGCTTTATTCGTCTAAAAATATACAAATCTGAATCAAAGTAGTTTATAAAGTTTTCCCATTTCTCTTTTTATCTGTCGGACACGCTAAATGTCTAGCATGCATTCTAATGAAAACAAAAGCCGGCCTCATATTAATAGATTCGTGGCGCATTTCGGGGACGGTGGGGTTTAAGGACATCGCGAGCAGAGATAAATTCGCGAGGAACCGCAAGCCATTTGTTTCCTTAAAAAGTGCGCCGGCAGAAGCGTATTTCTATAAATCTACCGTTCGTGCTCACCTGTACATAAATACAAACTAAATTATCCCAACATAAATCCGTTTTTAAACAGCGACCACGTGGTACACGATAATTTGTGGCCCCAATATTTCAAAAAAATTCATAGTAGCGTGAGTTATGTTGTAACTTTATATTTACGATATTAATTTCCTCGCGTTTCCTTCTGCACTAAGGCCGGCTCGGCGTCGCGGCGCGGGTGTAGCTGCGTCTCCGCCGGGTACGTGCAGGGACGTACCCTGGAGGAGCCCCAAGGTGCGTCTGAAGCATTGGGCCGATTGCATTGTGCCCGTACCTGGCTGCGGTTCCGGCCGCTCGGATATTTTCCGTTATTATCTTTCCTCTCGCCACTTTGCTCATCCGCGCCCGGAACTCGGGGAGCGCGTTATCGCGGGGCCTCCGCCGGTCCTTCGAGGCCGAGCGCCGACTCGCCTAGATCCAGGGCCCTGATGTCTACCGCTTCGTTTCAGCCACGTTTGACGACCGTCGCGGCCGGAAAAAGATGCCCTCTGTATTAGGACATACTGGAATTATCTGAATTTTCTTTACCTTCGACCGACAAAACGAGTAGATTAGGCAGCAAGGTGAGATACTGGTATACATACTGCCCATTTCATCGTATAACAACTAGATAGGGAATACATTTAACAAGCTCATAATTTTTCCCAGGTAGCTCTTAATTTTAAAAATAATTTTCTATATTTGTAAAATGTGTGGTTTCACTCCGCATGGCTAGAGCTTTCCCATAACAAACAAACAAACAAAAGTAAGAGCGTGTTCAATTTGTTGCCTACGTAGTTTCTATACGATAAAATGGGTAGCCTGCATACCTTATTGTAGTTTTACTTTACCACGGTACAATAAGACCATTTTCTGCGTAATTTTGCATACTAGACTTCTTGAGGTACAGAGGAGAAGCTATTTTCGTTTAATTGACTCACATCTCGTTAATTTTTCTACAATATCTTTATCGCTGACCTTGTTACAGGAACAACAGTTGTCTTAAAATATGTTTTATACAACATGTTCGATATTTATTACTCATTATTCTCTACAATTCTCCCACTTAAGCACTCGTTTACTTGTCTAGAAAAATCAATTGGGTGGTGCTAGGGCATGTCATGTGTTTCCAATTCGACACTTTTTGAAGCCTCTGCTTTATGTATAATACACCAAACAAACGACGCACAAATTGTACTTCTCTAAAGATAAAGTGCAACGGGCAGTACCTACTAAAAGTTTTCTTGCCTCTTGGCTCCTTAGGCGTTCTGTGCCGTTTATTAGCGATGTGTTCATAATTACTACATTATTGAAAATATTTCGCCTATACTAAAACGAGCATGTGAATGTTTACACTTACGACTTCTAAGTCCTTGCACTAACTAAGGGGTAAGTTTAGTTTACATCGCTTAGCGTTAAAGTTAACGAATATTTTCCTGCAGTTTTTCCGATGGGCTACGCTGTAAGCAGGTTTTCTTTATCGTAATTTTGGATTCATGACTGCGCTCACATTAGCTTTTCCCACGTTTAGTCAAGTTCACATCTACTTACCTACGCCCGACCTTGTGCGTTGGTTACTGGAGACGACGTCTATCTTGAAAGTTATGCTATCTTAACTTATTCTAAATTAGTTGCTTAATGATTAATAATCATCAAGCTTGCTAGTTTCTAAACGGGCGAGAGTTCAACTCCCGGCACGGGCGATCTGGATTTTCGCTTAGTTAGGGTTTAGGCTTAAGTGACGCTTGCCTCCTGAAGTGATGCGTAAGCGGCCCCGGGTGGCAACGGTAGTCGTTAGGATATAAAAGAAAGGGTAACGGGCTGACATATAGATGACAGAAAACGTCAACATAACTTACAAAAATTGATTTAAATGTTGTAATTTTACGTTTTTTCGATTAAAAAAGCATAATGTACGCCTCGGCAATTAACTCCACATTTGTGATAAAAAGGTAAACTTCAGTGTCTTGGTATACAAATTATTATTAATATAAGTTTTATTGTAAAAAAAGAAATTAAACTCCTCCGTGGCAGCTGGCGAATGAAAAATTATTATTATTATACCACTGTTAAAAAAAGGCTAATTATCGAACCATAAGTTTCCTAAGGGCAATAACAAATTTGTTTAAAAGTACATTGAAAGTGAAGTATACGAAAAGTATATAATGACGAAAGAACAAAATGAGATCCACAGTGGCCCCGACATTCATTATAAGACAAGTAATTGAAAAATACCTGGTATTAGATCGCGAAAGGATAACAGACATTTCGGAAGTCTTGCAAAAAACACAAATACCACCTAAGGCTATCAAGATAAAGCACGACAAATTGATAACTAATAAAATAAGTATAACTGATGTTCGGCAAAGTGATGTCACTCCTATTTAGAGTAAAGAACAAGACCATGAAAAAGGTCATCATGTTGTTAGATTAGCGGAAAACGAGGATAACCTCCAAAGACCTTTGTACGCATTCCAAACGAAAACGAAGCAACAATAGGATCTTAATGGAAGAAACTAGATGTATGGTAATCGCAAAGAAACCCGTAAGGTGTAAACTAGCTGGCTATTATGAAATTATTGAATTAGTAAGATCTTTTAAATATATTTGAGGCGACAATCACTACTTCGGAACTAGGATCAGCAATAGCTGAATATCTAAAGTAATATGTGAGGAAAAGCGATCATATCAATATACAAAGTAAACCTAAAATATACGAAACATGCCTAAGGCCGATAATGACTTACGGGGTAGAAAAAAGAGCGAGAAGTGTCATAACAAAAACAATACCGCGAGTAGCTGAAATGAGATACCTAAGAAATAGCAAGCAAAACTTTGAGATGGCATACAGTTTCAAGCGGAAGCTATAGTGAGATGATCAAGAAAGCAGAGGCGAGAATGGAACTAGCATATACAGCGAATCGATAACAGTAGACTAGCGCGAATTACAAGGGACGGTAAGTGATACGGAAAGAAACTGAAGACTCAATATCACAAAAACAATGTAGTTGGAAATAACAGACCCTAAAGTTTATCGCAAAGAAGGAAAAAGGAGAAGAAGAATAATACTTATCAACATTTAGATGAATCTCCTAAACCATTTCGCAAAAACTTTCTTCAGACCAAAGTGAACAGTGTGAAAACGCATGTGTGTGAATGTGTCTCAAGTGGGGACTTATCTCTCTCTCTCTCTCGTCTTCTCTCTGATGCCTTCATCTCCTGACAGCTGATTCATGACTTTAAGTTTATTAATTCATTATATCTTGTACCTCCACTCGGTCCGTGATAGTTTTTTGTAAGGGGAAATGTGTTATGACCTTCAGTTGATCAATCCAACGTTTTGGAGATCTACCATTGTTTCGTCCGGTTTTCCGTGAATAAACTTTTCCCATAATGGATAATCATTTTCAAACCGCAACATAGGATATCAGGGTGAATATCCTTGATTACGACATTTGAGGTTTGATTGTTGTTTTCCAAGTTAATTTATAGTGAATGTAGCTCTCTAAAAAGTGGGGGAAATAATTGTGTTTATGTTTATATTTAGAAGCCCACGTGGAGAAATTCATGCGTAATCTAAGAACCAGATGTGCAAATTTTGCTTTGACAACTGGGAAACAGCAGTTAACTTTCAAATGTCATTATACAGGACAGTCACACTTCTGTCATTTGTAACCGGCACGTATACAATCGGTGTTGTTCGATATCTAGATTCCATTGTCTTCTGTCGTCTATTACCCTTACCGAGCCGGGCTCCATAGCTCAGTGGTAAGCATTCTGGCTACTGATCTAAGGGTCGAGAGTTCGATCCCCGATCCCGGTGAGCTTTTAAAAAATAAAAAAATGCGGATGAAAACCTCTACAAAATGCCATAATTCGGAAGTGATGTAAAGACGTGGATTCCATGTTACTATGATATGTAGCATGGAAAAGATCCCTTGCTAGGGTTGGAACTCCTTAGTCTCGGCGAAATTCTAAGTAGGACTAAGGTACCTGGTACTCTGCATGCCTAGACCTTGTCCACGGGGTTGGCAAAAAGGGCCTATGAAGACCTACTTCCTAGACATGAGTCTCCCCACAAATACTACTACTACCCTTACTGAAGGTTTCGTTTACTTGTCCCTTTTGTTATTTTTCCTTCCAGTTTCCCATTGGTCTTCCTTTTTTCGTTTGTGTTGTGTTATCCAATTCAGGCAGTCTGCTATCGGCCATTCTCTGTACATAACCATACCATATTAATTGCTTTCTTTCTCTAGCTTCAATTCCAATTCGTTTACGAACATCATCATTTCTTATGTTTAGTCCCGAGCTGACTCCCGAGATACTTAAATTCCTTTTTACCTTCAATTTCATTCTTGCCTTGCAAGTTATTAATGTAGTTCCCTATGTATAGTTATTTTATCTTTTGACACTCATAATCAATCTACATTCTTCGTATGTTTATTTTAGTCTGCGTGTTATATATCACTATTGTTAATAGTACTTTTTGCGTTTTCAATTATTTCTAGCTAAATTTTTACTGCCTGTAATACCTGAATGCCATACGCCATAATAAACATGATGGTCACTTGCAAGAATAATTCTTTAGCAGTTCTAGCTGAGAGATAGTACTATTCACAATAGTATGCACAATATGTATACTGTCAAAGCAACCGTGTAAAAATAATTGGAAAAGCAATTCAATTAAATATTAACAAGAGGTCAGAAATACTTACTCTTCAGCTCTTCAGCTCTCCCATTTAAATTTATCTTTCTTGTTTTTGTTTTCAGATACATTCTAGTCAAAAAAATAATACGTTATTTTTAAAAGTAGTGGATATCGACAATCATTGTTGATTTTATAATTTCCTATTTAAGTCTGTTGAAACATACATCCTATCATTCTGTATAATTGTATTAATTAAAATTTTTCTGAACATGCCTTACACAATTGGCATATTGATCAAGATATTTATAATTGTAAATTCAAAAGACAGCTTTTAAAATCTTTTATTCAGATCGTATTTGCTTCAAGAAGGAATCACAACACAACAACATTTGCTCAACGACAATGACATCCTCAACAGGTACAACATCTAATGAAGTTGATCATCCTGGTTTCGTACGAGATGTAAGAAGTTTGCCAGTTTGATCTGTGTTATTGCTAAGTTGAACATTGTCGCCCAGTTCATCTATTTTATTAGCATTTACTTTACACATCGTTGAAGTCGAGGGCGGTATAACCTCAGTCTGGAATTGTTGATCAACGAAAAGATCTTTTTGTCGATGAAGACTACCCTCCTCTTTGATCTCTATTTACACATGTATTCGTGCACTTTGTCTTCAGTTTATTTTCTTTCGATAAAAGAGTGGCTGTACTGCTGCCGTGTTCCGTAAGCCTGCTTATTTAAAACGTTTTTCTGCGGTATGGGCTCCATCAGGGAAGTTGGTTCCTTGTTGAGCTTCTATAGCCCTGGTGAACGGGTGGTATCATATGTAAATAACTAGAGCTTCGTTTTAATCCTCGGTTGTCTTTCGTTTAGAACTGACACCAGGAGCCCGGGCCAAGAAATGCGTATTCTTCCATTTCCTCTTGAGGTTCTGGAGAGTCGATTTTCTTGAACCTTGATGATCTGTCACTCTCTGCAAAGAGCATGCCTCTTCCAGTTTAGCAATGGCGGTTGCGTTTTCTGCATTCTTTACACATGAACGATTACACCCTGTATAAATCCATATGCCTATGTAAACGTGTATTGTGTCTGCGTCTTTGCGTGCGTCTCTGCATGCGTGTTTGCTTCACTTTTTCATCGACAACGATCGGGCGTACTTCTTCCACGATCAGTAGTTGCATTGTGTGTCCTTTATAGTGCAGCGATCAGTAAAAATGATATGTACGCTTTTGTAGGCAAGTGGTTTTCATTGCAAATGAATATAATTCGCATTGCTAAGTGTTTCCTTTTGCTATTTAGTATTATTAGCAGTATTAAGATATTTTCACCTATTTTGTACATCATTTTGAACACTAAATTAACGACGTTAAAATATTTTCTTTTGCAACTTTCTACTTCCTTTTACGATAAAGAAAGTGTTGGATTCATCCCAAAAATTCGAAATTGAGTTTTCAACAGATTTTCACGTTTTAGAGTCCCCTGAACCCAAAAAACATGTTCATCTGTCTGTCTGTCTGTGTGTCTGTGAACAGAATATCCCAAAAAGGCCTTTCCTAGCTTTCTAGGTATGGCGTTGAAACTTCATATATATAAGCCGTTCACGATCTTTTTGGGTCAGGTGAGGCTATGACCATCTAGTAATTTTGTTGGAAGAACCTCCCTCATGAAAATTGACACTTTTTGTGTATGGTTAGGTTGTTTTCAGTTTAAGGTTATATTTTCTGAATAGGTACATTGTTGCCGGATATTTTCTAGTCTCCACATCGACTCGCGTTCTTTTAAATTTGGTCTGTCCTTTTTAAATTGGAAGTAGCATCGTATTTTGGGCATTTTGACTTTTCCTTTGACGGAAATTAAAATTGTTCTTACATATTTGATAAATCATTTATTTTCTTACAAATATTAAAATAATAAATCTGGCAATGCGGTAGCAAGAAAATGTCAAACAGACACTCACAGAAAAAAAAATTGCATCCGCTACATCATCGAATCAGTTAGTCCAACATGAAAAGAAAAAATCATAGCAACTCTGTCCCAAAAAGGTCGTGAACGGCTTATAAGTTTTGTGTACTATGTAGATGAGACAGCAAGCTTTTGAAGAAAATCGCATAACAGACAGTAGGTGTTGACTCTTCTGACTTTTCAGTATTTCGATTTTTCCAAAAACGGCTCTAACGTTTTTTTTTCAAACTTTACATTTTTATTACATTTTTAATGTGTATTCATGTGAGATAGGTTATTTTCTAGTTGATACTTCTAAAATGGGCTTCTTTAGCTTCTTTTTCTATTTTTTTATTAACTCATATTTTAAATAGAACACCCGGTATATTTACAATTTTTGGATTCAGCTTAAAATTTTAGAGAAAATTTGTTTCTTCAACTATCACTCTGTTTTGTATCGTTTTTGTAGAATTTGTAATTTTTTAAAATTTTTGACAAATGCTTAAAAATTAAAAACAAAATTTTTGGCTAATTATAAGATCACTGTAAAAGGAAGTTGTGTGAGTGTATCACACCACCTTTTTAATTTACAATTCAATTTAAAAAATGCAAAAACTGTTGTAAATAGAGTAAACGACCACCTATGTGGGGGGATCAAAAGCTAGTCTAATATGTATTATATTCAGTATCAAACCAACAATTTGAACTGTTCAAGAAATTCAAATGATAGAAACGTGTTATTATAATTCCAAAATAGATTAACTTAGGTAAATTAGATGTTAGCTATATTTTGGGCACAATTTCTGAGACAAACAGCGCCTCCCTTCAATTTTATGTGGATAAGTACTAAATTATTTGTAATTTAAAAAAAATGTAATTGTTCGGTTAGCGAATAATGAAATTGATTAAAATTAATTCGGCGACTGGAAATTAATGGCGGGGAACGGAGCATAGATAGGCGCATCTTCGGGAGTGGCCGCCGCAAACGGCATTTTCATAAATTACGCCGGGATCTCGCAATATTCCGAGGTAATCGTCTTCTCGAAAAAAGTTTCTCCCCGGCGGAATTCTCGAAAGCTCAACAGCGGCTCAGGCGGGAGACTTGCAGATGAGTGCTCGGAGGCTAGCAGAGATTACACGTGAATTATGGCACAAAGATATCTAATTGTAGCCCAGGGCGGCGAGGGGCCCCTTGACCCGACTTCGACTTACCCGCTCTTACCGCGTCTTACCAAATGCACAGGCCATTTACCGACTCACTACATTTACTAGCTTCGGCGCGGCTCATTATTAACGCTGCCGAAGCTAAGTCAACGTTTGCTGAGGTGCGCTGCTTACTAATTTCAATAGATTACCCGCGCACATTTAACCCATTCGCCTAAATCGAGTTATTTGTAATTAACTGGGTACCTAACCAACATCAGAGATTAATGGCTATACCGTTCGATTATTTCGTCAGTAATTGCTACTGCACTCCGCATTATTCGGTTCCTTACGCCTACACCAACGCTCCGCTTCCTCCTGGCTACGTTTTATTTTCATTTTTTGCGTCTAAAATGTAATCATTTGAGCCTGTACAATCAAAATTTCGCATATAATTTATCTTCCTCCACAATAGCACTGTTCAAAATAACAAGGTAAGCGTTCTTTCTTGTTCGTTAGTGAATTGAAAGACTTTATAATTACAATGCAACTTTAGAGCTTTAAAAGACTATGTGGAAGTGGAGATGTATTCACTAGCAATAGTTTTGGAAAAAAAGCATCGCTACATAAATATGTTTTCCCGCTGTCGATCATGTAAGTCAGTGATACAGCCTTAATAACAAAACGTGTAAGTCGGTGATTATATTTGTTTGCTGCTTTCCCTTGTCAACGTAATTTAATATTACTATTAAGTTCCTAAGATAATAAAATTAACAAAGCAAGATGCAGATTTAGACGTTTCGTTTATAATTGCAAGTGTTTATGTGGCATGTGACACTCACGAAAAATAATCCTAGTGACAGGTGACAAACCAAAGGATGTTTTTAAAAATCTAGGAAAATTTCGATAAGCAACGGAAAAAATATAATAAGATAACTCGGAATGTATCTCCTATTAACATTTTCGGCAGTCAACAAGCCGCGGCTTCGCCTTGGCTTGTACTTGCCTGCCTCAAATGTTAATAGGTCCTTACATTCCTTGTTACTTAATTAGCTGTTTGGTTGTTTCTCTTTCGTCTCCTTCTATGTGGAAAGTGCTCATTTCTAAGGCCCGCCCCGACCACCGTCAACCGCAACGACACTTCCCTATAACTTCTCGCCTTTCTTCTTCCGATCGTTACAAACAGTCGCTAGCCACCGCATCGAGCAGACGTGTCCAGCCAGCTAGCGCAGCCGAAGTTGAAGTTCGAAGTCCAAAAGCACGCGTGAAGTCTAGGCTTTCGGGTCGTTCGTTTCGGATGCTTTCCGAGGCGAATAATGTTTAACAAGACGTTTATGTAAAAAAGAATTGTGCAACAACAACCGTACGACCCGTACGATGGCCTTCCACAAGAAGTTGTCGAGGAAATAGAGGCTCAGTCTATTTCTTTACAGACCATACCCGATATCTATCTCGACAGAGCTCTGAGAAAAATATATCCTGGTAAAGCCGATTCGCACGCTGACTTAACAGAAGAAGATATTCAACAAATTGGAATTGCAAGAGCAAAGTACCATGGCGCCAAGGTAAAGCGCAGAAACGACCTCATCGCTGCCGCACGGATGAAGGCAGCTTCGACAGCACCGGGCCCGCTGGAGAGCATGTTGCTCCATTTGTCATAGCTGCCACCACCTCAACCTCCACCTAGTTGAGGCCACCGACTTCTGACGTTGCCCCCCAGCCGGGGAAAATGGAGACCGACTTCGTGGGGGCAACTTCCACGAAGCAAGAGGAAGAAATTCACCAAACCTCCGCAGCCAGTACAGAAGCGCTGCATTGAGAAAACAAAGAGTTTCGAAGCCCTGGCAAACTCAAATGAGGAACAACAACACCAGCCCGAGCACCCCCGCAAGCGAATGCCCCCAGTCGTCCAAGGACAACTGGGGTTCCCTCTCTGCAGCCTTCGCCAAAAACACATCGGCTTCGTTAAAGCCAGGGCCATCCCGGAAGAAATTACAGTTCACCTTTCAACCACCGAGGATTACAGGCGGATGACGGCCCATGTCACGGGGAATCAAGTGCCATACCCCACCTTCCAATTAACGGAAGACAAGCCGAATGCACATCGGGAGGGACATGAAACCTATTTCGATTGTCCTGGTGCAGCTGCCGGTCCAGCGAGGCTAAGAAGGTCTTCTACGTCAAGGAGTAGAGTAGTCGTGCCAAAAGACCGCCATCGGACAATGCCACCGATTTCAGAAATTTGGGCATTCGCAACGCTGCTGCTACGCCACTTTCAGGTACGTCAAATACAGCGGAGACCACCACACCAGCAGGCATACGGACACGCCAGCCACCTGTGCGAACTGCCAAGGTGTCCACCCCGCAAGTTACAAGGGGTGTAGCGTCTATCCCAAGCCTTCTCCACTAAAGACAACGGCAGCACGTAGCTACGCGAATGCCTTAAAGAACCAGGAAGCCACCCCACACCCAGGCCCGCTGCCGCAGCGAATCCTCCAACAGCAGCCTCTGCCATTGGGGGAAGGGAAATCAGCTCTACGAGGCCAGACATCGCCAGCCTCTTTGCACTACTATCCAAGATCGACTTCTTGCAACTAGTTACAGTTGCGAGAAAAATCCTCGCTGGCAATAGCGGTACTACCTCGAGTACCGAGATCATCTCCAGCCTCCTGAGTTGCGCTCAGAACATCGCCAGCCTGTTTAGGCCAGTTGCCATGAAATACATCGTCCGTCGTCCGATCGTTAGAAAAGTTTCATGTCTGATGTGATTTACACGTTGACTTATCGTACAATTTGCTTTCCTCCTGATGAAGCCTCTTACAAAAGTGGGCGAGTTCTTCAAGCTCAATAATAACACGGTCTAATCCCGGAAGTAGTTTGTTACATAATTGTTTTCCTATGCTATTTGTATAATGTATCTGTGCTATTTATCATATCATAGACTTGTGTTAGCTATTACACGCCCTGAAACCATACTCAACTAGCTCATTTCAACTCTCCGATCTGCAAGTCGTAGTCCTACGCTCCAAATTGCCGTCTCGATCAGACCTGAACCTACCTCCTTTCGGACTTTCAAAAACAATGGTACATAAACAATTAATTCCATTTGAGGAGTTCCGAGTTCTCCTTCTTCTTAAGGTGCCGTCTTCTTTGGAAGGTTGGCAATCATCATGATTATTTGCGTTTTGTTAACTGCTGCTCTGAAAAGTTGGTTTGTTGAGCAATTGAACCATTCTCTTAAATTGCGAAGCCACGACACTCTTGTTCGTTCGATGCTGCGTTTTCCTATAATTTTGCCCTGAATGATAATTTGCAGTAGCTGGTATCTTTTTCCTCTGTTTACTTGCCCTAGCTACTGGAGTTTACCTTTCTTTATTTAATCAGTTAGTTCTAATTTTTTTGATAGTCTTCTTAGAACCTCGTTGTTGGTAACTCTGTCAATGTATGATATTTTGAGTATCCTTCTGTAGTGCCACATTTCAAAAGATTATACTTGTCATTGCTTTGTTCAGTGTGGCGGCTTCTATACCATACAACAGGATAATGAATATATAGCATTTTAATATACATATTTTAAGATCTATGTTTAAGTTTCTATTACTGAAGAGTTGTTTCATTATTATGATGGTGCTACGTGCGATTTAGATTCTTGTTCTTACTTCCTTTAAAGAATCATTATTGCTGTTGGTCATGGTTCCTAAATATTTATATTCATATACTCATTCTATGGTTTGATTGTCCACATTCAGTTAAATGTTGGGTTCTGGAGACTTCGTAAAGATTATGAGTTTTGTTTTATTTAAATTTAGGTCTAAGCCGTATTATTTACTCACTGTGTACACTTTCTGTACTAGTCTTTGCATATTCTCGATGCTTTTGTTAGCAGAACGGTGTCATCTGCATACCTTAGGTTATTGATTGGAATTCCGTTGACAATTATTCCCGCTGTTTCCTCGTATAGAGCTTCTCTCATAATGGCTGCTGCATACAGATTATAGGGTAGTGCGGAAAGAATACACCCCTGTCGTACTCCTCTCTAAATTTTGATATTTTCTGAAAGTGTACTATCAATTATAATGTCTGCCTTTTGATGATAGTAAATATTTTCAATGATTTTGATGTCTCGTGTATCTATTTGTTTTTGTTTTAGTATTTGCATAAGTTGGTCATGTCGAACTCTATCAAATGCCTTTTGATAGTCTAGGAAGCATGCGTATACTTTTTTATTAACATCTAAACATCGTTGCGTTAGTACGTTTAAGCTAAATAATGCCTCTCTGGTGCCCACCCCGTTGCGAAAACCAAACTGTGTATCACTTATGTCACTATCCAGTTTTTTTATATATGCGGTGATGTATAATTTTTAAGAGTACTTTTAGCGTGCGACTCATCAAGCTTATAGTTCGGTGATCGTTACAAGTTTTAGCTTTAGTTTTTTTCGGGATTGCAGTAAAAGTCGACACCAGCCATTCTTCAGGTATGTCTCCTGTTTTATAAATTGAATTAAAAAGTTCTGTAAGTATATTTATATTGACATCGTTAAGGAGGTTCTATAATTCAACCGGTAATTCGTCTGGACCAGGAGTTTTGCCTTTTTTCATATTTTTGAGTGCATATGTTACCTCTTCATTTGTTATCTCTGGGCCACTCTCTGTACTTTCTTCTATCACTGATGTCTGTTGTCTGTCATCTTGAAATAACCCTTCAATATAATCCTTCCATCTTTTTAGTTTTTCTTCCGTGCCCAGTGGAATGTTCTCATTATCGTCTCTTAGCAAATTTGTTTGGTTTTTGTATCCACCGACAAGTTGTTCGATTTTTCCGAGTATGTTGAATGAATCGTGTGGTTTTTGAAGTCTTTCAATTTCCGAGCATTTCTCATTCAGACAGCTCTCTTTTGTCTCTTTAAATTTTCTTTGAATTTGATGATGTATTATTTTGTATATTTGTATATCTTTGTTTTTAGCTGCTCTTCTCTCTTGTATTAACTTTAATATTTCTTGGATCATCCATTCTTTTTTCTTATTTCCTTCAGTGTGTTTTAGTTCTTCTTTGCTTATTTCAAGTAGTTTGTTCTTGATATCCTTCCATTTATCATTTACCTGTTCTTCTGCTGCACTGATGTTTTGTATTGCTTGTACTTCATTATTAATTTTTTCTTTTATTTTGTTTTTGACTTCAATGTCCCTACGTTTTAAAAAGTCGATTTTTTGACCTTCTGATGTTTTTTAACTCGTTTTAGACTGAATTTAAAGGTTGCCACTACCGGGTTATGGTTGGAGGCTATATCTGCTCCCGGATATGTTGTAGTAGATTTTATGCTGTTTCTATACCTTCTTCCAATCATAATATAATCGATTTCATTTCTGACTAGTTTCCCTTCTGTGTCTTGGAGTGACATCCAGGTATATAGAACCTTCTAGGAGGCAGCTTATATAATGTATTACTCACCACCATTTCATTCTCTTGGACAAATTGAACTAATCGTTCTCCTCTTTCGTTACGTTCACCGAGTCCGTAGTCTCCTATTAGGTCTTCACATTTTCCTTTGTCAATTTTGGCATTTAGGTCTCCCATAATGATGATGACCTCATGTTTCTTCACAGCCTTCAATATTTTATCTATTTGATCGTAGAATTCTTCTACTTCTTTATCTTCGCTTGTCGTTGTTGGAGCGTATACTTGTAATATATTTATCTTTACGTTCATTTTTACTTCCTTTTACAATAAAGGAAGTATTGAATTCACCCCAAAAATTCGAAATTGAGTTTTCAACCGATCTTCACGTTTTAGAGTCCTCTGAACCCAAAAAACATATTTTTTTCATTGGTCTGTCTGAGTGTCTGTCTGCGTGTGTGTCTGTGAACAAAATATCTCAAAAACGAAAATAGGTAGGGCGTTGAAACTTCATATATAAGTTTTGCGTACTATGTAGATGCAACAGGAAACTTTTGAGGAAAATCGCATAATCGGAAGTAGGTGTTTACTTTTGTGATTTTTCAGTTTTTGTCGATATTTTCAAAAGCGGCTTAAACGATTTTTTTAAACTTCACATTTTTATTACATTTTTAATGTCTATTGATGTGAGATATGTGATTTTCCAGTTGAATACTTCTAAAATGAATTTTTTTGTTTTTTTTTCTATTTTTTTATTAACTCCTATTTTAAATAGAACACCCGGTATATTATTACATTTTTGAATTCAGCTTAAAATTCTAGAGAAAATTTGTCTCTTCAACTAACGCTCTATTTTGTACCGTTTTTGTAGAATTTGTAATGTTTTTAAATTTTTAACAAATGCTTAAAAATTTAAAATCAAATTTTTGGCTAATTATAAGATTACTGGAAAAGGAAGTTGTGTGCGTGTATCACACCAGATTTCTTGTGTTTGTAATTGTAATAGCATTACTCGTTCTGAGACGGGAGTGAAGCCGACTACTGATCTGTTAGCGTCTTTGTCTACTAGAAAGCCAACTCCATGTTGTTGTTTTTGTTGATCACTACTGCCCAAAAAGTCGAAGGTCCCATTGTTGGTGGGGCATTTACCATTATTTGGCCATCTGACTTCACTGACACCTAATATATTGATGTTTAGTCTACTCATTTCTAGTTTTAGGTTATGTAATTTACCAGCTTGAAAAAGGCTTTTGGCATTCCAGGTACCAATTTTAAGTTCCTTGGTATAGCGCTATTCAAAACCGTCCCCTCCGGAGATCCGATTAGGGGACTATTAACTCCGGGATATTTAATCTTGAATCATGATGATTTGTACTAGGGATATCCATAAGAATCTTTAATGTAGTGGTTTCCCGTTGCCTTCTACATTCCCACGCCGTTGACTATTTCCCGCCTTTAGGAGAAGTTTCTCACCCCATCCCATGGGCAAAGAGATTGCCCTTACCTGTGTTTGCTCCTCCACCCTCAAGAAGCTGTTGGCCACACACAGGGGGATCGCTTATACCGGCGATCACTCGGTCTGCTTATTTCGCAACTGACCTCTATATCTAGAGGCTATTCAGTATCCGCCACCTGTGACCCCACTAGTAGCCTGCAGCACAGCCCCAGTCCGAGTTCTATTACCAACTAAAATTAAAGCACATATTGAAATGGTATTAAGCTCATAACTTCGCTCTGTTTGCAGTGCAAAATATTTAAACAAGCCAATCAAGCACGGAGTTATAATATTTTATATAATTGCAAATTTAAACAATAATGAAAGTATTAAATGCATCCGTAATGAGATGCGAGAAACAGTAATTAGTCGGATAAATGCACGCAAAAGCAAAACATATTTCAGAGGGTTTGAATTTGGCTTTTGAATAAAGTAAAATAATTAAAATGATAGGTTTGTGCATATATAAAACCAGACGAACCGAAAGTAATTCACACAAAAGGTTGTTATGTGCATATAAATGAGCGTAGTTATCAATAAAAGCAAAGGAGAGTGAAATTGTGAGCAATCTGAAAGGTAGATGAAGACAAGGATAATCTAGAAAATTTGCAAAGAATAATTCTGAATGTAAGCAACTAAAGAGTAAAAGCAAGCGACGTGAAAAGTGGGGAACTCAAATACCAGTATTTTATTAAAAACAAAGTGCAAAAGAACAGAGCAGTGACATTAATTTAAAAACGTTTGTGAGTGCAACGCTAAAGAACAATACTAGTTATAAGCAAAAGACAATATTTTAGATTTAATAAAATGTTAGATTTTTAATTTATGTAATCAAACTTTATTCTGTTTGTGGTTAATATTATCAAAACTAATTTTCAATTAATAGTAGAAGAACACCGTAACCTGATGTTTTTTTGTAATTAACGAGAAGAACAATTGAAAATAGAAATTAATGTGTCTTGTCGAATTTGTGCTCCAATTTTAGTTAATGTTTTTATGATAATAAAAGTGTATTACCAAGATAAAAAGTGGTCCGTTTTATTGCCTAATTGTCCGAGCATTTGCACTATCCGCAACGAAAAATTTACCTGGAGTTTCCAATCTTCTATTAGGACCAAAATTAGCATCGGAACCCAGAGGTCACCAAGCGGGGACATCAGTGGGGTCTGTAAAAACACCTAGGGCAACATCTGCCACCAGAAAAGCTGAGCCCGAGGCAGAAAACAGGGGCGTCATCTGCAACCAGCATAGAAGCGAACTTCACGAGGTAGGATAGATCTGTAAATTGAGAATCAGCGTACGGGAAAGCAATTAAAACACAAGAGTAGATCTTGCTGAAGAGGTCTAGCGCTTTTCCAAAAGTCCAATTCGTGGTTTTCAAAAATCGAACGACGTCATCAGGTTTTGCGAAATTGGCGGTTTTTCAAGTATCAGAACAAGTGAATTTTGGCATGGGTCCTACGCCATTAATAACGAAGGCGAGGGAATTGTTGCCAAGCGGGAATATTCAAATTATTTACCTAACGCTTTCTTACATTTTTCACGATTTTAAACGTTCAAATACACGCTGTACGCACAAACCATTTTGTGTTCATCTGTCAATTTACGAGGTCGTGACTTATCTACTAAGAACGAGCAAATGAGCTACGGTGAGACAAATAACGTAAAATTTAAAAATATAGCCCATTAGAGAACTCAACCTGAGATAAGCAGTTTCGTGTTTGCCGTGAGCTAAGCGTATTGAATGTTGCAGTTAAATAAAATATAAATAGAGGCATTCAACCACTTTATTTGTGCAATTAATTAATACATTTTATTTTAACCAGCCTTGAATTACTGACAGGCAAGTTTGAGCACAGTATAAATATATACTCTGAGAATTTTGTGTAAAGATTTGCCCCAAGTGTTAACTTATATTAATGTTCTAAATTAAAAATATTTATCACAATATTTCTGCAACACCCTGTATGAGCTTTAATTTTCCTACTGTCCTTCCCTAATTGTAGCAACCATTATCTATGGATATGCAGGGGCCCATTGAATACAAAACCAAATTAGTTTGCGTTATTATTTGCTTCAACGTGGAATATATACGAGTAGGTGTTATTTTGTTAAAGGCGACGCAAATAAAACAACAATCTACATTTACATTTTTTAAATTTGTCTTTAATTTTATGATTGAAGAAAGTAGAAAAAATATTGGTAAAAATGAAGATAACGTATATGGAGTGATTTCATTGGCCGTCATTCTATTCAGTTTTTACAGAATGTCTTTATATGCTCTGAAATTTGGCACGCAATTGTCTTTACTCCACCCACAATCTTCAAGTAAATCAAAAAAATTGTTTTGGTGATACTTCACTAGAATTCAGCAGAAATAAAACTTTTACTTTTCATACTAGTAAATTTGACATATGTTCGATTATAATCCTGCAGTGAAAATTACGAACCTAAGTGACGAGGCTCATTTTCGCCTTAAGGGTTACGTAAATAAGTAAAATTGCCGGATTTGGGGAACTGAAAATTTTCAATGGCTTATGAAAACCAATATATCATGAAAAAGTTACTGTTTGGTGTGGTTTCCGGGCAGGTGTCATCGGCCCATACTTTTTTGTAAATGCAAATGAAGTTGCGGTGACGTTGGTTGGCAACCTTTATCGTGACGTGATTACATTTTTTGACACGAATTAGACGGAAAAGACTTGGACAACATGTACTTTCACCAAGATGGCGTCATGTACCACAGTGCGCACAAAATACGGGAGTTATTGAGACGATGTTTCCTGACAGTTTATTTCTCGTTTTGGCGATGTCAACTGGCCTCCGAGATCGTGCGATATAACATCGTTGGACTTCTTCCGTTAGATCTTTCTGAAAAGTAGAGTCTACGCAGATATTTCTGCAACGATTCTCGAGTTCAAACATAATATAGAGATAGAGCCGAATTTATGTTCAAAAGTAATGGAAAACATGACCAGAAAATGATCGTCTGTTATAGGAGCTGAAACAGCCATTTGAATTTGAACCGTGTATCAGTTTCGCAATGAATTAAAAAAATCCAAAATATTCCTGTTACTTCACGTTTTATCCAAAAGTCAGTTGTTACTGATACACCCTTTACCCATCAATGTCATCATACCTCTAACTCAGCAGCTAGATGGTAACCAGCGAAAAAATCCGGTTGTTATATTTTAAAATCTTCAATGTCTTTTTTTGCATTTGCGTACTTGGTTTTGACATCATACAGTTTAATGTATTATTTTCCTAGAAGTTTTGTTGATTTTCGTACGCCGAATCACACACACAAATCAAAGAATCTTCTAATTGCTGCTAATTTATCATGTCATGGCTTCGGCGACTTCCTTATTGGCAAACCGTAGAAAGCGACTTGTATTGTAAAATCTTTTGAATGACATTTGTCTACAATCAGAATTACTTCTTCTAATAAAGATTATCCAGCATCTTTTTGTACATTAGCCAAATGTAAAAAACTTCATCAATAAATTCTAAAGCACCTCTATAATACGAGCATGTTTGTCAGCCATTTTGAATCACATCACAAAAGCGGCAAATTCAAAAAACTAGTTACTTTTCAGAAAATGAAAATAGGTTAATGTGTATACATAGCAAGCATAAAAGGCAAAAAACACAGGAAAACGAAGACAGCTGGCAACTCAAACACGAGGTTAGAAGCTAGAACAGCGAGAATAGATAATATAATAACTCACAGCGACTGAAATGTTTGACATTGTAGGGTTATGTTTTGGTTGCATCATGTCCACCAACATGTAAACGCGAAAGTACTGTGATGCAGGATTTTATGCAACTTGTGCGACATGCGTCTGCTTGTATTATAAAGGGCTCTAATAAATTCTTAATCGTCATCGTCATCGTCATAGATTTCTTGATTTCCAATTTTATTTTCACTCCCAGATTCGGATTTCAAAATGGCTTGTAATTCATCGTCCCCAGCTGCATGTTAGTTGATATGCAACACTTTGACACTATTTTACCACTTATTTGTAAAACATATACACATTGCCTGTCGCATATTATTATTAACAGCCGAAGTCTAACCCAGTAAAAATTTTTGAAATTGTCAATACTGCAAGCGAGTTCAGGGCAGCCCAAAATGTAATTCTAAGACATGTTCCTCGCGGTGGTTTCTTACATTTCATGCTAATAGTACTAACAATGTTTAGTTCAATATTGCATACAATACGATAAGCTGCATACTTCAATTTGAAATCGGTTTGAATGGTCTTTGGTAGAGAGTACGTCTGGGTGTAGTTGAATCCAGAAATGTATTGATTCATTTTTTAGAAAATATATCTTATGCACGATACACTTTAACTTAAAACCGTGGTACCGTACAACCGTACAACTTAATTAAAACACTAGAAAGATGGGGATAGTATGAAAGCTACTGAAGACTTAGAACATTTATTACCTACATGTTTCTTATTACCACAAGATTTTCAGTTTTGCGCTTACTTTCTTGATCTTACAAAATAAGGGACGGATATACCTTTAATTTAAATATAAATGCTTGTAACAAGAAAGAAAAAGCTTATAACGTTACTATTAACTTCCTCACTTATGTGTTTTTACACTTTAAAAATTACATTTTCTTTTAAGAAATATAATACGAGTATTAATCAACTGGAACGCCCATTTAAAAAAAAAGATTTCTAAGGCGACAATAAACACCTAGTAAAAGTTATCAGATCAATCACGGCACAAACTATTTCTATATTATTCGTACAATAAAGTAAAGTTTGGGCGTTATATTGCATAGTGTCCATAGTTTTTTTTATTGCAGTTGTTTAACGTTATTATGCAAAATCAAACCTTATGAACTAGTCTGCCTACAGAATTGTTAAAAACTCTGGAGTTTACTGCGCTCTTTACTAAATTTTGTATTTTCATTACCTACAATATGTTTTTTTATTCGTTCATTAAGTTTGCAGTCTATAGTGTATCCTCGTAAGCCTTGACTTTCTTATTGCCCAAAACCTTTCGAAGGCTCGTACTTTTGGTGAATTTTCTTCTGTTAGTGAAATACGCGTGTGTCTTCTTCTTCTTGCAATACCAGCTCTTATGAGAGGTAGACTATTATCATAGATATTTGGTCTTTGCTGGCCGCCGCTCTAAACAGTTCGTCCAACCATTCACAAAGATTTCATAACTATAATATAGCTCTTCTGGCTATGTTTCATTTACCTTTTATTTTTCCCGCCATGATGAATCTAAGCAATTCGTACTCTTCCCCTTGAATGAAATATATGATTCACGTATAGCAGTTTTCTTACTTTTATAGTTTTTGCAACATTGCATTTCTTACACATTGTTCTCATTATTACAACACTTGTAATTTTCTCGAGCCATAGAATCTTCTGATCCTTCTGTAGCACCACATCTCAAAAGCTTTCAGTTTATCGTCGTGGATAGTTCATTCCAATAAGGCTGAGAATACATAATTCTTATTCTTAGTTCTAGTCAGAGATCCCAATTCCAGACTAATTTTACAAATGCCTTTCTGGATGTTTCAACTTTAATTCTTGTTTCTTTTGATTGATCGTTATCGTTATTTAGGCAAATTCCCAAATACGTATGGCTTGTAACTCTTTTTATCTGGTTTCTAGATATAGTTAAATTACCTCTGGTGTTCTCAAGATGATCATAATTTGGTTTTCATCAAATTTATTTTGAATCTTTACTGCCTATGGTAATTATTTAATTCTACTAGATGTTGTAATGTTAAACCGGCATGCTCTTGTTATAAAGCTTCTTCAAAAATTTATTCACTATATGCAACCCTGTCTCACTCCTGCTGATCTCTATTCTACCTGTTACTTGGTTCTCAACCCTTACAGTCTCATTTTGGTGCTAGTATAGGTTTATGATGATGTGTACAGGGCGTGTCATAAGCACGTTTAGAATATTGACTGACATGTTCCTTGGCTTATTTTAAGACACAAAGTTCCGATCAACCTGGGCCTGCAAGTTCTTTATTTTCGAAATAAGTGTTGAATTTGAGAGAAAAAATCATAAATTTAGTGAATTTTTGAAAACGCGTTGAAATATTAATATGTAAAAAATTTGGCATGTGTACATGCGGTACCAAGAACAATTTTTGTGTAGGTAAACCATCTTTCAATTCACCAGTGGCGTGCGTATGAGTCCGCTTTGTACGATTGAATTAGAAAAAGGAGACACCACGTAGACGCTACTGATTTTTTCAGTTTTGATATATTTTTAATTCCTTGTTTAAAACTCTATTAAAAAATCCACTTAGGATGCTGCTAAATTTGTTTTGTTTATTACATCAGATCTTTTTCAGCGTGTACGTAATTCAATGAGATGAAAAGCTGAGGCGTGCATCTTGTTGGAAGATGGTAATTTCCAACAGTCTCTTCACTTGTTTTTTGAAAACTTTGTTTTCTCTTAATTTAAATGTATTGATGTACCGCTGTGAATGTATGTTGAAAGCAAATAGAGCTTTTAGAGTTACTAAACATTTTCTAAAACTAAAATGTATTTCGTTAATTTCTTCTTCCAATCTTTGAGAAAGTCTACCATGAATTACTTTCAGAAAAATCTGTAATATACGGTCTTGTATTCAGAACACTTTTTTCCATTCAATGTTTTTGGCAAAGCAATTAAAGCAGTTTTGAGCAACATTTGAAGAGTAATACCAGTAGTATTAATTTTGTTGACCAGATTTAGTATTACATCTAATATATCTTCTACGACACATTCGTTCTTGTTTTTATCTATTGTCGTCAAATAACTGTTACATATTCAGTCCACCTTCTGAGCTTATCTTCAATATCTGTAATAAACACACCGTTTGAAATTTATAGCATTTCGGATTACCTTCTCTTCTTTGTGCCAGTTACTGTTGTAATTGTATTGTAGACTTTAAAGCTATCATCTTTTTTGGCTTTGTTAATTTTCGATCTTACTTTTTTGTGCAGTTCTCTATATTTGACTTATTAAACTGCAACACTAAATAGCTTGTCAAGCAAGTTCTTCTTCAAAATGTATTTCAGTGGCTGATTCGTATAGTGCTTGATCTAACCGAGGACGTGCAACTTTACATGAATTCTATCAGCCATTGGAATACAGCATCTCACAGGTGAACAAACTACTTCTATTCATTTGCAAGGTTGATTTGAACAATATTTCGTTTGAGCTCTTTTTGACTTTTATAGCATTTTATCCATCCTGCTTTGTAGTATTTAGGGCAAATATGAAATGCCAGAAAAATATTTGTTGTTTTTTTGTGATAAGAAGTCGCAGTAGATAACGCCCTAGGGCGTTATGGACTGCCGTAGGGCGTTGTGGGCTGCTTTCCAAGCTTTTTAGTTTATTTACGTATTCAAAGTGAAAAGTAAAATGGTGTATGCACCACGGACGCTACCTGATGTTTATACCTCTAGGGCGTAAACATTTTCTTAATTCCCTTGGTACAGAAACAACTAGTATTTACATCGAAAGTTTAATGGTTTTATTTTTAAATAACTAGTCATTAGCAAAGCTGTGGTGGACTTTATCGGTGCGTCACAAATAGTCTTATGAAATGCATTATATATATATATATGCGCGAGTTTATTTCTACGGCCGGGGCCGTCTCTCGCTTCCTATTCGCCAGGCGCGTCTGTCACGCCATCCCTCTTCTTGGAGACCTCTTGCTATCATTGTTTCCTTTATATCTTGTCTCCAGTTTCTTGGAGGTCTTCCTCTTTTCAATCTTTCCGGGGGAATCCAATTTAGAATTTTCTTGGGCCAGCGGCTTTCAGGCATACTTTGTACATGCCCATACCATATTAATCGCTTGGTCTCTATTGTTTCGATTATAGAGCTCTGAACGTTTATCTGGTGTCTTATTCTTTCATTCGTAATATGTTGGAGCCTAGATACACCACAGCACCTTCGCCAAAAGTCCATTTCCACCGCACTCAATTTCTGTTTATCCCTCTTATTCAGTTCCCATGTTTCGCAGCCGTATGTAGAGATACTCTCGATAATTGTTTTGTAAATTGCCTTCTTGTTCTTTTTAGTCACATTTTTGCTCCATAGGATCGAATTCAACTGTTTAATTGCCCGTCTTCCCTGGCTTGCTTTGTTTATAATGTCTTTATTACTTTTTCCGGTGTCTGGAAGTGTCACTCCCAAATACTTGAAGTATTTACAATTTTTGATTACATCGTTTTCTAAATTAAGATCTCTTCCCTGCTCTCCTATAACCAAGTATTCTGTTTTCTTTAAATTTATCTCAAGTCCCCATTTTTTATATTCTTCTTTGAGCTTTCTTAGCATATAAGATGAGTCATCTTCGTCACCAGCTATTACGACTTGATCGTCCGCGAATAAAAAGGTATAAAGCAGATCGTCAGCTACTGGTATACCCTTGTTGCCACATTTTTGTTTCCAAGATTTGAGTGCGATTTCAGCATATATTTTAAAAAGGTAGGAGCAAGAGAGCAACCCTGACGGAGGCCTTTTGTTATTTCAAACTCTTGAGATAGTTCTTTTCTGAGTTTAACAGAGCTAGTACACCCTTTATAGAAGTTTCTTATAGCCTTGATATAAACTCTATTGACACTAGCATTTTCCATACTCGCCCACAGCTTATCTAATGGGACAGTGTCATATGCCTTCTGGAGGTCAACAAACGTTAAATGAACCGCTCTGCAATTTCTTTCTCTATCAGGCATTTTAGAACAAATATTCCGTCTATACAAGATCTCCCAGCCCTAAAACCGTTCTGTTCTTCTGATTCTTCTAAGGTTTCTTCGAGCCTTAGTTTTAAAGCCCTTCCGTACAATCTAGCCATTGAACTGCTTATGCCCCGGTAGTTCTTACAATCCTGTCTATTTTCCTTTTTTATAGATTGACGTAATGTACGCTTTCTTCCAATCTAATGGTACTGCTTCACCTAATAATCATTGGTTAAACAAGGTAGTTAATAATTCCAGCAATTTTATCGGACCAGCTTTAATCAGTTCGATTGGTATGTGCCCTGGGCCCGGAGCTTTTACATTTTTCATTGTACTAAGTGCCTTCGTTACCTCTCTCGTGTCCAGTTCTCTAGGGGTTTCTTGAGTCATATAGTCATCTTCCATCTGTTCATTGTCGTCCAAGAATTGATTCCTGTTTTCTGTCAAAAGTTTTTTATAGTAATCGTACCAGCTTTTCATTTGTATTAAGCTTATCCCACTTGTGTCTGTGTTCTGAGTTCTCATGTTTTTAAGCATAGACCAAGCTTTAGTTGCTCATGTGTTTCCCGTGCATTTATTAATCTCAGCGCAAGCAGTTTCCCATTGCTCGTTTTTGGCTTTAGTAACAATTTTTGGGACTCTTTCCTGTTACTGCGATATTGTTCCCAATCCTCTGGTGTTTTAGTTGACATCCACTTATGGTATGATTCTTTCTTTGCTAAGATTAGTTTTTCAACTTGTTTTGACCACCATTGTAAGAGCTTTCTTCTTCGAGAAGGTGTTTCTGTCTCCCCTAAAGCTTCTTGGGCTGCTTCATGTATACAGGTCTTGATGTTATTATACATCTCTTGTGGGCAAGCGTTTTGTACAAATCGTAATTTATTGGCCAAACGTAGCTGGTACAGAAACCTTGTGGAATCGTCTTGTAATCCTTCTAAATTTTATTTTGGCACTTTGAGAGTTGAGATACCTTCTTATGTCTTACTTAATTCATTATTACTATGTATTCTAAAAGGAAAATTAATTTTGGATAGTGGTCGGAGCCACACTCAGCCCCTCTTTTTGCTCTGACATCCATCACTCTTAGTTTTGAAGTTTGTTTACAAATTATATAGTCTATAATTGTTTTCAGACCCGTGTAGGCTGTCTCCACGTGAATCGATGAATGTTTTTGTGTTGGAACCACCCGTTAGTTATTTTTAGGGAATTTTGATGGCACAATTCAATTAGTCTTTCTCCGTTGTCATTTATAATGTCTTCTCCATATCTGCCAACTACTGCATCGTCTTTTCTTCCAGTAATTTCTTTGAGATCGCTTACTGAATTAAGCAATTTTGTCAGTTCTGCATAAAATTTACCTTTAACGTCTACGGCAGCATCTTCGTTAGGTACATATACCCCAACTAAAACCACTTCATGGCTCATCAAATTCAGTTGAACTTTTACAATTCTGTCACTTATTTGCTCCCAAGAGTTTATGCACTGTTGAAATTTTTTCTTTATTATTATGGCGACACCACTACGGGCCCTTTCTTCCTTAGGAACTCCGCTATATATACATATAGATATCCCTGTTTTTCCTCTGTCCCTTGTCCATTCTTTTTGGTTTCTGTTAGTGCGGCTATATCTATATTGAATTTTTCGAGTTCTTTTAGGACTTCTTCATATTTATTAGATAAGCTCCGAACGTTCCATGTACTTATACTCAGTATCCGTTTTCGCGCTTGAATTCGCATTCGGTTTAATCCGTCCTGTTTCCGAGGCTTGGCATTAGGAAATTTAGCGATTTAGTACTTCAAGTACTATTTTTACTAGGAACTAGGTGCTGGCCCATTGCCTAAACCCCCAACCTGGAGGGCCAGGTAATTTTTTGTCATGGTTTTCTTCCACTAGACCGAATGTCTTGACTGGACTATAGAGTTCGGTCTACCCTTTTTTCACATTTGGGCTCAATCCCTAGACCAATTGCCGTCTCTGTGGCTTACGAGGTTGGTCTACCCGTTGACAGCCGCCCGCTTCGGGTCAAACGCTGTCTAAGTACAACCTTTTTGTCCAGCAGTACAATATTTCCAACACTCCTTTTCTATGAAGTTGCAAATATAGGCCATGTTATCATATTTCACATCTGGAGCAGACCTGGAAGTTGCAGGTACTTTTTCGAAATGTAGGTATTAGTGATCTTGTTACGTTTGCTTGAAAACCCTTCGATTTATCATATTTTTTATACCTACTACTTTCATATCTCTTCTATATAATATAAACGTCTGAATCCGATTTGACATTGGTATACAATTAACGTCGCTCTACTCTGAAGAATGGTATGTGAGGCAGAGTAACAAAAATATGCACTACACATATACCCACACATAACTTGGACATAGTAGAAAGGGCCTACCTTGTGGTCGAAGTGCACGTCAAGTTGACCCACTCTCCATCCAAAAATACAAACTCCAAATTCAGCTTTGTATTTTTGATAGAAAAATCAATGAGGTGAGCAATAATGCCAAAATACCATCTACGTATGTCATTTTACCGGAGTTTTGTAAATTTCTATCAGCACACTTTCCAAATCAACTCCATCCATATGAACACTAGGTTGTTACATGGTATATTGACTTTTTTCTTTTCTTCTTTATTGTAACGTTTCACTTCTACTACTAAATTGTGTGGGGCACAAAAACTGACCATTGCTACACATTTTGTTTGTTAAAACTATAGCATAAGGACCTGCCTATTGCGCATGATCAAAAATCGACCTTTAGACATGAATGAGGTCAGCGGATTCAAAACAATCCTAACGGGCATTCAATTAAAAAAAGCTATTAAATGCTGCAGCTAACCTAAACAAGCTAGAACGATTGCTGGCGGATTGTTTGAAACCACTGCTTCTTTACCTGACGTGAGTCCAACTAACTCCGGGCACAACATCAACCAATAAGAATCAGACTGGCGGACATGCGCAATAGACAGGACCTTATACTATAGTTGAAACTTTTATGTTTGTCCACTTGACGACAGCAATTTCAGTAATACTATCGACCTTTCTTCAATAACATTGTGATTGTGCATGTCCTTTCCCTGTTCAAGTATTCGATCAGTTCAAAAGTGCTAAAACACTTAACGAAGTGTACAATTGACTTTTCAAGATTTTGCATGCTTATGCATAAAGACAACACAACCTCAACGTTTAGGTAAAACGAATCTTCTACTTTAGTAAACCTTGTAGTATCAAAAGTACTGTAATCAGTCTAAATTAGAAGTCGTATACAATTACTAAATTTTCTGCCCTAACAGAGACATTAAATATCGTTTATCCACAATCACCTTATAATTGAAGTTTTATCCACACTTATGAAATGTCTAAAGTACCACTTTATCCACTAGTGGAATAATGAAATTAGTTTATTCCACTAGTGGGATAAAACCATGTCACTTACTACTGCATAGTTGGTAGCACTGTCAAGCTATGCCAAATTCGTAATTTTCAGGTTAAGTTTTGCTTCAATCTGTGTCAAATAACAAACAAAACTTAACCTATTAACCTCTCGAATTTGACATAGACTGACAATACACTTCAGTACTGCCAAACGTATAACATTTGATCTTTCGGTACTTCCAAATTGTCACTATGGCTTTTCACGGCTGTCAATACAAAACGTATGTTTTTTTAGATATTTATTGAGTTGTTGGATAAAACGTTGTATTGCATTCGTGTTTTAGTTGCGTTTTATCCACTTCTTCTTCTTCTTCTTACGTTAGGTCAAAGACCTGTGTTTACTGATACAAATTATTCTTGGGACGTTGATGTCCAGCAATCTCGCCACCTTTTCGACGGTCTACCTGGTGGTCTGGTTCCATGTGGCTTTAAGTTGCTGACAGCTTTTGCTAATCTATCGTGGTCCATCCTTTGTACATGAGTGTTCCACATTCGTCTTCTTTGCCTGGTCCATCTAACTATATCCTCTGTGTTGCATCTACGTCGTATCTCATCATTTCTTATTCTATCTAGCCTCGTTTTCCCAGTGATGTTCCGAACTATTTTCATTTCATTGGTGCACAACAGATTTTTTGTTTTACATGTGTCGGCTCTTGTTTCTGCTGCGTATGTCATAATTGGTCTAATGCATGTTTTATATATACGAACTTTACTTTCGAAGTTCATGTCTTTGTTATTCCATATGACATCTCGCATGTCACCTGAAATCGAGGCCGCTTTACTAGTCTGTTTGAAGACTTCTTGGTAAAGGTCTGTGTAGCTGGATAATTCGACTCCTAGATATGAAAATTTCATAACCTGTTCAATAGGGGTGTTGTCTATGACCAATTTGCATCTTAGGGGCTCTCTTGATATAGTGAGACATTTTGTTTTTTCGAGTGATATGCTCATGTTATATTTTTCTGCGGCTATTTTGTATTTATTTAACAGACGTTGAAGATCATTTTCTGTTTCTGCCATTATTACTGCATCGTCGGCGTAGCATATTATTTGCAGCTCTTGATTACCCATCCTGTATCCTTGGCTTTCTTGTTTTACTTCCTCAATTATCTTGTCCATAATTAAATTAAATAGTAGAGAACTGAGGCTGTTCCCTTGTCTTATGCCTGCACTTATAGGGATTTCTTCAGTGAGATCGCCGTTTGTTCTTATTCTTGTTTTATTATTGGTGTTTTAGTCGTGTATAACTTTGATTATTTTATTTGGTACTTGGTTTTTTTTAATATAGTAATGATGTATTTTATTTGTACTCTGTCAAACGCTTTGGTTATGTCAATAAAACATAGATAAGCCGGGGTGCAGAATTCCAGTGCTTTTTCCTTAATTTGTCTTAGGATAAATATTGCATCTGTCGTGGATCTATTTTGGCGAAACCCTTGTTGTTCTTCACTGATTGGAACTTTAGTACTAATTTCGGTCTTTATTATACTTGTAAAAAGTTTTAAGATAGCTCCTAATAGTGTTATGCCTCTATAGTTCCCTGGGCACTTTTTATTGCCTTTCTTGTATACTGGGATAGTGATACTTATTTTCCATTCTTCTGGTATATATCCAGTATCTACCATTTTTTTTAAAGTGCTGAAAGTTGTTTTACAATGCAATCACCTGCATATTTAATCAGTTCATTAGTCATCGTGTCAGTTCCCGGTGCTTTTCTGTTTTTCAATTTCCGTATTGCCGCTTTCACTTGCTCTTCTGTTATAATAAATTCACTATCGTCAACCGTGTGTTCATAATTATCATCTGTAATAGTTGCTCTGCTGTATAGTTGTTTAAAATGTTCTTCCCATTGTGCCTTACTTATTGCATTTATTTCTTTATATTCGTGTATTGGCTTCTTTCTTCCCCTAAGTAGTTTCCATATTTTCTTTTGTGCACCATATAGATCATTTTCCATATCTTTGGTTAACTTAAGCCAGTGCTCCTTCCTAATATTTTTTATTTTAGAGGTTACCTCATTTCTAATTTGTTTGTACCTTTGATGCTCTTGTTGAGTTTTGATGCCTCTTCTTTATCCACTTAAGAAAATTAAACGCTCGAACTGCGTTCTCGCGTTTAAACATTCTTGCGCGGATAAAACCCCATCTAAAACACTTCTACAATAAATAACTATTATTCAATAGAAAATTGATGTTTTTTTTGCATCTTCAAATAGTTTAGTCGAATATGATCTATGATAGGGTAAGTTTTGAAAAGTCGATCGCCGTTCCCTTCCAGTGTATTGGTTTATAAAGAAAATGTATTAGTCGTGGAAATTTTAAATTTTTTTTGCGACACTGCCAATGTGTTTGTGACTGGCATATTTACAATATCACAGTTTATTGAAAATTCTGCTTATAAATCTATACATTTAGGCATTAACATCAGATAATTTGTAAAAATATGACTTGACGTTGCTAATTGCCATTCTTAGTGCTTCATAATAAATAACTACCAAGCCCAACTAATTGCTTCCGTAAACGAACTGTCCCCGCGTATAATTGTCGCTGCTTCAAAAATTCTCATCTACCAGCAACTGTATTATCTGCTCTCTAGTTTATTACGACACAACTCATTAGACTTTGCTTTGAGGCAAAGCCTGCTAATCTGCATACCAGCCGAAGAAAGAACTTAAGATGCGCGGTTACTTTTAATTCCATTACAGCCCGCCGCCGTTCTTGCTACCGGAGACTCGCCTCCAGCGAATTTCGGTGCACCCTCGTCTGCTAACCCACTTTCCAATATTGCAATTCAACGGTTTTTTAAATATTGATTTTTACAATAGGTTTTACTTAAGCTTGCATTTGTGACGCCGTTTCTTAGTTATTATCCTCAGGCGGTGATTGTGTTGCTATGTTATTGAAAAACGATCCAATAGGTTACTTACCAGTGCGAGTTCACATGTTAAATCAAATTGATGAGTAACTAATTAAATTATTGCTCCAGTTATAGTCTTGGAAATGAAATATAAACCCTCAAGGCCTCAATAAGCTAATTACAATATTAATCTTATAGAATATGATATTAATGATACGATAGGTATCCAATACGGATAGCATGTTAATGCAGCTGTGGAAAACGCTCGTCAAGTAAATGCCACAGATGGTATGGGTACTTATTTTTGATAAGTAGAATTCTGTATAAGGAAGAACTTATCTTCCTCATTTACAGAAAATCTTGTGTGTCTATTTCGGTTTTCCTTGATATAAGCTGAGGCCTGGAATGGCTGCAGTTATGCTCTTGGCCTGCCTTTAAACACTATCGTTCTCTTTTGTAAATTTGCATCAAGATATACTTTATAGCCAACAATGATTATTAATTCTGGGATAATTTATTCAAGCTGTTGTAGCTCATAACTCGAACGATAAGCGTGGCTAGTCAGAGGAGCGTCGGTGCAGGTTGGCTCGCACTTGGGGCCCAGTTTATGCTAAGAACGTTGCCTCCGGTTAATCGAACAAGAAATTTAAGTGGCGCGCGTCCCCGCAAGAAAGATTACATTAATGCATTCTATACGCGAATTATTACGCGGAGTATATAACGTTAAATCAGTAAAACGGGGCCCGGAACACCCGGAGCCGGAACAGTTAGGGTTTATAACGCAGTACGCGGTAGTGCATGTCCTCAGCCGCGGCTCCGGGGCCATAATCATGTGTCTTGATTAGCGCCGTTTGTGTATAAGAATCTCTCCTCGTGTTATTATTGCACACTCCCTGGCACAATGTTCAACTCAACTGATTTTATTTGGGGATTGCGGAGCCCGGATTATGAAAAGAACACGTGCATTCGCCGCTCCGGGATTCGCCTACTTATGCCGCCCCGCTTTCCTCTCGCGATTGCGTTTTTAAATCTTCCCCGTTCGTCTTTCGCTGACTGTTTTAACGACTCCGACTAAGGTCATGTCGCGTCTAATTCGTTTAATTGCCGCGTGCATTAGAACAAGACCCCGTATGGCCTAATTAAGCGATTTACTGTCGAATGGGATTTGAATGCCTGAGCCATGTAATTAAAGCTCTTCTTGAACTCATCTGCCTGCCTGCGCACACCCCTTGCGATTATCTTTAAGGTTAATATGTTTAAACATTGCGTCGCTGCGTCTATGTTGAGCTAATCTAGCCTGCCTATGATTTTTTAATTTAGTTATAAACTGACTGTGCCTAGCCGGCGTTTATGCGTTGTTTAATCAAATCAATTTTGTCTGCTTTAAGTTAGACGGCAGAGTAGAACGATAATTAGAATAGGTTTTTACCAGTGTGAAATCGTTCACTGACAACTAACTGTCTCAATAATTCTAACTTTACAGAGGTAGCGCCGGATTGGCCTATCGAACAACCTGACACATGCCCAGGAGTGGGACGTCACGTGAACTTTATATTTAGGAGCCAAAAACAATATTACTTTCACGTATACAATTTTCAGGAAGCATTTAAATGTAATTCTGCGTTTGTCATGTGTGATACGATCAAAACTGATAACATTTCCTTAGAATATATTCTGAAAAATGCATATTTTTAAATTTTTAAGAGTGTCACAAATGTTGAATGGGAGTTTGAGAAGTGTCCTGATAGAAAATAACAGGGAAGCGTTGTGCTAGTTTTTGTAAATTGAAATAATATGGCGGAGTAATAACAAAATTACTTTAAAATTAGTATCAATCTAACGAACAAAAATAAAAATTACAGCAGCAAGCAATTGTGATTAAACGAAAACAAATCTTTTACTTTGTTCGCTTTACAAAGGAAAATGCTCTATCCTTCCCTTCACTTTACGAATACTTCGATCCTGTCAGCATTGAGTTACATTAAATCTGTTATGTGGTTATCTATACATTAATTCCCGACATTTCTATGTTTATTTTCATGTTTCTCTGCTTATAATGTTTATAATGAACTATTAGGTTAGTGTTTCTTAACTAATCCTACTATAGTGCTAAACGAGTTCTCGGCTTAAAACCGTGCATAAGCATATTTTGTTTGTTTGAAACAAAGCTGGTATAAACTTGTGAAAATCATGATCAAATGTTTCAATTATAATTAACGCAGTAACACACTATACATCTTTCATAGGGCTTTCATAGGCATTTATTGTATTTGATGCGTCGTCCAATTATATTTTAAAATCTGTTGTATGGTTAGTAAGCCAAGTTACAAGAGTTGATTTCTGACAGCATTAAACTTGATGATTTTATTGCTAGTATTAACAGTTTAAAAATATTATAAATTTTGCATACATACAACTAACTGTATTCTTGATGCATACAAATTTCACTAAAAACTAAACGGTAGAAATTTAATTTCGTTATTCGGATACAATTTTCTGCGATTTTTTGATTATAGGAACAGTGCTGAACAGAAACATTCATTAAATTTTTAAAAAGTTTCATAAATGTCGGACTGTATAAATAATGCAATAAATATAATTATGAGTTTTAAATAATTGTATGCCTAATAAGGCTCCTTAACTTGTCAACTTCGCCGTTAGTTATCTTCGTCGCTGTAGTTTATAACAATTTAAAATTAGTTTGTTGTAGTAGTTATCAATAAATACAAATTACGAAATTTCAAGACTTCTTTGATAAGTAATAGACGTAAAGAAATTCTATAAATACAAAGAAATACAATCAACAGTTTTATTGTTCAATTAACAAATACGCACACTGCAACCATCCGTCTGAGTAAATGCTAATTTATGCAGTGAGCAAATGGAATTGTTTGAAACTAACTCTTATTTTCTCCCCACCGTTTCACTACATGTCGCTACCTCACTACATGTCGCTACCAGCTAATAGTACTGCAAACTATAGACATTTAACTGGACATACCATAGATCGGTACCGCTTCCCCAAGCAAAAGTAATTTTCCTAGACATATATCGTAGGTACTGTAGTTGTTGTTGGCCCTTTGTTGGGGTAGTTCTTATTAAAACTGCTTCGAATGATTGCGGTACAACCTTTGGCACTGTTGCGTGCATCCTTAACGAGACTAAGAGAAGTTTATACGGCGGAAATTGAAACCGACATCAGCGCTGGGGTGGCACGAGGGCGGCATATTCGAGATTTAGGAAAAGTGGAAGTCTCGATATACTCTTCCATTCGATTCGGTTCCATTTGCGCTGATATATTCATCCATACGAAATACAAGCGGCACACGGCGCGGAATATGTAGGAGGTGTTTGAGATGCATCACATTTGGCCCGATAGTTTGTCGCCGAGTGCCTTTTTAGCCCAACTTTATCCGAGGAAAAGTTGAGGTGGCGCAGCTGACGAGTATGCAAATGGCAGAAGGTGCGCGCTCTTATAGAAAGTAGGGCCCCTCGACGAAATGGAAATACGATGAGCAGTAACGTGCTTGTCTCCCAGCCTGATGCGTGGAATTATGAAAACGACTTGCGAAATATGGAATAGATGCATAAATTGGCCGGGGCCTCGCGCTTTGGTGGAGGCGTCGCATTTTTCGCGGAGGGCAAGCATGATATCCGCAAATTTTAACAATTAAATGAGAGCGTTGTCAATAACAAACAATACTATAGTACCTACGTCGTTTTAAAGTTTGATTATCATGCTATCTGTATCCTAGTAACATAAACCAACTGATCCGATACCTACCAAGAATGTTTTATTTGGTATAGTTTGAAGCTTACATCATCTGCATCACAATAATATAAGAGAAACGATTCACCGTTTTTAAAAGATATCAGATTATATAGTTCGTACAATAATGTTGTATCTATATCTTACTAATGTATCAAATTTTAGGTTGTATTAAAACATTGTCTTTAAAAAGCAGCTATCTTAATAAAAAAACTTAAAACCTCTTACGTTATCTTTATTTCAATCGTATTTTCATAAAATTGTATGAAGTTCTTACAATTGTGTTGCCTGTGACATAGCATAACTCGACAATTTAAAATAAAATATCAGAAAAAAACAGATTTATTAATATTACAAAAATTATGTTATTCGCATCGACTTACAACAAGAAATAACATTAGATATTATAAAACTCGTCGCAAGTATATTAAACAAGTACATAAACACATGAAAGTTAGCATATTTGAAGAAGTGGTAGGACCAATAATAACTCAGATCTAGATAATACCAGACAAATCTAAGATTAGGCAAAAATAAATGTAGGGGATATGAAAGTCTTTAGAATAGCTGGAAAGACCACAAGAGTTAGAAAAAGAAATAAGAGCATCGGAGAAAATCTGAATCGAACGATTATTGAAAAGGAGACAAAATAGAGGAACTTAAAAATGGCTAGATAATAACGAGATGTTGTAGAAGAGCTATAGGAAAACCGTGAAGGAAATGGATAGACCAACTCTAACAGACTGAATCGACCAGATGAAACATCCTACTATAAAGGAAGAAAGAGAAGAAGTTAGTATCAGCATTATCAATGTTTTGTAAATAATTATCTTTTAAGTCGGATTTAGTATATGGTATCTCAGCTGCTTTTTCATTCATAACTAGGCTATGTACTTTATTTATTGATAGCCGAACTCAAATATGTAAAAGCTTACGTGCTGCAATTGTAAATAGTAATGCTTTGTTCTATTCTATTCCATTTTATAGTGTCGTTTCTAATCTCAGTACGTCATGACTTTTCTATTCTTTAGTCCCCGTAAACAGGGACTAAAGTAGCTCATTTAATCCCTAGGGACTAAAGTAAAATGATGCCGTAACTATGGTAAATTTATGTACACACGAGGTTAATAGGTTAGGTTTTGTTTGTGATTTAACACACACTGACGCAAAACTTAACCTGCAAATCTCGAATTTGACAAATACTGACAATACATTTCAGTACTGCCAACTGATTCAGGCTACCCAGGGCCTGCTGCAATTCAGTTTTAAAAAAATTGTAATTGTCAGTTTCCAAATTGACAGATTCCAAATTTTGGAAATGTTTGATGATAATGTTCCCAAAAGTGCAAAAAATAGCGTATATTTCTAGGGACTAAAGTGCCTAAATCCCTTGAGTGGTTGTTGCCCACGGGCTTCGACCTCGACACAACCAACTCCACTCGCGGGATTAAATGGTGCACACTTTAGTGCCTCATGATATAATATACTATAAATATCACCGTCTTCTTCTTCATCAACCTCTTTGAATCCACTGCTGGATGTAGGTCTCCCCTTGAGTCTTCCACTCTTGTCTGTTTTGCGCTAGTTGGTGCCAGTTTTGTCCTGTTATTGCTTTAATATCATCTAACCAACGTTTTGGTGGCCTTCCCACATTTCTTTTGTGCTCTCTTGGCCTCCACTGGATGATATTCTTAGTCCATCTTTCACTCTCTTGTCGGGCCACATGTGCCGCCCAACTCCACTTCAACTTTGCGATCCTAGCGATTACGTCGTCCACTTTCGTTTTTCTTCTTATGTCTTCGTTCCGAATATGTTCTCTCAGTGAGACTCCCATTGCTCTTTCGATAGCCCTTTGTGTCGTTCTTAATCGGTTGGCTGATTGTATTGTAAGTGTCATTGTCTCCATGCCATACATCATGACAGGAAGAATACAACTATTGAACACTTTTCTCTTTAGGCTAATGGGGGTTTCTGTATTTCTTAAAACCATGTTGAGTTTACTCATCGCAGCCCAAGTCATACGTATTCTTCTCGTAATTTCCGCCGTTTGATTTTGCTTGCCAAGTGTGATCACCGTACTGATATTAAAAGAAGGTAACTAAAAAACAAACAAGCTACATTAGAAGCAATAACAAAACCGTTTATGAAGCCGCGTGGCGCAGTTGAGTAGGCGCTAGGCTTGCATTAAGCAAGTCCTCCGTTCGAATCCCTCGGGGGGCGGAATTTTTCCGCAGCCTTGGCGATTGAAATCGGACTCGGTGAGACCATTCACAGTTGGGCACCAAGTTGACTGTGCTCTACTCAGAACCATAGACCTAAGAGATATAGTAACAAGGTCAACATATCAACATGACACACACCTCACACAATGGTTGCTGCGCAAGCACAAAAGGCGCGCTTCAACCTTGTATCCCGAACCCGGGGCAGGTTGAGCATTGTACCGCCAAATGCAAAAGCATAAAGCACCAGCCTCTGCATAGCAAGGTAAAATGAGGTTATCGATAATAGATATATATATTATATATATATATATTAATTGAATATACTAATTTAATAGTTACAGATTTTTTTTATAAAATACAAGCAAAGGTAACGATTGACAAATGTGCTATAATGATAATGTGAATTATTAAGTTGTAATAATAGATAATTTAAAATATGGTAGGGTGCAGTAAGAATTGTATCCAACCAGAACAAGTTTTTGTTTAAAGGTAGTTATATAAATAAACTCGAAGAAAGAGGTATAACATATTTTGAAATGTGATTTTGACTAAATAAAAATGGAAATTGGTGCATAATTTGTATAGTTGTTTGGTTTACATACAAATATAATTGCTATAAATAAATCTACGAGGTATTAAAGATGGAGCCTAAATATTAATATTATAAAATACTCACAATCGGTGAAGGGATTATTAAGTGCTGCGAATTACATTAAAGGAACTAGAGAACGACAAAATTGGATAGAATTGAATTTATTGACTGACGTGTAGCATAATTACATGTTCATATTTGACATTGGTGGTTGCATCGTAATAAAGTAATTCAACTAGAACGAGATTTGTGATGGTGATACCAGAATTGGACCACTTCAGAGGAGATTGCAGAGTACCTAAGGATATCTAAGAAAGAAACAAGATAAGAGCTGTTGCAGTTATAAACCTGAAACTTACCAGGTTTGATTGGAGTTGAAGCTGACGTTTGATAGAGGGATTGCAGCCAGAATCAGCAGGGTATTGGAGTTGGTTGACAGGTGTAGGCTGTAGGTGTCAAACGAGGACAACATTGGGATCTTTTGGAAGCAGGAGGCACTGGTGTATGGAATTGTGCGAGTTAAGCTGAATAAGTGACAAGGTTTGTTAGTAATTAATATTAAAACATTTTGAATAAAGATCAATCAATGAAATACAATAATACAAAGCAATATTTAATTTAATGAATTGATTAATGTAAAAATGCAATTGTCAATACCTGGATTGATGAGTTTTGAAAATCGGTTTGACAGCAAATTTCATTAACTGTAATATTAAAATTCAATTAATAGAGATCTTGATTTGGCGAACCACCTGAGATAAGAGAACTTGATTTAAAAAAAAGGAATTATTATTTAATTAGAAAGGGCATTGCATTAATAAAAGGCTAGCTTTATATAGCCATATACATAATAATATATATAACTGTTTACTGGAATAACTGCCCATAAATATATTTCCTGTTAAAGAAACAATGCTAAATAATACCAGCGTTAAATACTACACCAGGGCTACGTCTACTCCACAATTATACACATAATAATATTAAATCACATACCAAAAAACTGTATCTGTTATGCATTAAACATAGTTAATGTACACCTCCGATAGTTGTTTCTACTGCGCATATTGTCAAACGCAGTGTTTACAGAATCATAACATTAAACAACTACCTGACAGCTGCTTCATAGGCAGCCCTTGTGTACATAGCATACTACACATATGCTCACGCGCAATGAGCATCAAATATAAGTAAACGAATGCGTACACCTTCTGATGGCGGGCTCGACGGCGACTCTTGTGTCGCTAATCACAGTATCAAATCACCCACCTGAAGTGACGGCTAAAGAATTTCAGTTGCCAACTACCTGGAGCTGGGCTCCCACAACTCGGCCCGGCAATGCTTTTGCTATTGCGTTACTCTATGACGCGATCGCTTTCTTTTTTAGTTTCCTGGTTCCGAATAACTGAAAGCACTTTATCACGATCGCTACAAAACACATTAGCGCGGTTTCCATAAAACACTTTGACGCGCCTTTAATAGCATATAATGCCTCACCGAGTAAAAAAATAAACAAGTAATAAGGTACAAAAATAAACACAGATGTACAAATCGGCTATATATGGTAATGTTATTGTAAATATACTCAGGCGAGCCAGGACAAGTCCATTACAAATAAGAACAAGAGGTAATCTAGAAGAAAATATTGCAATGAGCACCAGAATTGGAAAAGATGGTGGCCTAAGTCCATTACTGTTTAATTGGTAATGAACAAGATCATAGAAAGCGGAAGAACGAAGGAAAAATACAAAGTAGGAAACCACAGGTTCAATATAATCACCACTCAGACAACGCTATCCTAATTGCCAAGAACAATAACAAAACTGAAAAAACGTTAATATCCAAAGAACCTATGAGATATAAACTTAAAATCAATGGTAAAATCGTAGAACAGCCACTGACATTTAACTTCCTAGGAGCATACATCACAAAAGACCGCAACTTGTAAACTATAAAAGCTGGTGATCAGGTTTTTAAGAGAATGCAAGCCAAGCGACCTAACTAAAAAGAATAAGAAAAAACTGCCTAGACAGTAGGAAAATTGTAGCAACGGCCATTATAATAACTAATAACACAACGCCATACCTAATCTTTAAAAAATTGTGGTTGCTTCATTGAATGGTAGGCAGGCAAGTAAAAGCATGCCGCATTCTGAAGAAATGGGACGATGGGCTTGCGGTTTTCAAGTGCAGCAACAAGCTAAATAATTATTTCTCACTAGCAAGATGGTGTTGACGCCGATTTCTATCTGGACTTATGAAAACGATTGCTAAATATCGATTAAATGAACGAATTAGCCTCGCGTTTTAGTAGAGGCGGTGGATTTTTTCGCGGAAGCCGAGCATGATATCCGCGAATTTTGACAATTAAAAAGGAGCGTAATTGGTCGCGGAGAGCGTCGCGACGTCTCAATCAAAAGCCGGAGCCCTGTTTAAATCCGCGTCTCCGCAATGGCTCCGGGCTCCCACCGAGCTCGGTTTTGTTTTTCACCGTCGCCCTGAGATTTCCTTTATCTGGTGATTAAAACTTCATCCTGTCGCGGCGCGGTGGGCGCACACTTTTAATAAAGGAACGCATACGCGGTTACATTGTTCCCGCTACATCCGAGTTTAATTTTTAATGTAATTTACAAAATGGGCGGCGACGCTCGCCGCGATAAATCTGCTTAAGTGACGCGGCCGCATTTCAGACGCGTTCGCGGGCGTTTTTACACTTTTAACTAATTGTTTTAATCGAATAACATGTTTGCTGGCACGGCTCGCGCCCGGTGATTGATCGCCAAGACTGCGCCCCAATCGTCTCAACCCTTTCGCCGATACCTCCGGCGAAATTCAAACACAAATTATTCATTACATTGGAAAATTAACTTTTTTCGCCCGACCCAGTCGCTCCGGCTTAAATTAACGTACACTGTTGGTTGCCGTGGCGACGGGAAGGGGCATTCCTATCGGGGTCGGGCGGTTTTTGAGATGCTAAAAATTAAACTTCTGAAAAAGCCAAACGACGTTTGCGACAGAAGCTTAATTAGGAAACGTTTTCGTAGCCGCTTTGCAGCGAGTCGGGGAATTAGCGAGCTGAGCATATCAAAGCGCCAACGCGCCGATGCAATTCGCATAAATGCACGCTCCCTTCGGCTCTTCCGAATAATCAAAAGCCAGATTTGAACGTGTAGTATTTTATTAATTACATTACTTTGACAGCAACTCGCGTAAGGAAAAGCAAACTTAGTAATAGTGCTCTAGTAGAGATTATACTATATGTTAAAAGTTAATAGGTGTTATTGAAGGGTTTAAATTTAAATCTTAGCTTATTTCCTTCGCAGAAATATAAAAGTACCACAAAAGAGGATTTCTTGAAATTTACGCCTATACATTACAATTCTTACAATTATGCTATCAGTATCATAGTAACATAAAATCAATGTCATCAGTGAATAAAAATGGGTATTAAGAAAACAGACATGCTTCATTTGAAAACTTGAAGCTAACATTATGTGTAGCCCAGTAAGATTTTACAGTACTAGAAAAGAACATTTTCAAACGCTTTACAATTATACTATCTGTATTATTTTAACGTATAACTCCGTTATCTGTAACCTAGTAACATGCAAAATTTAACCAAATGTTAAAAATATTAGACTGCAATAGGCAGGTGTATTGTATGACTTATGTGTACGACGTTTTCTATGGGGTTTTGACGTATTGCATAATCTGCATCATGAAGTGTGCATTTGGTGGTCGTGAGTGTTGCACGGTCGTTTAGTAACTGTCGTCCGACTCACCGCTTTTGTTTTTGGTTGCCAAGTGATCAGGGAACTAGCTAAACACAACTCACCAAATTTGTAAAAGACCAGACTTCTGGCTTCTCAATTCTTATTGTTGCATTCGGTAAATGGGAGAAACACCTTGTGAGTGGATTTATATGAACACGGCTACGGTTTCTGGAAAGTCGTGGATGCCAATGTTGGCAACTTGACTTTACACATTGTAATTCTTTTCTAAATGGTATTTGATAAGTGTGTACCTTCTAATTATACTGTGTAGGACTAGGGAGAGAACGATGAGCCGATTTACACCAGAAGTAAGTTTTTGTGGCTAATGTCGTCCTATTATGTTAGGGCTCTAGAGTAGGATGTTATTCTTTCTTTTCTTTTTGAATTTTCTTATTCTTTTTAGATTATGCAACTATTTTCTGTGTCAAAGCTCGTTATTCAGCTTATATTGTGTTGCAAGATTATCTTTAATTTACTCTATTAATATTGAGTATTGTGGCGTGCAGCGGTGACAAAATATATTTAAATAATTGGAAATAATAACATCTCAAAGGAAGACCATATAGGGTAGCTCCACCGCTCAGAAAAAGTGTTTATTACATATTATAAAAATCAAGAGTACTCTTTAAAATGCCTTGAAATTGTATTAGCTCTGTTATAGTACAACTAAGAAATTTCAATGTTCATTCAGAGTAAAGTTTCTGTACAATTATATCAGAAAAGTGTATTGTCCATATATTGTAAAAATAAAGTATAGTTCAGGGCGCTTCATTCCACATGTAAGAATATGGCTTGAGACGCAGCGGGTCAGGGCCGCCCAAATATCACTTTTCGAAACCCAGTCATCCGGCACACCGTTAATGGCGTACTGGGTGATGTGGTTAACATCACGCCTTTTATGACTACCTTATTTTCCCTACTTCCACAACCGTGGTTTCGGTACCCAATTTATAAAAAGACTGAGTGAGCCGCTCCCCGGTTGCTAGATGTAGGGATTAAACCCCGTACCGTGGCACCACAGCCGAGCTTCCTAACCTCTCGGCCACCCTGGCGCGCATATATTTCAGTTATTAATACTCGTTATTATCTCTACCGTAGGCTACACATAATATAATTGTATACAGCAAGGGAACAAATATCATTACAGCAGAATATAGTTAAAAGTTTCCAATAAGCATAAGGGTTGGTACATTTCATTTCTGATACAACTTCTGTTTCGACTTTAGAAAAGAGTTATGCGTTAGGAAGAAATAATGTGATTTTGGGCTCGTAATACTGAACATTCGAAAGTTGCTTCCCGTAAAAGTAAAGAAGATATATTTCCAAGTGTTTTTATTCTTATTACAAAAATCATATTTTATAAAACTGTGTGTAAAAATTTCGAATGAAACTATTCATAATCACTGTCAACGTCACATACCATGCGAAATCAGTAACACTTATGCGCTTAGCAACGAATGATCTCTGATGTTACACTATTATCATTAGTTTGTAATGATAATAATATTAACGTTGTTATGGTGACTATTTTGTAATACTAGAATTAATTTAAATAAATAAATAGGTGTCACAAATTTTACAATACAGTTTTGTTTCTAATATTGCCTCCATCAGGGCTAATTAAAAATGTATTTATAATTATTCAAATATGTTTTTATTGCTAATATAACGGTATGTTGCCCTCTATACTTCATCCATTGGCAACTACTTCGAACTAATGCGCCGGCTAGCTATTTGAGACTCCGATATCTGCATTGAGTTGTAACACAATATAAATTTTGCCATAGTAGGGCAAATTCTCAATTTTTAAAGAATGAGAGTTAACCTCAAATATTGAATGTAAACAGAGCTGTTTCCAATCACAGAAGTCCAGCGCAATTTGAACGCAAATCATCTAAGAATTAATAAATTCACCTCAAGCAAATAATAACAGTGCAATTTAACTAATGACGTTGTTTGGCTAACCTGGAATTTGTTTTCTTTCCCGTCATAGGGCATATGTTTCTTGCCTGCTCGTAAAATCCACTTTCGGTTTCTGCAAAATGGGATTACGCCAAGGTTGTAATTTCCTCCTGGTACGCTTTCAGCGGCTGCCACCAGCTTCTTGACCACGAACGAAGTCTTCCCGAACTGTTGTACCTTGCTCTACACTTCTCGTAGCTCCCAGCCCCCTCGAATCGGGCTCGAAAGTTGACCTCGGACCGGATCACATATAAAAGGGACGGCAACCTCGTACCTGCCTTCTGGAACGGTTTCAGAGACTGTTGCCTTCTTATAAATGACACACAAGGCCTCTGCTAGACGCTGCACACTGCTTTCTGCTTCTCGCAGCTCCAAAACTTGCCAAAACTTAGCTTCGAACACAAACGCAAATAGGCGAAGCTTCAGGTTCAATTTTCTCTGGGACTGCACTTTGGAACTTTACGAAATCAAGCACAACTGGCTTCGACACAATGGTAAATAAATAAAATTCAACAACTGGTACAAATTATAAACTTTTATGTACGAAATCATTCAAAACTGGGAGCCAATATTACAAACAAGCTTTCGGCTTGGCGTCCCTAATAAAAAAACCACAATTAACCATAGGGGTCTCCATAGCAACACGTAACAATTGTTTTAAGTAAGTTTTTACAATGTTTGATCCTTAACTAATAGATTGTTTTTTTAAATGTCATTCTGGAACACTCTAAGCAATGCAACCAGAATTGCTGTAAGCATAATACCATTACAATATTTGCGCTGCGGCGGTAACACTTCGCCTATGAAGTCGATAGTAACAAAAAGTACTTGACTTGAAGAGCAGTGATGCCGCCGAGACGAGAAAATTATCGATCTTGTCTGGCCTCGCATCGAAATTCGAGATCGAGATTGATGGTTTTCGATCTCGGATTTTCAAGACGAGATTAATCAAATTGTCGAATATTCGAGATGAGATTAACCAAATTCTTGATCTCTAAAGTTTTTCAATGGAATTTTTAAAATCAACATAAAAACTAGAATCGTCCTGTTAGTAGTGACGCCGCCGAGACGAGATAATTCTCGATTTCGTCTCGAAAATTGAAATCGACATCGACATTTTTCGATCTCGAATATTTGCGATGAGCGAGATTAATCAAATTCTCGAATATTCGATACGATATTAACTAAACTTTCGATCTGGATAGTTTTTCGGTAGTATTCTTAAAACCAGCTTGATAACCAAATAGAACAGTTGTAGAACTTCATTTTAATTTTTGGGTACGCACAGTATTTATTTAAAAGTTTAGAATCAAGATCTTCGAATTCGGGATTGAGAATCAACTTTCGAGAATTTTCGAGATCGAGATCGAGAATGGGTAAATCTCATCTCGTGTCGTCTCACGGTAACAGTAAATGAGACAACTAAATTTCATAGCCATCTTTCAAAAAGTTGCAAAAGTATAATAACGTCATGCGATATAATTTTTCGTTACGCTATTTCGCTAAGGTGTGAACGACATTCAAATCTAAATTGAAACCATTCAAGGGAGGGAATAGGAAAAATCCTAGGAGCGGAATTCATGTCCCGTTAATTGCTGCATCTCATTGCGCTGATGCCAAATAAAAGTCGTTAGTAACAAGCAGAAGTGTTGCGTTAAGGAGTGGGCGCGCAATCCGGCGTCTTGTTCGCGGCCCTGTGAATATAAAGAGTTGCATTACGACCGCCCGTAAAAAGTAAATGTGGAGAGGGTTGTTTAGAGTAATTACGGTACAGAAGAAGAAGCACCTGCCAGTGACGGGTCCTGCACCTAAGATGCCCTATCGGTGTTTTAATTACTTCCATTATGCTAATTATACGACCGTAGTGCTTCGATGCCCCATTTTTTCGAGGCAGCTTTCGACGCCCTCCTATAAAACATAAAACTTAAGGGCACCGGTCAGAAATTATATTCGTACGCTGCAGACGTATAAATTTCAGTGATGCGCGCAAGCGGTGAGGGTGACTAAAATAGCAAATTGTTTACTAAAATGAGCTTTTTACGAAAATTAAGTACTCCAACAGTTAATTACCGCCAGTAAACTTACAAAAGTTTTATCAAATTTGGATATCCCTGCAGAATTTGCGGAAACATTTCCACCTGTGCAGTTGACCATGTGAAGCGTGACTATCATTGTATAGTATTCGAACAACCATCAAAGGACAATTGATGTTAGTGACTACAATCTTTACTAAATTTTGATCTTCTCAAAAAATATTTAGCGTACGCCACTGACCATTTGCTTAAAAATGCTTAAATATCATTAAACCTGTCAGAACCTTAGTTCTGACATTGATCCGAAAGAAATAAGTTGAAGATCAAAGATCTTTATGTATTTTCTACCAAATTCGATGAAAGTTTGTAATGTGTATTAAGTTAAGCTTTACTTCGTTGGCCTGGGGTAAACCACGATGCAGCTGCACCCTTAGGTGGCATGATTAAAAAGAAATCAGGACGCTAAGAACATAATAAAACCTGAAACATTATAGATAGCAGACTCTACTGGTTCCAAGAGAGCGAGAGCGATTTAACCAACGATCCAAATAAAAGTAACTTACCGTTGAAAGTCTCTCCCACAATCTTCATCTCAAAAACACTCTGTTCCATTTAAAAATGATGTTCAATGTAATAGTAATTTACATTGCCAGACAGTTACTCAGAACTTTACGTACAGTGCGGGTAACGGTCGAGCATTGTACAACGTTTTATGGTATTCTAAATCGTAACTTTTTAATACAAAATTCCTAAATTCAAATGACGTTACTGCTTCTCTAAGCCCGTAAAGAAGTATAGCGGTCTTACGTTGCTACGGTATAATTTTTATAATTTTTTACGGGCTTAACCCATAAAGAGGCTCGATTCAGAATACCATAAAATTAATAAAAATGTCCGGGAATTGTCTGGAGAGAGTTAATTTTTATGTATAATTTACATGGGATAAGGAGACTTATGTCGCTGTTTTCTTGTTGAGGTACGTTTAGTTGCATAGTCTCCTGGTCTGTCTTTGTTTTCAAATTCAACATTTTCAAAATAGAGAGATTTCTTATACATATAAGACATAGCTGTTTCCTGTAGCCATCTTGAACAAATTAGTGATTGCTATTGGTGCCTTGGTGTAGATGTTTTTTGGAGATTTACTTCATAGATTCTTTCATTCTTCCGACATTTCGCGATTTCCCAAGCAGCATTGATATATGGTACATGCAGCTACTGAAATTTATTTTTTCGACGACTGACATCGAAAGTAGATTTTTCTCACTGTCATTTGACAACAGAAAGTTGACATTTGCCGCTGAGCGTGCGTTTTCATCTTTTTGCCGCTCGCCGAGCGTTTTGGGTTTCCGCGTGAACAAAATAGGTAGCCACGTCCGAATGTTTCCTTGACAACGCCCATCATTTGTGGAAATAATCGCGTCACATGTCATAGACTGCGCGAGTAATGTTAACTTGATTGTCAATTAATTTTTGCGATAAAACGAAATTTGATATTTTCCTTTAATAATATGCTCAGTCGTCGAAAAAATAGTATGTATATTTCGAGCTAAAAGTGCGCTTGCCGCTTTTGCACGATTGCTGGTTTCGACTTCGTCTCAACCAGCAATATTCATGCGCAAGCGGCAAGAATGCACTTTCAGCTCTTAACATACAATATACTATAGCAGTACTAGAATTCAAGAATATTTCAGAAATAAACTTACTCTAGGCTGCCGTCAACGCTCTGGTAGGTTATCGTAGGTTCGATTTTATAGTTACTTTAAGGTGTTGGAGTATTTTAGGCTTTTTTTCTTTGTGCCACCCGCTTAGTGTATATATTTTCGTTTTGGAGCTCTGATTCCATCTCACGAAAAAGAGAAATGATTTATTAGTAGCTCTTACGATTTCGAGCAATCATATTGGAGAAAAGCCTTCTATCCCAGTCCTGCAGCTTTGTTGAGGCAGCTTCATCTCCAAACGACGGATCGGTACGTTCTGTGGCCTTGTATTGGTGGTCATCCGCCCGCAGCTAGCACATGACAAGTACCTTCTTTACAATTCTCATCGTAGTCGAGCCATTTCGACTGTGCGGGGTTCTAGAACTAGAAAAATAGTGCTCGCATGTATACCGAACTCTTATGGTAGTGTTGTTACTCACCAATTATTGTAGTGCAATCCTAAGCAGATTGTTACAGAATAAACCGGCTACAACTTTGCTTGTTGCAACTGCGAGATAGTTCTAATTATTTTTAGTTTACCCATGGGTGCGAGAGTTTTAATGAAGAAAAATTAATCGTTTGCAAACAGCGATTTGCAAAGATACGAATAAAAATTTCGAATATTAGAATTTCAATAAAAATATATAATGCATTTCGGAGGCCGACGCGGTCATTGTCATTAAGTAAAAAACGACTTCAGAGATTGGACCGTGTCATTATTGAGGTCGAAGTTCTCAACGTTTCGCCCACTTTCTCCTTCCTATTGAGTTACCGTGCTCTTCTATCCCTTCCCTTGCAAAAGAGTTTTGCCTCTGGCGTGGTTAATACGTTGAGTTACCGTGCTCTTTTTGCTTTTTTCTCCTGATGAAGCCCCTTACGAAAGTGGGCGAAACGTTGAGTTCTTCGACCTCAATAATGACATGATACAATCCCGGAAGTCGTTTTTTACTTAATATATAATGCAATTCAACAGAACTAGTATTTGTAAACAGTCATGATGAGAGTTCAACTAAATACATTTAAAATACCGGAAACGTAAAATAACACCTAATTTATTATATTTATTTGGGTATCTCGGCAATCGCATTAATATATAATATATATATTGTAATGGTCTTATGTCTGAGGCTCTACTCTGCTTGCAGAGTTGGGGTTTTTATGTAGCTGCAATACTAAGCTTAAATTTCATTCAGTAAATGCATTGGAAAAGAGATGCCAGTATTAATAAATGAATTGAGAAAGGAACGCAAAGGGCAAAGCTTGTTTTTCACAGGATTGAAGTCGAAGTTTAAATTAATTAAATATTAGATTTGGGCAGAATGAATAGCCAAACCAAAAGAAATTAATAATCACAAAGAGGTTTGCTATGTGCAGGTCAATGAAGCGTAGATTTCAATATAGCTAAAAAGGTATAAGAAGCCAGAATAAAATAATAATGTTGCAAAGAGCAATTAAGAAGGCATGCATAAAGACATAAAAGAGCAATTGTGAGAAGCAGACAAGACAGGTTAAATCAAGGGAAATGCAAACAGCAAGACAGGAAAAAAACGAGTGAAAAGCAGACAGATGGACATCGAAAAACATTTCTGAAGAAAGTGAACTCTTAAAACTAATCAGTGCAATTACGAGAGTGAATTAGAGCAAAGCCAATAAACGAACGTGCAGTAGCGCAAATTTGAAATATAGACAATATTTTAGATATAAGAAATGTTTAAATTTAATAATTTGTAAGAAAATTTAGTTTAAAATGTAATTGATTTGAACTTGGCTAATTTCCGTTTGTATAGTATTAGATTAGCATTTGTTTATAGCGGACATTATCAGATAACAATTGATAAATTATAAGATTATGTACCGTTTGAGGCTTTCGCGGTTACTCGAATTATTCTCCTTAGCATAGAATTTCGGCTTAGACCGCGTAGTATTTGTATATGAACATCCAGCATTCTCTGGTTTAATGTGCCTTGCACCTTGTGAAGTCGAGCAAAAACCCGCGCGATGGCCATGCTCTTTGGTGGCTCGTGTTGTTTGAGTATCCTCGTTCTCAAGATACTGCTTTTAAAGCAATTCATCTCAATCCGTTTCAATTTATATATATTTTGCTCGAGTATTCGAACAAAATGGTTATGGCAGAGCAGCGATTAGGAAAGCGTTCCGACCACCGAAGACCAAAACGCAAGACGCGGAAGAGGAGAGACCTTGTGGCACGGCGTACCTGCCTTACATCCGAGGCACGACAGAGAAAATCGGAAGAATCCTTAAAAAATTTAACATCAGGACAACCTTTACCACGGATAGAATAATCCAGTCCATACTGAGGAATCCTAAAGAGTACATCCCTTTGGAAAACCAAGGAGTCTACGAGATACCGTGTCGGGATTGCGATAGCAGCTACATAGGCCACACCAACCGGAGAATAAAGGCACGCAAGGAGGAACATCAGAATTATGTTAAGAAGATGGAACACACTTCATCGCTAGTGCATCATATATGGGATACTTCGCACAAGATTGATTTCGACAACACCAAGAGCATTGCCAGCGTCGAACACAAAGACGCATGCATCATACGAGAAGCCATCGAAATCGTGAAACGTCCGAATTGTATGAACACCCGCGACGACACAAGCCGATTACCTGCATCGTGGTTACCAACGTTACTACAAGCAACGGCCGGCCATTCTCTACGAACACCAGCCATCCGTTCTAGCAGTACAGCTCCCTCGATGCTAGTTGCCACAGTAATTGATAAACAACCTATTCAGTCAGCTGTACATCAAGTTGGCAGTCCGTCGTGTTGCCGCATAACTAGAAGCCAAACCAGGACTACAAGGACTTGAAAATGACGAATGTGATTTCGTCGAGACGTCGTCCAACCCCAAACGCCATTCAAGATGTTCTTCAACCGGTTGAAGAAATCTTCAAATTTATTAAGCGGTATGACACCCTGAAATGTTTACCTTTAATATATATTAATATAAAAATTCTTCACAGCTCGTATGGTTACAGAATAGTTTAAGATGTTGGCTGGGAAGGGATGAGAATCCATCCATAAAAATATCCAGGGACGTTTTTTCCACCCGAAAAGGAAGTGAGCTCCCTTTTTATTTACGCTCCTGAACTAGTTGCAAAAAATACGACCATAATTTTCGACCATCTAGTTCTTGATCGTCCTGTGTCCCTTCTCTCTCTCTTTCTGTTTGGGTTTGTAACGCAATATCTATTGTAACGTCTTGTTTTGCCCATACTCTGCATTTGAGCATGCCGTCTTTGTCTCTGTTGCTCTTGCTTTTTAATAATTCATTGTGTATTATGTCAGCTTTTCGAAAGAATCTGTAACCACATGGTGATAGCACATTTGTCTTTTTCTTTTTGTTCTTTTTTAATTGTTTAGTTTTTCTGTCTTTTCTAATTTAGTCTTCTATCAGTTTTTGCTGCACAGTTTGTGCGGCTTTGAATAATTTTATTGAAAATTACATATTGAATTTAATGATATTATTTAAAATTGTTTCAAAAATATTTAAAACATGCATCTTTACTTAAGAAAGCAAAGGAAGAAAACTGTATACTTGACTTTGGAAGTTTCATGTACCTATGTATTTAACCACTTTGGAACAGATGCTTGTAGAAACTTTTCTTCCCATATTTTGGTAAAGGATTCACATTTCTCTTATAATAGATAATATAGCAGTTGTTTTTGTCCCACGATGTATGGTGCTATGAACCATTTTTACACATAAACGTTCCAGAATATTTAGAAAAAAATCTGTTTATTTGACGCTCCATAGGCAGGGTGTAATTAGACGCTTTATAACATGTATTCATAGGACCTTTTCTTCATATGTTTCCGTAAGAAATCCAAAGTATCAGTTTCGATACGACCCACCGGGATGATTGATGGTATTTAGTTTTTGCTATCTTAGGAGGCGGTCATTCCTACGCGAATTTTCGCTCTATTTGTTTTGAAGCGAATTTGGAGATTTAGGGATTCGAGTCGCCTTCCGCTGGGCTCATTCCGACGTCGCTGAAAAGTGTTTGTGTTCGAAAATAGCAAAAGTATTGAAAGGATTGGCGGTCTGGGCCGCGATGAGTTGACACTTAATTTCCTCCCCAGAATTCATCGCGAACTTCAAATAATTCATCTTGCGCCGGGCCTAAACACAGCAAGCGGTGATTAGGAGAGCGCTGAGCGGACTCTTTCTTTCGCCCGAAATTATTGCTGCCGTTTTAATTTAGCTAATAACGGCAGGTGCGATCCCCCTTTAAAATAAAAGTTGGCAGCTAATATTGAAAGATTCGTTACGCCCTCGTCCACATCTCAAATATTAATTAACATTATTAACACCGGCTTTGGTTCTTTCACTGAAAAAAGTCATTACAGTAAATCATCGCGTTCTAATAACGGCGCTGTATGTAAAGCGGGCGAAGTAAGAAGAAGAGTGAGGGTGAGTTTTGAATCAATATTTGATTGCGGGAATTAGCGCTTTATCGGGATTCTGCAGACCTCTCGGGCTTGATGAAGGTTCGTTGATTGTTTGACAGCGTCCATGTATACGCGTAAAGAATTAACGAGGCCCTTAGGTGGTCATCGCCAGTGGCCAAGTCATCGTTGTCTTCCGGCGACCTATTCGTCCTTGAATCTTACATAAACCACCTCTGACTGACGTGTTTTCATACTCAACCCCCTCTCCCTGTTTGTGATTACGCTGTCCCTTTCGTCTAATATTTAGTCGGTACATCGTCAAAACTGAGCCTTGTTGTAATATTAATTGGTTTAAAGCTGTATTATTGGTTCTTTAGATTTAGGTTTTCACAATTCGAATTAACTGTGGTTGTAGCTTTAGCTATAACCTACTTAAATAGCCGTGGATACATCTAGCAATATTAAACTTTTGTATCAATTTTACAATATTTTTCATTTGATATACTAGACGCAGATACGAAAAACAGAACCGTCTCTTTCGTGGTCAATAGTAATTTTCAAAATGTACAAGGTGTTTGAAAAACAGTGTGTAAAAGTTAGGTGGTTTCAGGAGACGTTGAAACAAAACAATTTTGCATATACACTTTTTCTTTTATATCCCTCCCCATAGAGCTGCACCCTTCTAAGGAGGGGAGTTAAAATTAGGTGTTTGCCATTTTACCGAAAACTGCAAGAAGGTAGTATGAAAATTGAAAACATTTTCAGATGTGTTCTACCAATAGCACAGTTATTTTTTTTTTAATGTTTACATATGACTTTATGGGTTGAAATCAGCAACCCTTGTATATGTTTTTATTAGAACTTTCTAACGAAGACATGATTATAAAGAAATATGTACTGAAGAGCTTGATTTATTCAAAAACTTTGTTAGCCCTTTAAGTTTTTTCGTTAAATTAATATTTTATGTAATAGTACATATGAGGTCTAGAAAATGGCATATATTCTTCAAGTAGCAAAACCATATTTACTTTCAACGGCATAGGTATTAAGTACATATTTAGGCAATTTTATTGCGTATATAAATAAATTGTATATTTTGCAGTTTTATAGTGAATATTTTTCCTCGCTCTAATTATCGGTATAACTATATCCAACAGTATATCATTGTTAGCAAAATTTCTAGTTAACTAGGTTAATTATTCTGGAAAAAGAAGAAGAAGAATGCATATTGTTGCTTTATCTACTCTGATAAAGGTTTAATTACACCATTTCCCGAATTAATGTTGCTATTAACCTCATCGAAGTATATGAGAAGTCTTTCATCGAAGAGAGCAAGAGTGAGAATTTTTGTTATTGTTGACATCATGGATGTCTTTGATACTTCTGTGGAGATATGTCTATATATATTTTTGCTATAGATTATATCAATGGGTTATATTAATATCAAGAAGAAAAACGTTTGTTACTATTGACCCCATTGAGATGATTGAGATACCCATTTTTTTGTTATAAATTAGGCATTCTAGGCAATGGATTATGTTAAGGTCGAAAAGGAACAGCTTCTGTTACTATCGAGACCGCATATTATTATATGGATAAGATATCTGCAAATATGTTTATCGTCGACAATGTCTTATGTTAATATCCCAAACTCAAATAACACTAATTTCTGTTACTGTATACATTTTCAAAAATATTCATAAATGCTTATATCGGAAACTAAGCAACGGAACAAGAAGAAAAATAATTCTGTGTTTAAGTTGATTTTTTTTAAATTTATTTACTAATCTTCTGTTTTAGGAAAGCTCCTTCGCCTGCTCTCACGTTCTGGCCTTCTCCCCTAATAATTCCGTCGCTCCATTCCAATCCTTGGCTTGTCTTCCTACTACTCTAGCCTCCAAAACTATGTTCACTTGTCTTCCAACGTCTATCTTATTCAAACGTCTCCACCATCTTAACTGCCCGTCTTTGATTTTGTCCTACAGCTGTCCCAAGCCGTCTACTTTCCATATTTCTGATGTTATTCTTCTTGGTACCTAGCTCTTTTAATTTTTACTAGAAATTTCATTTCTAACGCCTACTGGTTGCTTTTAAGTATGTTTGTAAGGACTTATACCTCTTGTCCATATAATAATGCCGGTATATACACAGCGTTACGGTCCCTTTACTTTATTTCTTTCAAGATCTCTTTCTTATTGATTAATCCTCTGCTCCTGGCATATACAGTCTGTTTAATTTGAGCTGTTACAGCAGATATCTCTACTATTGTTAGAAATATGACAAAATGTTATAGAAGAAAAGTTATTCTACATTTATTTTCTTTTTCAAAAAAAAACAATTGCACATCAAATTTGTTAGATGTAGCAAATACATTCAAAATGTTAAATTAAACGTACCCAATTTTATTACAAATTCTAAAATTGTAAAAAAATCTCTTTACAACCATGAAATTATTTTTCAGCTTCCAGTTGAACAATTTTTCTTGATACTGTCTTGACAACATACGCTATTCAACAGAAATACAACATAATAACATGTGCACAGTAACAATAAATTAATAAGTAAACTAAGTTTAAACTTTCAGTTCATAATATCTAGAGTGTTTGTTCAAAGTTATATTGCGACGTATTTCTACAGGTAGCCATACGCTAAATAATAAATATAAATTTCTACGGGTATATCATCAAGATAATCTTCAAATTCGCTTAGAAGAAAATCTGTATACTGTTCCGCATTAAGCGATTCTTGATAAAAATAGACACCTACTATAACATCGCCTAATACGCCAAGCCACGTACTAATGGAAAGTCTGTGTTGAAATCTGCATTCTCGAAATTGACGTGGATTCTCCGTATCCCAGAAATTTAGTTTTTTCTATTAGAAAGTAGATTCAGCGCTCCAAATAATTTAATTTTATAAATGTTTATCTTTGTTAAGCTAATTACAAAATATCACAATCCTGTCAAAATCGCCAGCTCTGAAACCTTGTACTAATTTAATTTTATACGAAGTCATTTTATATATTTATTTTAGTTTATAAAATATTTTATGCTGACTTATTCCTAAATCAGCCACTGCTTGACGTACTGAATTTCGTAGATGTGCTCTAAAATACGCCAATACTAAAATATGTTCATCATTTGCGGCAAGCACATTTCTTGCTCTTCGTGCCTGGAAACAGCCATTTCTTCGTAAATTACTTTCGAGCCTTGTAAAAGTACGAGGATGTGGATGTGTCGTTTCTGGATACATAGCTTGATACATCGCACAAGCTTCTCTATTATTGTCATTACATCTGATGTAGCATATCCATTTTTCATCATTATAGTTATTAAGGTACCGAGAGCATTATGAGTAAAATAAGAGCCCAAGATTGTAAGTGTACTAACCGAGGGCCTTTGGCCCGAGGTGTGTACAACAATCGCGGGCTCTTAGCTCATAATGCCCGTGGTGCCTTTAAGGTTTTATGTCCTACCAATTTTCTTACCTAATTCATATTCATATTCAATTCATACAATTACTATGATATAGTATTTAGGATTGATCTAGTTAGCTGATCTAAGTTAGATTTGTGACATTAGCTGAGTTGTCATTAATTTTCATTGTGACAGTGGTGCATAATAAAGTTGTATCCATGGAAACAAATACTGTTAATTTTTCATAATAACCCTAGTGTTCTTATGAAGAAAATAATTGCCCTGGAGCGTTATTTTGTATCTAAGATACCTTAAAATAGAGTCATTAATTTCAATTAATGTACTGGTAGGACATAAAAATAATTATCACCCATTTCATGCTACTTAAGATGAAAATAACAATATGTAAGAATTTACTTAGTTAGTTTGAGACTAAAGCTATAGCAATTATTTTCACCGTCTATACCTTCTCAAAGCGATGTGTTCAATTCGGCTAAGCGTGCATTCGTTACTTAATTATCGATTTATGTTTTTAATTGATTAGATAACGATGACACGTGATATATCGTTGTAAAGAGATTTTTTTACAGTTATAGAACATGTATGTATTGTATTATCTGTAACCTCATTTACCTTGCGGTGTCAAGGCTGGTGCTTTATGGGTTGGCATCTGGCGATAATATGTAATAAAATTGGGTACTTTCCATTTAAAATTTTGGATGTATTTACTACATCTAACACATTTGCTGCTCATTTAGCTATGACAGAAAATAGAAAATTAAATGTAGAACAACTTTTATTCTATATCATTTTATCATATCTCTAACAATAGCCGAGATATCTGCCGTGACAGCTAAAATCAAACAGATGTATAATTTTGTCTATGTCGTTTATGTCTGAATCGTATAACCCTTTGCTGTCGATCGACGAACCTATATAAATAGTTAAAGCTAAATAATTGGCTTTGATGCTCTGTTAAATGCCTTCTATCACTGATGATGTGATCCTGCGCACTATCGTATAGTTTTTAGTATGAAGCCACTCTGTACATCGTCCATCTAAAGTCCCACATATTTTTGAGTAGATTTCTCAGAACTCTTTCATACAGTTTTTCAGCTACATTCGAGGAGTTTCCCTATAGTTCTGGCAGCTTCTGTGGTCCCCTTTCTTGAACAGTGGCATTATTATTGCCATTTGCCAGTGTCGTGTGACCTTCTTGCGTTTCCCCACCAGTTTGAAAACTTTATTCGGCAAAGTTAATCCAGGATCGGCCATAAATATCCGCATTTTTCGAGTTATATCATCCCTGTCCGCTGCTTTCTCCAGGTTAATATTTCTAACTCCCTCTTTCATTTCTTCCTTACTCATTCTGGGCTCCTTCTCGTCTTGTATATTTCTTTAGTGTTTTTCCTTCTCCCTTTCATCTTTTTTTTGAGTAATAGTTTTTTAAAGCATTCTTTCTATCTTTTCATAATTTCTTTTTCCTTTTTAAGGATATTACCATGTGCGTCTTTTATATGTTTCAACTGGCTCTACTTGTCCTTTCTCATCCCCTTTCATACTTTTCTATCAATATTATTATTTATTCTAAACAGTTCTACTATTCTATATATCAATTATTGTCAACTGTGTATGTTCGCTATCACGTTGGACCAAATAATTTTATTGATACCTGATCTAGATAAGTTGATTGAAGTCATTCCAGTGCACTGTCCGAGATTTTTCATCTATGCTGTTTTAAGGCTACCAGGCCTTTTCTTCGCTCAATCGTATTACAATTACATGCGCATTTTCGCTGATGGATCCATAATATCTTGTACAGGTCACAGAAAGTAGATTGGGTGTCAAGGTAGGTCATGGATCATATTTGATGAATTGGCAATATGTGGAAAGTTGTCAAAAACATACAAAGTTAGGTTATATTTTAAATGACAAGTAAACAGCAACGGTGGGTAGAGGTATTTCGTTTGCGCAGTGACTAACGTCATATGACAGATTCTTTGTGTTTTAAATTGTGGAAATTGCTGTTGCTGGGATAGAAGGTTTAGCAGAGCCTGGTTGTCAACGTACATCATTATTTCCGCAATCCTATTAACATTCAAGAACTGATAATATACCATACAGCAATGTTGCGTACGCCTCTGATTTATTGTGTCATTTAGCTTAAATAAGGTTAACAATTTAATGTCAATATGATAGATGTAAAAATTTTACCAATACGAAACTTGAAAATTACTAGATTCTAACATTAGTTCCGATTTTCACCGCGTCCCAATCTACTTTCTGTAACCTGTATATAGGATGATAAAATTATAATTCAATCACATCGGTCACCCTGTAGTAAAGCGCAGGTACCTATATCAGAAAAATAGACAGTTAATGGTAAAATAAAAATAGTAATGGTAATGTGATTTATCTAGCCTTTATCGCCTCAGACATTCTTACAGGGTAAACCCCGTTTACGATACAGAAGAAGCTTAAAGGGGCCAGTAAAATAAAGTAGCTCAGAGTGAAGGGGGCTCAATCGAGATAGTCAAAGAAATTGTACCTGGCTAGATACTAGGACAAATTTGTAGGCAGCACCTGGTGTATGTCTACCTGGGATGCAATAGGGAACTTCAACCAGGAAATTACTCTCTCGGCGATAAGAAATATATGGCACAGCTACATGTTTTGGACCTACCTTATTTCATGATCTCTGAAAGCTTATCTTACTGTAACAATACCGCCGAACTGCAATTTGCTTTAGAAATAAAGTAACACGTGTTACGGTATTAAAACAACTTTACGACACCCACCCAAGGTGAGCATCGCACCACGGAATCAGTCCTGGAAAACTGGCACACTTGCCCTGAGATTTGCTAGAAACAGGCTAAAGGCCACGGCTGGAACGCTCAGGGAGTCGGCCGTGAGTCACACGATACGTTCTGGGCAAGCGTGTTGAGGCATATATATAGGGTACGTCAAAATTATGAGGGCGCCACCAAGCCTATCTTAACCCGAATAACCGGGCCTGGGCGGTTAAACGGGAGCGAAGTATTCAAGATACTCCGTCGATAAGAATTCTCATGAGCTGCAAGCTCAAATAACAATTTCGTGATCGCAAATACTGGAATGGTAATATTGGGACTCTTTGGGCCGAGACTGCGCAACCACTGGACCTACCTGCACGCTCTGATCTCTCACGTCTCGCCGTACACCAATCTTTACACTGTAAAAGGCGCTATCTAAAACAAAGCATGCACAGGTCGAATAGGAATAATACGTCCCTTAATTAAATATGCGTCTATTGGTTGATAATTACATCTGGGCAGCAAATCGTGCCGCCAAGCTTATGTTACTGCTTACGTTAAGCACCAGCTGATGGACGCGCTATGCTAGTAAACAACACACTATGGGTGGCCGGCCGCAGTGGGCTCGACACTTTACATATTAGAGTACAGTTTAGAAATACGCACTCCGAAAAAGGGCGCGTTAGTGCGCGATAACAGACGCCGACCTGCAGAGGCAGCGGGGCAGCGTGACTGCAATATTTGACCAGGAAGAGGGGCTAACATAGCCTCACTAAAGCATGCGAATTTGGAATAGTTGCCAGCCCCTGCTACGTCGCCCACGCAGTCGTTGGCTGCGGTTAACACCTGGGAAGCAAAGCACAAAGCCCTCGCAAACATAAACAAAGAGCTCGAACAGATTAGGGCGCGCCAGGCTCAGCACGGTGAGGCGTTGATTCTATTTAGGTATTAATCGGTACAATATAGCGAAGCTCGCGCACCCAACGTTACTGAATTAAAAGCTAGCACAAACGTAACACCAAGATTATTCTCCTTAGCATAGAATTTCGGCTTAGACCGCGTAGTATTTGTATATGAATACCCAGCATTTTCTGGCTTAATGTGCCTTGCACCTTGTGAAGTCGAGCAAAAACCCGCGCGATGGCCATGCTCTCTGGTGGCTCGTGTAGTTTGAGTATCTTGAGAACAAGGATACTTAGGCAGATTTGGCCGTTTTGCTGTTTGTGCATCCATATTCACTAACGTTTCGCAAGACCTTGCAGCTTGCATCATCAGAGTGAAAGTCGCAGTGCGACTACACGAGCCACCAGAGAGCATGGCCATCGCGCGGGTTTTTGCTCGACTTCACAAGGTGCAAGGCACATTAAGCCAGAAAATGCTGGGTATTCATATACAAATACTACGCGGTCTAAGCCGAAATTCTATGCTAAGGAGAATAATTCGAGTAACCGCGAAAGCCTCAAACAGTACGTAACACCAAGACATAGGCGCAGAGTTATTTAGCTATTTAGGCGATGAGACGCGAAACTCGCGCACATGAACTTACTAGTAGGCTACCAAAGTAGCGTCTCGAAGCATGGTGGCCTCAAACCGGCATTAAAAGCCGCGACAAGCAAGCAAGGGGCATGCATCCGCCTACACAAAGTTGAGAGCAGAAGCACCAACGCTCGCACAAGTGACAGTTACTATGTTTAAATGGTTTCAATTACAAATACCTTAGTCCGCAGACGGTCCTTGAGAGTGGCGTGCAGTCAGTTGGTAGAAGGCGGCAGTCTGTGGCAGCTCAATCGCCAAAACACGGCATTAGGGGTAAACGGGCTGGAATCCGCCAAGATGGCGGCGTTAGGACGCTCTCCTGAGAGCACACTTACGGCGGCAAAGAGGCCTACTTCGTCCTGCCTAGAAAGATCCTCGAAAACAGCGAGTTGCAAAGGGAAAGCCCCCTTTCTCACAAACGCAGAACTGGCCCCAAGAAGCCCTTCACACACCTACGCCTCGGCGTAAAGACGTGCCACTCGCACAATCACACGCGACCTCTTAAAGGATGGCATATTCGACAACATTCGCTGAAACAGCACGAGACGGGAAAAACAGGCTGGCGTCCCCGCAAATAGCGGGAACGCCGCGAAACGGCACACTCTGCGACTTCTTCGATCAACGGCCTGACTTGAACTCCTCAAGCAAGCAGTGTTCCGGCCCCTGCAGTGGCGTGAGCCAAACGGCATTGCCACGTGACTCTCGGCAGCCAATGGCGATGCGCTCCATAAAACAAATTAATTCCGGTAACAAAGACAGCCAATGGCGAGGCGCCTCAACGGCGTGATTTCTAGAAGGTTCGGAATTCTTGCGAGCGATAACACCCGGCTGCCAAAGTACCAGCAAAGGGGTGCTCCAACTGACGAGAAATACTGCGTTTGGGGCCAAATATGTGCAAAATCATTATTATGGAATTAGACGATGGAGCCAAATAAGTAACTAAAAGGGTTTAGCATACGGGCACGCTGCCCTAAAGCCTAGGTGGCTAATTAAAATACCAAAATGACCTGACACACGGAACATTTGAGAACTTTATTATTATAACATTTATAAAAATCCATTGATCGACTTGTCCTTGCAGCTGCGACCACCACAAACAAAGAATTTAGCTTGCTCGTGACGTCACGTCTCGCGATAAGAAAAAGCCGTCACATGTGTTCGCCTGGGAAGCAATGCCACAAGAGAAAACAATTTTGATAGGCTGGCACAGAGCTCCTCAATGACCGCTGGTTTACTTATGTTTACGGTCTTTTCGCCCCTTTACCGCGTGTATGAAGACCGTGACTGTGTCACTTTCCAAACGGACCTAACAACACTCATAATATTTGCAATATAAGTACTTGATTTAAAATTCTTAACATCAAGTCATAAAGCTGCCTTTTGTTGGTAATTCTTGATTCGTCCTATTTCACTGATCAAACTGCTTGTAGTAGATAAAAACAAGCTTCACATGCGAGACAAAACCTTGAAATCAGGTACTTATATTATTCATATTATTTTGCTGCTAGGTATTTATTCTATAAAGCAGAACAACAAAATAATTATTTAAATGTCTATATTCAAAAGAATACAGTTGCTAAAACGGAAACCCCAAGCTTTGAAATAAATAAATCTCGCTAACTATAAGTCTCCTTTGTTCATTATGTGCTTTAAATATTCAATAGTTATATATCGTATTTATTATGCAAGTGGAATATATTGCAAGACGATTTCCAGAGGAAAAATTCTTCTACACACGTAGCGTCGAGTGGTGTGTAACTAGCGGTTACGGCGCTTGTCTTTTTACGCCGCGGCCATAAACACCTTATTGCGCCCTCGGTACATAAATAAGTAACTACTATTCACAACCATATATGTAATAAGGTTAAATAGCTTATTTTCAGCTTTTAAAAAGTTAGTAAAGACCCTGTTACATATATAGTTGTGAATAAAGTACTTTATGGCCCTCTGGCTGTAAAGTGGCACATTACGCCGTCAAACACAGCGTATAAAGTGACCGATTTTGCCCGGACGTAAATATAAATTTTTTTATTTAAGCATGCAAAACCTCATTCGTTTTTGAAGGGAAAAAGGATATTGATGTATATAGCTGGTGTATTTTTAGAAATTATTAGAAATTCTTCATAGTAGCAAAACTATATACTGAACTAGCAAGATGCCCGTTCTTCGTACGGACTACAAATGTTTGTTTTTTCTTCTAAATCTCAAATGCATTCTAGAGTGCCCCCCTCCTCCATCACTCAATACGCTAAACAGTTTACCACTTTTCGCCTCTTAGGGGTGCAATTTCTAAAAAAAATCAGCCCGTTTTATACTGAAATGAACCCACAGCGAAAAATAATTTTAACTTTCTACATCTATTCAGTTTTCCTTTTTTACCGCTTTAGGGGTGAAATTTAAAAAACCCTTAAAAACGTTTTCTAAAGATTTAAAAATACATCTATATGCCAAAAAAGAATGATCTAACTCAACAAACACAGGAGATACAAAGGGTTCTATAATTCACCCCGAATTCAAATTTGCACCTTTTAAGGGTTGATTAGGGCAATGAAATGTGGTTTTAGACATTTGCATTGGATAGCTACTCATGCAAACACCAAGTCGATATCTTACCGGGCCTAAGAGATATTGTGGAATTCGTGAAAACATAGTTTACCCCTTTTTACCCCTTTAGGGGTACATTTTTCAAAATTACTTAAACCATTTTTTAGATATTTTAAAAATATACCTATATACCAAAAAAGACTGATCTAACTCAATAAACATAGGAGTAACAAAGGGTCTTAAATTCACCCCCTACCCCCCCCCCCCCCAGTGTTTCCTCCTTTTTATTTATTTATTTTTATTTATTTATTTTATTTTTGGGTAAATAACAGGTGTACATCAAAGACGGACACCCTATAACAATTTACCACTACATAAACATAATCATTAATATATAGCAGTCTGCGTTTATAAGCCGAACAAAAAATAACAAAGAAAATAGAATATGACTGATAACAAAATGGTAAATGATCTAAAATTAATTAATGACTTAATTCCGCAATCTAAGAATTATACTAGACATCTTATTTTTAAATTCTCTAAAAGAACATACAAACATATCAGGACAGTTTTCACGAGCATTATAAAAATTGAAATTGACAGATAATCTGTACACTGGAGAGTTAATAGCACAATTGGTGTTGCAAACAGATACAGATAAGAGGTCATTGCTTCGGGTCATTCGCTGTGGAACCCGCAGGTAAAATTCCGACAATAAATCCGCACAATCTATTTGATAATTCATCAATTTAAATAGTGTACACATGTCGATTAGTTTTCGTCGGGATACTAACGTGTGCAAGTTATCGGAAAAATGCATAAATTTATGTTTAAGATGTTTAATAAATTTATTTTGAATTCGTTCGATTCTTGAAATGTAAATATTATACTGCGGGTTCCACACGGATACAGCAAATTCAAGTATACTTCTGACTAATGAATTGTACAATAAAATCATTGTGGTAGCGCTATTAAAAGGTTTACATGTTCTAATTATAAATCCTAATACTCTATAGGCTTTCTGTGTAATTGAGTCAATGTGTTTGTCAAATCTCAGTTTGCTATCCAATATAACACCTAAGTCCTTGATGCTGAGCGTATTGTTTACATTTGCATTGTTAATTTGATAAGTGTAATTTATTCCATTGCGATTTCTTGTAAACTGTATGCATTTACACTTATCAGGATTCAGTACTAAGCGGTTGTTAAAGCAATAGATGACAAATCTATTAATGTCATGTTGCATTTTTTGACAATCGCTTACTTTGGTGATCTTGGCATAAATTTTCAAATCATCAGCGTATAATAAAAATTTTGAATATTTAAAACAGAGAGAAATGTCATTTAAAAACAGAATAAAAAACAAAGGTCCTAGGTGCGATCCTTGGGGTACTCCAGATGTTATATTGGCAGTTTCCGACACATAACCCTTGACTGTTACACACTGGCTTCTATTACTTAAATATGAAATAATCCACCTCAGAAGATCTCCATGTACACCGATATCCAATAATTTTTTAATTAGTAGTGAATGATCAATTTTGTCAAACGCTTTACTGAAATCGGTGTACACAGCGTGGACTTCCGAACGTTCATCCATAGATTTATTAATAAAGTTGGTATAAACAAGCAAGTTTGACACAACTGATCTCTTGGAGTAAAAACCATGTTGCTCCGGAATAATAATTTCTTTGTATGTATGAAATATTACGTTGTATATAAGTTTTTCCAATACTTTATTAAATACACAAAGTTTTGAAATTGGGCGATAGTTATTTATTTCGCTTTTGCTGCCGGATTTATGTACAGGAGTTACAAGAGCCCATTTCCACGCAGAAGGGCAGCATCCTTCAGATACAGATTTATTATAGATAATAGTTAACGGCTCAGATAATGATATCGAGCAGTTTTTAACAAATATAGTTGGAATATTATCGGGTCCAGCCCCCTTGCTTACATCCAGGCTATTTAGTAGCTCTTGCACTTCAGCAATAGTGAATATGCAAGTTCCTAAAGAAATATTATTTGTTTTTACGCCGTAGAGATTTACAGGTTCTTTTTCAGAGTTCGGAGTGTAAACTGAGCTAAAAAATTTAGAGAATAGATTAGATATTTCTATACCGCTATTAGCAACAGTGCCATTTAATTGCATACTAGATGGGATGCCATTTGATTTATTTTTTTCTTTTACGTAAGACCAAAGCTTTTTGGTATTAGAACAAATTTTTGATTCGGTTGTGTTGATATAGGTTCGAAAGCACTGCTTTGCTAAAGCCTTGACTCTTTAAGGTTAAAATTTTCAAAATCCCGTACACCTCTTTCTAAATATTTAAAAAAATACATCTACATTTCAAAAAAGAATGTTCTAACTCAATAAACATAGGAAATACTTACGGTTCTTTAATTCATCCCCAATCCAGATTTGCACCTTTAGGGGTTGATTAGGGCAAAATACTAAAGTAAGTGTCTAGGTATTTGCATTGATAATATTTGCAAGTAAACACCAAATCGCTATCTCATCGGGTGTAAGAGATATTGAGGAACTCGTGAAAACACATTTTACCCCTTTTTACCCCCGTAGGGGAGGAATTTCAAAATATCCCTTTTAACCCATTTTATTGTGAAATGGAACTAACGGCGAAAAAAATTAATAAATTTAACCCCCCCACACCTTTTCAGTTTTTCCTCCTTTTACCCCTTTAGGGTTAACATTTTCAAATTCCCTTACACCCCTTTCTAAATATTTTAAAAATCAATCTATGTGCCAAAAAAGAATGTTCTAACTCAATAAACATAAGAAATACTTAGGGTTCTTTAATTCACCCCCAATCCACATTTGCACCTTTAGGGGTTGATTAGGTCAAAATCCTAAAATACGTTTCTAGGTATTTACATTGATAATCTTTGCAAGTAAACACCAAGTCGATATCTTATCGGGTGTAAGAAATATTGAAGAATTCGTGAAAATACATTTTACCCCTTTTCACCCCCTTAGGGGGGGCATTCAACATAAAAAAAATGTATCCATGTATTCGTTTCAATAAATTTCAATAAATAACATTATATTTTTTTGTTAATACGGATTAAAGTTTCATTTGCGTAATAAATGCAATCTTATGACATAAAACACCAACATAATTAATACACATTAAAATCAAAATAACTGTTCCGCTTTGTTTAAATTTAAATATCTCGAAAAATAATGACGTTATCGTGACGAAGAAAGAGTATGTTATTTACATAGAAAGTATTGGAGAGTCGAAAAATTGTGCTAAAATGGCAATTCCGCCAGTGGCGTAGAATTTGGGAAGGGTCAACCACTCACTTGCCCCTGTGGTACGCCTCTGGTAGTAGTCAGAAACGTTTATTTAACACAATTTAGCATGGTTTACAGTGTCTAAACTTCCTGCCAAATATGATACGGATGCGTCAAATAGTTTTAAAGTAATGGGGAAAAATCATTTTTAAATTTTTAAATGGAACACCCTATATCTCAGTAACGAGCCACATTTTATCTAAGTGATTTGGGTTAAATATTAATATTTTGAGCCCAGGATTCTACAGTTAAAATATTTCCAATTATTAATGAAACACCCTGTATATGTATAGATTTAGATTTCTCAAAAATTTTATAACGTTTCTATCGCCTCCTATAATATTATCCTAAGTCAACTTATGAAGTTTCGAATGTTCACCATCGATGTTTCCTTTTTTACAAATGGCCTTCTCTTAAAAATATCAAAATGTACTAATTACTTTTGAAATTTTCTTTAGTTCAATTGAAAAGGCAATTTAGGTAACTTAAACGATTTTAATTTTCGAACTATTACCGGTTCCCTCTTTGAGTTAATCGACGTTAACAGATTTCAAAAATACGATTTTTATATTTTCATTTTTATATCACGCAGACCCATAGCGAAATCTATACACAGACGTTTACATAAATAAAATCGTTCGTACCGCTCCAAACCTAAGATTTAAAGAAGTGGAAGCAGGATTGGAAAAGTGGCTTTCAGTCTACTACCAGCACAGGTCCTGCAGATAATCTAACTGGCTGGGAGATAATTGATTTCCTGCTCAATCAGAACACAAGGACCGGCCCAAAACAAGCCCGCTCCACCTCGACGAAACGAAAATTCGGGAACATCGTCTGGAGGCCGGGTCGAGCACAGGCTGTAGTCGATTCCGTCCGGCTGATTCTTCCGTTTGCTTCCCGGGAGAAGCACAGCGGAATGAAAAATTTAGATTGCATTAGAGGGAAGGAGACCCCTTGAGCCACTACAAATCAACTAATTAGCCTGCTGGCTGACTGGCTGCCTTCCCTCCTGCATCACGTTCGCTCGACGTCTCTCTCGCGTTACGACGCCGACGTCTGCACGGAGCACCATCCGTTCGCCCCCAAGAACGTGATGCATCTACGTAACCGTGCACCTAACGATTGTCGGCGGAGAAACAGGCACTGTCACATCTCTCATTAGGTAATTAACGCAGAAGAATACGTCGCTTCCGCAATTACGTCGAGCGCGACGCCCGCGATCGAGGTGGCCGTGTTTGGACAGGGCCGTTTTTATTGTCATCCGCTGAAATATGCGGACGAAGATTATCTGGATTTCTCATTAAGTGCACCCGTTTTATTTACCGCCCGAGCGTCTCTTCTAATCGAGTGGGTGGTTAACAGGAAGAAGGAGCAGGATGTGTATTCGCGCATAAAGTTTACTAATAGACACGTTTTTAATTAATGCTTTAATTACGGAGCGCATCGCCTAATATTGGTTTACCGGCTTTACCTAAGAAAATTCTCTTCCCTGATAATTCTTTCGCCGGTGCCGCTCCGCTTATTAATCTCGCTCGATCGTTGCGCAGGCACAAAAATAATCGCTTTTTGCTTTTAATTTCGGAATTCATATATGGTGGATTAAGTGTAAATTTTGTAAATGATATATCTGAAGCTGTAATAACGTTTATATGTACTATAGTAGATTGAATTAGAACAGCGAACAAAGAAGAAAAGTATGATTTAGCTAGTTCAAAGTAAAAACTAAATGTTGCTAGGTAGAGAGAGAAACAACTTCATTTATAACAAAATGAAGCTGCTTACATTTTGCAATTTGCTTTGTAAAACAGCATACTTATCTATCTACACAGACAAATTTTGTTGATTTAAAAACATTTACAATAATTCTAACCATAAATATGATGATGGATTATATAAATTGAATCGCTTAATATAGATTCTGAAAATTATATTAATTTCTTCTTTTCTAATCGAAATGTGATAAAAAATTCTAAAACATTTTCGAAATAGCTCCTCGATCACGGAACCGAAGGCCATATACCTGGAGTTGTCTTTTTCCATATTTTGAACTGTATCTTCTATTAAGCGATTCACTGCAGCTTTCATAAATAGATTGCTTTTCACGTTGTACTTTTTCGCCTTGGTCTTCAATGTTCGTTTCAAACCGTAACGTAGGGTCCACTATTATTGCTCTCTGGGATTTTTTGTCAAATGCTACAATATCGTTATACTTATTACTCCCGTTGCTATCAACTAGGTAAACTTCCTCATAACAATCAAAATCACGCTCACTGAGAAGGCTGGTGATTTCATGTTTTATTTTATGATGGCGATTAATAATCATCAGAGAATTAAATGTACAACTGCCGATTACATGAGCAGGAGTACAAAAAAATAAAAAACGATTTGTAAACCTTTTCTAGTTGTTATACCTAGAAATCGCAAATTTCACATTTGGGAAAAACCTTCACAATTGAAATCCCAATCTGAATTTATTATGTTTCATTGTGGTGAAAACCCTAATACATGTTAACATGATAATGCATGTGCAGAGGTCACCCCAGCATTTAATTTTGAGGGATTGAACCTCACGTCAATTATCTTAACGGAACACCTCAGAAGAATGGAAAAATAGCTACAAAACTTGTATCAGGAAATGTTTGGAACATTTAATAAAAATAGGAAAGAGTTATCCTTTATACGTCAGTCAGTCTTCGCAGAATTCTCGAAAAACAAAAATCTTAATGTAATAACTGAAACAAAGTGAGGTTACTACAGAAGCTAAATACCTCCAAAATGTGTAGCCGCAATTAAAGATATGTTTGCCCCAGCAGCTTCAAAAGCATCTAGTGTTGACTTTTTCTAGTCTAATAAGAGCATATCAACTCAAGATCGAATAGCCTACATTCCAAACACTGTTCCATTCCTGAATAAATTTTCAATTTCTTCAAAAACTTTTAGATCGTTGAACCTCTAACTAAAAAAAAAAACGTTGTACAAATGGAATGCAGAGTGCATGCAATCTTTTACCTAAGAAACGTCATTTGGAAAATTAACTAAAGAAAATGTTTTGATCAGAAACTAATACACTAGCTTTCAAAAACACGAAAAAAGGGTAACAAGCGGAATAAAAATAAAAGATTCTCTTTTTATTGATATCGGCTATCTAATTCTTGTAGACTAGGAAAGTGGGTTAACAAAAAAACATAAAAGCATGTTACAGATTCTCCAAATACTGGAAAAAAGTATAATAACATCTAGATGAGCAAAAAGACACGAAGATAAACACAAGAGAGAAGTAGTATATGTGTTAGTATTCTATCATCAATATTATTAATATATATTTAAGCTGTTGCCTGTAGACTGAAAAATGGCTAAGCACGTTTAATGAAAAAGATATCTATCAGAGCCGATAGCTGGCTGGTAAAGTGTTTACATTTCCAGTCTGCAGGTAGACGGTTGGTTACATCGTACGTCACCATACCAACAGCGTTGTTGGTTGTGACTCCTGTGATAATAATTTCCGGGCTCCATAGCTCAGTGGTAAGCATTCTGGCTACTGATCTAAGGATCGAGAGTTCGATCCCCGATCCCGGTGAGGTTTTTAAAAAATAAAAAAATGCGGATGAAAACCTCTACAGAATGCCATCATTCGGAAGTGATGTAAAGCCGTGGGTCCCATGTTACAGCGATGTGTAGCATGTAAAACATTCCTTGCTAAGGTTGGAACTCCTTTTAGTCTCGGCAAAATTCTAAGTAGGACTAAGGTACCTGGTACTCTTAGTGCCTAAACCTTGTACACGTGGTTGGCAAAAAGGGCCTATGAAGGGCTACTTGCTAGACATGAGTCTCCACAAAAATACTACTAATACTACTAGGTTATAATTATAATAAACCAATTAAACCTAATATACCTTAGTACAAAGTCCCTCCAGTAAGAAGATATAGGGCCTCAGTTTTTTCATTTTTATGTTAATTCCCACAAATGTAAAGATACCATTCTGAATTTTGGTATACATACGCACTATTATGTACTACACTAGTAAAAATGTTTGATACACTAGACTTCACTGCAAGAGGCACTTTACCTATACCTGAAACTCTTTTTAGCCATAACTTTGTTACTTTTATTTCAATTTTAAGTTATTATCCGTCACCGACCTCATTAATTGATTTATTAATGTTGTATACTAAATCATAATCATTGCCCATTGTTTTTGTGATCATGGCTACTTGATAATTACACGTCTTAATGACAACCAAAAACCTTTGATGGGCATTTTAAAGTAAACGGTTGCTTCCATGCTTATGAACTTAATTTTACGATTTTTAATTTTCTTTCGGATAAGATAATCCTAATCAACACATTATGCAACTCAGTTCGCATCGTGAGAAGCTTTTCCTTTAGGTACTTCCAATGAGAACATTGTTATCTTTTGTGCTAAAAAGCGTTTGTTTCTTAGACCTGCGTTTAAAAAATTAGGATTTTTAGCTTAATGAAATCCACATTATTTGATAGCCAAAGATTTCAGCATTGAATTCTTTGACAAGAAGATTAGCGGTTTCAAGGCTCTGGGCTTATCGGCGAAATATAACAACTTTAACATTATTCATCTCCTCATTTTTGCAATTCATGAAAATTCCAAAATATTTTTTTCATACAATACTATTGATCTTTTGGTTAACCGCTCTAGGTGGCTGGATCGAAACCTTCCTGAATTTCTGTTAAGACGTCGTTTTAGCTGCTAGATGCGTTGATTTTGAAACAAAAACAGAGAGAAATACGTCTGCACATTATAGCAACAATTCTGGTCGGTGTACATGTAATACAGACTCGGTTTGATTCTATTTGATGTATTTCTATTTCGCATAAAATCTTTGAGCTTACTGGTGAGTCAAATGTCTTTTTGTACTCGTGGTCTCCGGGTCGTGCTGATAACCTTACCATTCGTGTACGAATGTATCATTGTACTCACTTTGTATATAAATGAAATAGCCTCAAAAAGCAAGTAATTCATTTTTTTACAATACCCCTTGTATTACAAATGTGTGATGTATATTAAGGGAAACGGGAAGGGTGTATCAGCATTAAACTGTTTCCTTTAAACCTGCAGGAAGAAATTAATTTAAGGAGTTTTCTTCACAAATCAACCTCCTCTTTTAATATTTTCTAACTGCTCCGGCGAGGCAGATCATAGATGGCCCTTTCCAAAAATGAACTTCGGTTCCGTTCTTGTGGGGCATTAATTTAATTAAGAGACGGGCATAATCCTTTCGCATTAAGGGCGGCATTGTGTGTCGAACCCCGTACGAGCAAATTGGAACTGATAAAGGCCTCGTCCGAAAGCAGATGTTTCCCGCGAAAGCTATGTTTTCATTCCATATAAAATTTCGAGCGATCCGCTCCCCTACCTTGAAATATTTTCTCCCGTGAATTCCTGTTTTACCACGTCCCCTTCTTTTAGCGCGGTTTTGTTTTAACCTACCCGCTTATTGGTTTTTACGATACAGGCCCAGCGGAACGGGGTTGATTTTTATGAAGCCGTATAACATGTCCTGCTCCCGCGGCTCAGTCCTGTGTTTGCTCGAAGTAAGTAGGCCGTGTTTCCATAAATCAAAAATCATTTGAGCCTTAATTCCGCGGCGGCGCTCGTTGGGGGCGGGGGCGCGCTAAGGAACTCATATTGGCTACTTTGTGCTCCCCTGACACAGATTAAGTCTGCTTCCTTGTTAAATATTCATGCGCCAGAAAGGCAGATAAAAATAAAAACGTGGCATCTTCTTCCAGCCCCCGACTCGCACGTAAACACTTGAGAATATGATATGAAGGTGACGAGCTCGGGGACTTACCCGTACAGCCTCTCCGCAACTGGCAAATATCTTATCAACATGTAGATGGCGCGCTTTAAAATGAACAATTGCCATTTAGGGACCCCTTAACCCGCCACGTATGCCTGCGTAAGATGAAGTCGTAGACGATATTGCCGTATTTGTAGCGCATCCACTAACGCCTAATAGTTACTTGTGTTCACCTATTAGAGGCCTTTGATGTCATTTGGAAGAGTATGTTGTTCCTCCGTCGTCTTCCGCAGCGTTAAAAGTTTAATCTTCGGACTTGCAGCATATTAATGTTGCTGTTAATCGGTCATGAGCATCTGCAACCGATTGACTATTTAGGTTTTCATTAAATACATTAGTAATTTAACAATGCAATTTTCAATTCCAATAGCATTTTAAATAATTTGGATATTTTGTAGGCTATACGATAGGACCCCAAGAAGAATCCATCAACTGCAAAAATGTCGATTTAACTATACAATGGTCTACATTACATAAAGTACTGATATACCATCATGTTAGTACTATTTCGTGGTCAAATTCTTCTTCAATGTCTTATAATAAAGTACAGAACCAGTTTAGAAAAACTCTGCATTTATTGGCTGATGAGAAAATAGAAGAAAATATAGGATCTGACCAGGTTAAATGATGCGAACCTTTCTTCCTTCCGGCCCAAAATGAAAATAATTGGAACAATTAACGCCAATGGCACGAGCCAGGCGTGAGACGCCTGGTTTACCAGCAGTCTACTTGCTCGATGTTGAGTTTGAGACTGAAGAGCTGCCTATCAACGAGGAGAGATCATTGGCCTGCGCTGGAAATTATATGCGAGATAAAATACTATAACATCAGTCTGTACAATTTTTTATTCTTCTTATTCGCTCACTTAGGTACTAGTAGTTTAGCCAATGCTAAGCTTCTTCTACTGTAGATATCCAACATTGTTTCCACATGTCTAATGATCATCCTCGAGATATTTGGTCTACTTTTTTACCAGTCTGTTCTTGTCTATTCCATCAACGTGCTTGTTCCAACACTTTGTTAAAAGCTATATCAAAATCAAACGTAAAGTTTTATAGTACTTCTGCTATTCTAATTACTTTTATTTATCAACATATGTTACAACGTTCAGATAATTCTCGGTTATGGGAAAATAGTAAATTTTATGACCTGTATTTATATTTGTGCGCCTCCCCTTTATTTTATATATTTCAATTTCTCAATTCTCTCTGTTAGACACCGTAACTTCTTGTTGACATATACGAGGTTTGATTAATAAAATCAGGTAAATACGAGTATTCGTAGTGGAAAAAAGTGTTGACTGGAAGTTATATTCTGTCAGCCTTTTTAAACACTCTGCGGTAATAATGTGGATCCCTTGAATTGAAGGAAAACAAACTCTGTATATCTTCTTCTTCCTCTTAGTATAGGCTGAAGACCTGTTACTTCCTACACTAAGTGCGGTTTTACAAGACATCTTCGGCCGCGGCATGGGCAGGTGACTAGCCCAACCCATCATAAGAAAAAATATCTTTTCACAGGGGGCACGTCCACCAAAGATGTTGGCATGATGGCAGGAGAGCATAATATATAACCACTGTCCGGATGTGATCTTCCAACTCATTACCTGCCAACTGCAAAGGCAAACGCTTTGCCACCCGGCCACACGCTCTCTGGGTTTTGTAAATTATTATTGTAATTTTTGGAAACGATCAGATGACATATAGTACCGGATTTGATGAATATTACCGATGTAGTATAACTTTTTGTTTGAAAAGAACTGCCAAAAGGAAAGCAACACTCATCATCGCCATGGTGTAGCACTAAACTATGTGTCCACTTCTATATCATTTTCTGCACATGAGTATGAGATCAATTACTTGTAATTGGAGCAAAATGCAATTCGCAAGGAACAATAGTAACTTAAAGATAACTCATCTGATTATTATAGAACTCAGCAAGCGTAGTGGAGTGTTTTTAAAATATATTCTTCCTGCTACAAGCTTCTTGACATCAATCATCGTTTTGTGCTCTTCCAACTTCTCGCTTTGTTGCTCGTGATCTCCACTTAAGTACACTAGCACTTTCACAACATGGTTCAGTCGTCTAAGAGCTTTCTATCCACAGCTTGATAATGTGGCCTAAGTATATGTATTCGTCTATTCATCACTAATTCATCTTCCATTTTTCAATATCTTTGTTTCTGAGAAGTGGATTTTGAGATCCGTTTGATGCTTTATTGAGATGAATTCAATTCGCCTACATCTTGGTTTATGAGAACAACATCTTTAAAGAGATCTCTCATTGTCTTCCTGAGAAACTATTGTTTATGATACCTTATTGTTTGCAATGTCGTCGTCCAAGTTTTTGTGAATGTGGCGTCGTAATGTAAGTATATTTGTTTCTTAGCGGGTTTGAGTGTCTTGCATTTTGGAAGAGTCCTATAAGGGTTCTTGATTATGTGATATCTAACATTATTTTATCGTTCACAAAATCCAGATTGACGGGGACATAATGCTCGATACGACATGGTGACACAAATCTATTTACTTTGCATGTTTGTTCCAGTTAATGAAAAGTCGTAGAACCAAGAGATAATTGTACTCTTTAACTTAATTTTGGTTGCAAGGTTTCCAGTGTTATGGTGATATAAACATGCAACTCTCAGTTTATATATCATCTTCAGTTAAAGGCAAGATTCCAACGAGAGATATTTTCAAATTCTCTAAAAATGTATCTGAATTTCAAAATTTCAACTGTTGTATTAATACGAAATTTCACTTAGATGTCATCTTCGATTAACTGAAAGACCGAACAAAGAGTTACTTCCACTCTAAATGAATTTCGGTTGCAAATCTCCCTCAGTTAAAGGTACAATTGTACCGAAAACATTATCACTAAATGCACGTCGATTTCAAATAGTCTGTTGATACAAAAAATGGAATCTTCAATGATTATTACTCCTTCAATTTTGTCGATATATTAGTTGATAATTCCCAAATTTTGTAAATTTGTTTTATTCTGCAACTATATACAATACACATCACATAATTACATCGTGTAACTCTTGATGAAGTTACAAAAACACAGAGAAGCCCGAAAGGGCACATCAGAAATAAAAGTGCACCTGTAAATCTTTGTTCCCGACAAAGTACAAGCGCGGCTATTAAAATTCTTTAAAATCGGTAATGAAATCTCAGGCAAAGCAGCCGGAGGAGCCTTGATGGCTGAATCGAGTGTTTGCACGGAAACCGAGAGCTGTTTAAAATATCAGCACTGATAATTTAATTAAGCGATCCCTTTTAAACGTTTCTTTGTGTTGGCGTAAGCAAAGAAGCCGAAAGAATCTGATCCGGGCCGCCGGTTCATTGTGTTTTTATTGCGTTCTTTGAGGGGATCTGCGTCCCACACGACCAGCTGGCTTCTTTGTGAGGAGGAGGAAGAGATGTTTACCTTCCAGGTGCACACGCTCGGCTGCCGATTGCCGCGATATTTTATTAATTTCGAAATACTTTGCAACTTACAGCGACGTCGCAGCCCGTGCATAGTCATGCGGCGAACCCCCGCGAACGTCTATGGCAAATAGAGCTATCTGCTCGTGATATATTGACATTAAGAGGGTCGGCACAAAGGCCGAATAAAGTGACCGGAAGCTACATGGAACCCGTTCGACCTGCAAATAAGATGTTCCGGTACGACGCTTGCTTTACTACTATGTTAACACTTGTTTATTGTTTGTTTAGACTATTTGCCCTCACTCCATCGTGCCGGTCCTCTCTTTATTTCGTTCGCTCTTTCCGCTTATTTTATTTCTATTTAGTTGTCTAAACGGAAAACAAGATAATTGAAACCTCGGCGTTAATATTCGGAAACCTCTGTAATTCTAATGCACGGCAGCAATGTGCAACGCAGACAAATTAATGCAGTTGGATCAAACCAATCTAGTTAAAACACAAATAGATTGTTTTTCACGAAACCACCAGTGAATCATTACCTAGAGTAGTTACATACGTCCGCAACTGATTAGTGCAGTTAACTGGGGTGTGGAAAGAAAAGTTACCTAGTTCGACGGGAAGTAATTCAGTCGTCAAAGACTTAGTGCTAGCCACGTCACCTCGTACGCCATTAAAGGTATGTTAACGGTGGGGCTTGCCACCTACTTCGGGCTATATAATTATTTTACTACGAACAACAAACAATTTTAGACTGAAGCCCCAGATTAAACAAGCTCAATTACTCTAACCAGCTTCAAATTATACCGAGCAAACGGTCAGGCTACATGGAGAAATCGGAGGGCCGACCAGCTACAGTGAAGACGGCGTGCGGCTCTTTTCTATAATTAGCAGAGTGTGTTCAAATTATCAGAGGGGCCCAAGAGTATTTTACAATTAATAAGTCCATTAACTTATGATAACTCTTAAACTCACTAAAGTACTAAGCATAGCCAATTCGCTACGGTCTGAAACAGACTTTAAAAAGGTTTGATTCCTTGTATTAGCCATACACAAAACCACAGTAAACATGAATAGAGTTATATTAATTAACGACAAGAGATACAATACAAAGTGTAAATCAGTTAATTTTAGCACTCGTATCAATTACAAACGCGACCCAAGCTACAGGCGAAAGCCACAAATTCAGCCAACCCTACTCTTTCCGCTCATCATCATCATCTTCCAGGTTTAAACCTTTTAAGGTTTGTTCCGGTCTCATGGGGGTGGGAATTGATCAGTCCACAGCTTTTTGGATCGCCCTATTCTTCTTTTCCCATGTGGTTTATAGTGCAGGATTTGTTTAGGGATACGGCTATCGTCCATTCTAATTACACGTTCCATCCAGTTATTCCACTAATTATAGGAATTTAAGTAGCACATAACAAAGTTTAACACTTAAGTAGGTAACAGATCTCTGGCCAGATTAAATTAGCCAGCAATTATAAATTTACGATGACGTAGGGCGAACATAACAGGAGGGCGACAATAATAGTATGCCACCACGTACGTAGGCATTTAAAATGTCCCATTAATGCGCTAGTAATTACTGACAAACACAGAGATGGTGCAACACTATCCGGTAATCTCAATATTTCGGTGTGCTTAACGTACACATTCGTTTTTACCTTGACACCACAAGATTGTGTTTTAATACTCCTAGCAATGCAAGGCGTCGTTGACAAAACAACCGGCAGTAGATTCCATAATTAGCCACCTGTGCAAGTGGGGGCACAACAAGGACTTAGCAACAAACGGAAAACTCGGCAATGAATACACATTGGGCTAGCAAATTTGTAGCACAGTCTAGCTGCTCATACCTTAATGGCTCCAAGTTGATTCACGAAACACAAGTGCCTAATTAAAATGGAGAACGAGAAAGAGAAAGCGCACACACACCTTTACCGTACAACTTCAAGACCTAAATCGCGACGCCAGAAAAGTTCGAATTAAATGCGATGGGGAATTAAGAACCTAATATAATTGATAAATCAACTATACACTATTCGTTCCCTCGCAAATTACTATAAACTAGCGTATACGTTTTTAGAGGAAAGCGTGGAATAAAAAACTTCGCCGCTGGTGCGCGGACACAATTGAACGACACTTGACTTACGGTTCGATAATAATTCATCTCGCAGACTAACAGCCGTTCAAAACGAGCTCGGTGACCTCAATGGCTGTACAAAGTTGTGCTCTTCGGGTAGGGGTAGAAAAAATGCATAAAAACGACGGTACAATTAATCCTTTACTGCATTTTAAGTTAGACTCAACAAATTGTAGCTTTCTGAACGTTGCCTCCTAATATAGTTTAATTTACTAATCATTAGTAACACATTTTGTTTATCATAATTCGAGTATCCTATTATCTATAATCTGCTTGAGGTTAGGTATTTTCTTCCTCGTTTATCTGCCTTCACAAAACCAGCTCGTTCGGGAAAAATTTGCCATAACAGGTATGCGATTAGTCTGTCATTAATTATGTAGAGGCGATTTTTGCTCGAATGGGTTATCAGATCTGTTAGCCGATAGTTTTCACATTTCTCTTTGGGACTTTTTTTATATAATAGAATCAAGGTCGAACTTATCCAGTTCACTTTCCGAAATATTTTGGTAAATGGATAGTGCATACCTATGCATATATCCCAAATCTACCAAAAATACAACGGCGATCAGAAAAAGCTGAGCATTCAGTTAGGAAGTTCTATTTCTCTATGTAACAAATTTTCTTATTTAGATAGAAAACTTACTAGACCAAGACTTAGATGAAAGAAAGACATAACAACAGCAATGAGGAGCAGAAGTCTACAAGATGACAATATTCAACATACACAACAATAGAAATAGCTATTTCCGAAGCTTACTTACCATTCTTTTTTCTAACAAATATACTATAGATAATAGAGAAAAATCTTTAGAGAGAGTTCGTCAAAGAGAAATATGAACAAACTTAACACATTCCCCAGCACTAAGCCGTGTCCAGGGTAATTTAGTATTCCTTTTAAACCGATAATAAAATGATAAAATTTAGCATATTTATGCTGTATCTAGGACGACTAATTGTACGTCTCTCATTTAAAGAAGCGATTGTTGCTAAGCAGATCTCACAACTCTCATTTTTTAAATGAAAGAGGAGTTAATTGGCTCAGAATTCGAGACACCAATTACCAGGGTTGCAGGTCGAAAGAATCCCTGCAGAAAGGTGTTTTAAATGTGCAGAAAAAGGCCACTTTGTTCCGCTTGCGCCCCCCGATTTCTGATTAGAGCCCTTGTCTGCCCTCGATTTTTATAATCTACAGTGTGTTTAATTCCGTAAACAGCGCCAAGTGTTTGCCGGAGCGGGAAGGGGCCGAGTGAGCGTATCACAGATGGAAATACCCTATTTAAATGCAAATTCTATATTTGTCACCTCAAGAAGAAAAAAGTTCGATCTTTCCCTCAAGTTTGCATATTTCCCAGCAGACGGGTCGCGTTAGGTGCCGATGTATTCGAGATATGATGACGTCGGTTTGCGAAATTGTATTCCTTGATGGGCTGGGAAACAGCGGCGGAGAGACTAATTATATCGCATTTTTCAGCCAGACATATTGTAGTATAACGACGACTTTTTTATGTCACTTTCGCGGATCGCATTTTTTCTTCGGCCTGACAAATTCGCTGCTTCGTTCTTGCTATCATTTGTTCTATCAGCGACAGAAAAGCTGGGCGATTTATTATTTGCTTACGCGTTCTGTGCATATGCTTTACGTGTTTCACCGGATCGTCAGAAAGCTGAGCAAGGGGCATTTGTCAATGTGTCGGAACAAACACAATAAAATAATGCCATGTTATAAAACGACAGTGAGTCACAATTGGGCTTTATGCTTTAGTTCATCTATTTATATTCTATTCAGTTCTTACAAAAAATAAGTTCTTACTTTAAAATAAGGGGTATGAAAATGATAGTATCAGCACTAAAGAGTGATACACGATTTCCAATTTATAAAACTTATGAAAAGGCCGTTTGAAGTTTTAATGATAAGCCATCACATGCCATCGCAAGTATAGTAAATTAGAAGTCAACATAACCTTATTTTTGATAGCACATTACTTTATTTTATAGATGCTTTAACATGAAGGCCATATTCGCAATTCATTCATTATCTTTAGCATCTTTCATATTTCGGTGTCAAAAACCATCCATACCACAAATATATCTCAAGTTCTTTTTTAACATTTTTAAGCGTAACATGGCAAGATTACATGTTCTCCCCCTTTATCAATTTGTTGCACCTCCATCTTCTGTTTAGCAATTCCCTATTTTTCTTTATGCACATAAACCTTATATCGTGTGTTCCAAAAAAACTCATTTAGAGCAGTCCTTGGAAAGAAATATAAAAACTCTAGTCATGTCTTAACTTCAGTCTGTAGGTGAATGTCAGATTGCATTTTGTTTATGAAAACATCTGTCACTGTGACAAGTAAACGTTTACACTGCATTAAGTTTACTTATATGAACGAAAAGGAAAATAAGATGGCATTTACACAACAACAACGAGTCTATTAACCATAACAGTCAATAAAGATTGTTTTTATTTAGCGTTTCTTATATTTTTAGGAAAATAGTGCAAGATCAAGATATAATTTAGTTCTCCCTGACTTATGATAGTTCATTTGCTGCAATGGATATGTATCAAATTATGGTAAACTTGAATTTGATCATGGCATGCGAGTTTTCCTTCAAACACGCTATATGATTCATCGAGATATGTTTACTTTTCTTACAAGATAGAGGTCCGTACTTGTTCAATACTATTGAATGCGACCACAACATAACATATACAGGGTGTTTCATAACGCACGGAAGAGACTGAAAGGGTAGCTAAGAGGGGACCATAATAAAGTTATATTCTTAATAAACTTGGCCAAAACCTAATAACATAAAAATAACAGCAGTTTAAAGTTCTAGGAAATTAATGCCGCTTATTAAATACCACTTATATTAACAAGGAAAAATCTGGTGTGATACACGCACACAACTTCATTTTACAGTGATCTTATAATTAGCAAAGCATTTGATTTTAAATTTTTAAGCATTTGTCAAAACTTTCCAAAAATTACAAATTTTACAAAAATGGTACAAAATAGAGCGCTAGTTCAAGAGACACATTTTCTCTAGAATTTTAAGTTGAATTCAAAAATGTAATCATATACCGGGTGTTCTATTTAAAATAGGAGTTAATAAAAAAAATAGCAAAAAAACAAGAGAAACCCATTTTAGAAGAATTTAACTGGAAAATCACCTATCTCACATCAATATACATTAAAAATCTAATAAAAACGTAAAGTTTAAAAAAAATCGTTGGAGCCGTTTTTTGAAAAAATCGAAAAAAACTGAAAAATAACAAGAGTAAACAACTACTTCCGGTTATGCGATTTTTTTCGAAAGCTTGCTGTCGCATCTACATAGTACACAAAACTTATATATGAAGTTTCAATGCCATACCTCTTTCCGTTTTTTAAATATTCTGTTCACAGACAGACACACAGACACACAGACAGACACACAGACAGACTTACAGACACACCAATGAAAAAAAAACATGTTTTTTGAGATCAGGGAACTTTAAAACGCGAAGATCTGTTGAAAACTCAATTTCGAATTTTCCAATACTTCCTTTATTGTAAAAGGAAGTAAAAAATAGAAAGAATATCATTGCGTTTTCGTTTCAGTAGAAATATATTTCTTACAATAGGCTACCTGATAATTCACTGTTAAGGTAGTTTAATTTTAAATTATATAGAAAACGCACAGTAAAAATAAGATATCTTTTGAAATAAAGAAAACATTATTTTATGAATTACAATGTTATTATTAGATGAACTGTAAACAATTCACCATAACAGGAACATTCGTATTAGGTGTTCGAAATTCTGACCCTGCATTTCAACGCACATTTTCTCTCGACGAATCAAGTTTTCCGATACTCTTGGAAATTGTTGGCGTAACTGCTGTCGCAGCGTTGATGCGACGGTGCAATTCGTCGAATGTATCAACTTCGGTGGCATATACCGATTCTTTTATAAATCCCCATAAAAAAGTCCACTGGGTTGAGATCTGGAGTGCGCGAGGTCCATGAAATGAATCCACCCTGACCGATCCATCTTTGCTGAAAGATGCTGTCGAGGATCTCGTACAGCATGACTAAAATGTGAAGGACAGCCGTCATACATAAACCACATCGTACGGCGCACATCCAAAGGAACATCTTCCTGGAGATCTGGCAGAACTTCTTATAAAAACTTCAACTAAGAATGCTTATTAAGGCATGCTGGTAATTCTTAAGGCCCTCTTAAGGCGCTGTTAAAAATACCAGCGCACAGGTTCAAACGAAAACGGTGCTGAAAGCTTTCATTGTGGAACTTCAGAACACTATTCTTTGTAAAACAGCGATCATCCGTCACCAGTAGTCTAACAGCCGTATTCATAGTCGTTCGCCAGCGGCTCGCCGGCGAGTCGCCAGAGTTTCGTTATGAATAGTATGTTGGCGGCACTGTACGTCTATGTCAAATTCGAGGTTAGCAGGTTAGATTTTGTGTCAATTTCTGTCAAAACTGACGGAAAACCTAACCTGCTAACCTCGAATTTGACATAGACGTACAGTGCCGCCAACATACTATTCATAACGAAACTCCGGCGACTCGCCGGCGAGCCGCTGGCGAACGACTATGAATACGGCTGTTAGTGTATTGGAAATTCTGATTCCCTAATAATGCGATTTAGCAGCCATTCGCAAAACTCCTGCCGCAGCGGATAATCCGTAGGAGGCAGTCCTCTATAGTCCAGTCGTTGAAGGTAAAAATATGCTATACCTCAGAATTCTTTGAACCTTGATCGATTGACGTGAAATTTGGTGAGTGGTTAGGGGATGGCTCAAGGAGCAAAAGTGACATAGCGCCGATGTGCGCTCTTACCCTGAGAGTGGATGCCACCCCTTCTCGGGGGTAGAAATTGTTCACTCAAAATAACCCCGGAAATGGATAAAGGGACAAATTCTAAGTAAAAAATGTTCTATATAATTTTTCCGATAGATTGATATTTTTCGAGCTATTCGCGATTGAAGACTTCGATTTTTCCTGATAAAAATGCATGTTTTCGGACGGTTTTTCGCGAATAAGTCGAAAACTTCGCATTCTATCAAATAAGTTGCAATAACCAAAAATTAATCTTAGAAAACAGCAAAAAGATTGGTTTTTTATGAATGCTCTAGGTCCAAAATAAAAGAAGTTATGGCTCGTTGAAGAAGATTTTTTTTTGCAACAACTTTGTTCGAAGTAATCAACGTTAATTAACGAAAAACCGATGCATTTTTCGGGAAAAACTTATAGAATATTTGTTGTAGTGATTGAAAAGACCTTTAAAATGAGCACTGTTAAAAGTCGATTGCATTATAACTAAGCGAGTTACGATGCAAAAACGGTGGTTCACTCGAATTTTTGAAAAAAAAATGAGAGCTAAAACTCCAGCCATTCCACCAGAATTGATATTGACCATTATCCCGTTACAAATTACTTTACTTTAGTATTACTCATGTAATCCAAAAGTTTTTCGACATGCTCAGATTTTCCATATTCAAAAAGTAAAGGGTTGAAGGGCTCGGGAGGGGTGGTCCGCGCACTATAATGCAAACTGCTAACATTTATATCTCCGTTATTCTTTTTCCTACAGAAATTAAAAAAAAAACTAAAATGTTCGTTAAGAAAAAATCCACATTTTTGTACTATATTATTTTTTACGTTTTTTTCTTTAGTTTTAGGTATTTTCAAAATAAGGTATTTTTTAAAGAAATTTTAAAAATACGTTTTCCATTTTCATAATATTTTTTTCGAAAAATACGCATTCGAACCCGCCCAAACTTTTGGATTACATGAGTAATACTAAAATAAAGTAATTTGTAAAGGGATAATGGTCAATATCAATTCTAGCGGAATGGCTGGGGTTTTATCGCTCATTTTTTTTTTCAAAAATTCGAGTGGCCCACCGTTTTTGCATCGTAACTCGCTTAGTTATAATGCAATCGGCTTTTAACAGTGCTCATTTTAAAGATCTTTTCAATCACTACAAAAAATCTTCTATAAGTTTTTCCCGAAAAATGCATTGGTTTTTCGTTAATTACTTCGTTGGTTACTTCGAACCAAGTTTTTGCAAAAAAAAATCTTCTTCAACGAGCCATGATTTCTTTTATTTTGGACCTAGAGCATTCATAAAAAAAACAATCTCTTTCCTGTTTTCTGAGCTTCATTTTTGGTTAGTACAACTTATTTGATAGATCGCGAAGTTTTCGACTTATTCGCGAAAAACCGTCCAAAAACATACATTTTTATCACGAAAAATTTAAGTTTTTAATCGCGAATAGCTCGAAAAATATCGATCTATCGAAAAAACTATATAGAACATTTTTTACTTAGAATTTGTCCCTCTATCCATTTCCGGAGTTATTTTGTGTGAACAATTTCTACCCCCGAGAAGGGGTGGCATCCACTCTCAGGGTAAAAGCGCACATCAACGCTATGTCACTTTTGCTCCTTGAGCCATCCCCTAACCACTCACCAAATTTCACGTCAATCGATCAAGGTTCAAAGAATTCGGAGCGGAAAACCTTCAACGACTGGACTACTAACTTGGTGGGAAAATTGGCGTGTACTTGTAGTTGGATCAGCATCAATCGTTACTAAAAGTTCTTCCTCCACATCACCTCCATTTGGTCTGCCGCCACCATAACCTTTCTTAAGTTGTAAATTTCCAATATTTCTTCCGCCTTAGACTACTGGAAGAAAAGTAGTTTCGGAAGATGTTTGACGATCTGGAAGTCTTTCCGAATACACACGTCTTGCACGGGCAGCATTTTCTTCAGCAGCTCCATACACAGTAATCATATCTACATATTCTTCGTTACTGTGGTTAGCCATTTAAGTTGAACACTTAATAGCTGATGTGTCTTAATTTTTACCTTTTAATGAATTAGCACTCAAACAAATTTCGACTGCTACTTGTTTTTTAGTTATTATTAAATAGTCAGCGGTTCTCCATCAGTGAACACCAATTTTTAAGCATTTAAAAGAAAAAAAATGTTTTATTAGTTTTGTTAACTCAGCATTATGTACTAAGGAACTCTCAAATAGCCCCTGCTTGAACTTAAACCGTATATTACTATCTTGTAAAGAATGATCTTTAATTTATTCAACTTTAACTTGCTGTAACCTTTTAGATGTTGGGTTTTGGTCGGAAGTTTCTTAAGAAAATAACTTTATTTTGGTCTCGTCTACCTACCCTTTCATGCTTCTCCGTACGTTATGAAACACTCTATAAATATGCTATGTTTACCAACAGATTAGTAGAAGCCATTCCCACAAATGGGCGCAAAATTTTAGTAAAATATGATTATTGCTAGGCTGGTTGTACGCAGCTCGACTGGCTGAGAAAAGTCGAAGTCCGCCTGGGTGCTTAGTTGTTTATATTCCGTTTGCTCTGTTTCTTAGTATAAACGCTTCTTTATTTTATATTTTTGAAATTCTCGTAACGTTTATCATGTAAATTGTTTTACGAATTTATTTTCAATAAATATATTTTTAAATAATTTTAATTTGTAAAATGTGAACTGGTTTTTGTACAAGCTGTACTGGTCAATCAAGACCCATCTCAGTCGGTGGTTCTGGCCCCTACACTTTTATAAATTACGTTCCCTTCTTGTATCGCCAGCTAGCTCGATGGCAATTAGATCTGTTTTATTTTGCTTAACTCAGTTTGTGATTAGGGATAGCCGATGTTGGAATAAACCAAAAGTTGACCTGCGCTCATAGTAAGCTGAAACTATTAGCTTCAAGAATGTACTCAAATAAAAACCCACTTCTTTCACAACTATGAGCAACAAATAGCTATAGCTTTCTATAAAATACCAAATACTACCCTGCTAAACCAATACCTAACCAATAATGTCAATCTACGTGCAAAAATCTATTTTGACTACGTTTTTATCTTAACAATGATTAAATCGCCCAGCCGGGAGCTGTTTCTATGACTCGTTTATACTACTAGTTCACAACGCAGACTCTACTGCACAGGCACCCGCGTACACTCTTTAGCGCGCCATGACTTACTTAATGCTGGCCTCAATGAATCTTGTGTCGCTAATTACAGTATCAAATCGCCAACCTGCCCGTGATGACTAACGAATGCCAGTTACACAATGCCTGGACTTTGGCGCCCGCACCACTCCACGGCCATACCTCCGCTACGGCGTCACTCGATAATGCGGCTGGTTCCTTTATTGGCGTCCTGCAGGCCCCTCGCTTCAACTGGCGCTAGGGCGCAGCTTACAAAACGTGCTTGCCTGGCGTTCACTTATGCACGCGAACGAGGCACCTTTACTCGGCGAGAACACGTCAGCGTCTCCTGCAAACTTACAGCCAAAACGGATGCTCCTTCCGCCAAAACCGACCGCTTTTGGCATGTGTTTCTTGAAACGATCGGTTTTTGACATGCCGGTTGAACCGAGACCGGATAAAAGAAAGTCTACTGCATAGAGCTGTGTACCAGACATCATTTTACTTACTATAAGAGTGCCAATACCTGGTAATTTCCTCTATATTTTTTTGGTATTTCAATGGGTTTTCTTTTGCCATCGTATTAATATGTGAATTCTTTTCTACTTTCTTTGTATCGGCCAGCCAGCGACATTTGAGAATTTACAGATTTCTTATGTTAAGCTAATTCTAGCTTTCTCCGCATTTTTAATTCCTGGAAAAATGTAATGGTCAAAGGTGACGCATTTTACATAATTCTCCGCCATATTTCTCTGTGTTGTGCTTCGTTTGCCAGTCTATGAAAAGGGACTTTGTCATCTAAATCTACCCAACGAAATGGTCAGCAACTTTGTGATCTTGTTGTTGGGACTTTCTCCTGAATTAAAGTTTTCCCATATTTTATTCAGTTCTTTTCATTATACGATCCAAATATCTAAATAAGCATTTTGAAATAGCGGAGTACTGATAGATTGGTTCAATGTGCCCATTAAGGTATTTTCAACATTTATCACCAGCAATACATTTCAATCGCGTCGATCTTTCTCCTGGTACTCTGTTTTACTTAGCGTTCAGGACTCACAGCCGCACATTGGGATGGGAAACACTAGTGAATTAAGTAATACCGTTTTCATTTGTTTGGAGATATACAATATTTTAGACAAGCTTCTCTAGCTCACATATTCTTCTAACTCCTTCATCTGTTGAGCTATCATGGCTTGTTAATTATTGTAGGTATACATACTGACTCACTACTTCAAAACGAGTTTAGTTCCTTAATGTCAAGTCTACTATCATTCTGTCTATCGATTATTATGATTTTGGTTTTCGCTGTGTTTAGTTCAAGGACGATAATCATACTTTCATCTCCAACTAACTTCAGAAGCTGGAGTAGCTCTTCGTCACTTCGTGCCAGCGGAGTTGTATCATTTGCTAATTTTAATTTGGTGACTTTTCGTCAGTTGACTGCGAAGCCTTCTTGTCAATATTGTGAAACCCTTCGCATTATTCATTTTTCATACGCTCTGAACACCTGATGTGAAAATATCCATCTTTGTCTGACCATAGCGGGGCTAGAAGTCTTCAAGGTTGATTTTGTCGATTCCGATATGACCCTCGAGTTAAAATATTGATTATCAGAGATATCAGGTGGGGGGAGTACTTCAATTTTATCCAGTTTATTCAGTTCTGATCATTTAACTTTGTTTCCGATACTTTTCAGTTATTGGTAGGATGTTCAGATTCTTTTCCCATGCTTGCTCAGCTGGAGTTTGTGTATACATTCAATACCTTTAATCGTTGATTGATAACTGTTGGAGTACTTATCTTTCATCCACTGTATGTGAAATTATCGTAATGGTGCGATAGTTATCACACTCATTAATAGATCATTTTTTGTTGATCGTTGTTACTGAGCATCCTGTTTAATCATCTGGCCATGATTCATTGAAGCAGCAAAGCCACTAACTATTTAATCGGTTGCATTGATAAACCTTCGCACTTTATTTGTTTACTATGAAAACTAAGATTTTGTTTATCATTTATTAAAACAGCAACACAACTATGAATAGTATTGTCTAAATATATCAATAATCAATGTTAGAAAGCATACATGCTAACTTAGCTAACAATGAAATATGGTTGTAAACAAGTGGAATGAATATTTTCTTCATTTCCCTGACGTTCTAGCATTCCTTCATTATTAAAGTTTGCAGTCACAGTTTCCACGATTGTATGTCATTCTACCCTGTCAATACAGGAATTCCATTCTTTTTCGTTTGCAAAATTTACTATATTTGAGAAGGTACATATTTCTTTTACATCGACATATTAAATAAATTAATTGTTAATGCTACGTGGTAGTCGGTCTTATTGTTACATCCTGGCTGCAGAGGCACTGACCTCTCTTTTTTGAGAAAATTTAGAAATTGAGTCCCCACGGTTACCAAAACTGGGAACAGAAGTAAGCTCGGCACTAGATTTTTGAGTAAGTGGAAATCAAACCCACATTTTTGGTCCAAAACCAGAGGTTTTATTTTTGCTTAGTTCCCCCAACTATTTACTTACCCAGAAATACTTAGTAAATTGTAATCTCATATTAAATTGCTATTAAATTCTGCTATCGACCATCAATCCTTCAAGTCGTCGCCGTTGCCATTTTTCTGGAAACACCAGGCGGGATGAAAGTTAGCCCAGCAAAGCAAAAGTGTTGCATTAAGTATATAATTTCCCGAAACTTCGGCAATCAGATAGCAGCGGCAGCAGAGGCAGATTGCCTGGCACTGCTGCTATTTCGTACCTATTCTGCACGTCTTGGCGTATGATGGATGAATGGTTATTGGAGTCGCATATTTCAGCCGTTTTATCTCCGCCCGGGAGCGGATAATTTCAAGTTTGTAAAGTTTACACATGTCAAGTGGTGTCGATACGCTGCTGATGGCGTCAATGCGCGCTTTGATGACAAAGGCGGATCTTAATATCCGCGTACAAGAGTCGTTACGGCAAGGGTGTCGACTTCACAAGGGATCGGCTTTCTTGAAGAGCATAATGGGATCACGTTCATCCCTCTTAAATGGGATCAGGACGTCTTAACGCGCCAGAGTTTCTATTTTTCTCGCCGGAAAACCGCCCCTGTAAAAATCGCGGACGTTATGAACTTTTCACAACGGCGGCAATGAAGTTGTCGTTTTAAGCTAGTCCTAATCGAGAAAGACGGTCTTGGAGGCAGAAAATATCAGAGCAAATTGTAAATAAAAAATGCACTATACTAGCATTTGTCATAATGCATTTATAATTACATATTTGAAAAGAGTATCTTAATAATCTGGTTTTATGCGGACACTATAAAGAAAAGTGTCCTACTAAAGAAGCTCAGTCATGGACAAACTATTGATATTCAATAAAATTTCAAGGCAAATGGTACCTACTGTATAACTGATATTTTTATTATAAACAAATTTACTAAATGATCTAACGCTAAACTATAAATATTTCATAATTGTACAAAAACATTGACAAGAAATACTTACGTATATTAAAAAATTTAAAAGCTATAAAAAGTTCAAGAAATTGTGAGTTAAGTCACCTGAAGGAACGTTTCCTGCCACTTCAAAGCTCCAACAACTCAATGAAACTATTACTAGTTAACGCACCTAAAATATCGCATGTGATTAACAATTTTAATGTCAGTTCTATTTTAAAACGATTAACAACAAAATTGTTAAAAAATGAGTAGTGTCATTAACAGAGGCTTGACAATATTATCACAAGTTTGAGCGATTCAAATAATTAATCTCTTCACATTATTCAAGCTTTAAAGGTTCAATTAAATTGCCATAAGTTAATTCCCCTAGAGTTGTTGATATTATTAAGATTGGCGAAGATGCTTAATGGCTTTCGTAAGTTAACTTACTTAAAAAGCTTAGGAGATTAAAATAACTTTTCGTACTATTGCAAACATCAAACGCACAATAATATTATCGCAAATTAGCTCACCTAGAATAGTTGATGCTTAAAATAACTTGCTTCGCCATTCCAAGCTCTAAAAATAATATAATTATCGCAAGTTGGTGCAGTTGCTAAATAGTTATCACCATTTAACTTGTTTGCAGAATTTCATGTGGTTACAATAACTTTTCCTACTATTCCAATCCTTAAGTCTTAATAAAATTATCACAAGTTAGCTCACCTAGAATAGCTGCTGTTATTAAAGAAATTTTTCTCACCATTTCAAGCTCTAAAAGTAAAATAATTATCGCAGGTTGACGAAGCTGCTCAATGATTATCCTTACTTAAAAAAGCTCCGGAGATTAAAATAACTTTTTGCATCAATGCAAACATCAAACGCACAATAATATTATCGCAAGGTAGCTCACCTAGAATAGTTAATGTAAACGAAACTTGCCTCACTATTCCAAGCTGTTGAAGCAAAATAATTATCGCAAGTTGGCGCAGTTGCTGCATAATTACCACAAATTAGGCCACCTAGAATAGTCGATCTTATTAAAGAAACTGTCCTTGCCACTCCAAGCTTTAAAAATAAAACATCACAAGTTTGCTCAGTAGCTCAATATATAATGGTGAGGGACTAACACCCCATGAAGGAGCTTGGCCTGCAAGGCGGAAGGTTAGAGCTTCCGTATCCCCGCTTTCACACCAGGCTGTCGTTGTCTTATTTTGACCCCTATTCCTTATCTCTGTGCTCGTATCTGCTCTCCATGAGATGAATTAAACTTGACTAGTAACCTGTAAATTAAGCCTTTTTCAACTAAATTAAATTTTAAAAAGTAGGGCAGAAGGGTTGGCTCGGATTTTTTATGGATTGATGAATGCACCCCCGCAGCCGATCCTTGAAAGGAGTGAGCCATCTCGCCGCTGCCGTAATAAAATTGACCTAAAAAAGTGGAAAGTCTGCTGCGCACACAAAATGTAATCTGCGAAAACGAAGGTTTCATAAAGGCGGCGTCTTAATAAGGATAAAAATTACTCCGCAAGACATGCTGATTAAACAGCAATCAGCCAACCAAACACTTGCTGCTCACTTGAGGCCGCTCGCCCTTATCCACGCCAATGGATGGCTCATATCTCGGGGGCTCACTTTAAAAACGCGAAAGAAAACAGCGCGATCCTTTTAAAAGGGCCCGTAATACGTATAGCCTGCTTAAGAGGATCGCCGGATGTCTAGATTCCCTCTTAAAAAAGGGGAGATTGTTATCACGTCTTCTAATTTACTTATTCTCTCCTTAAGATCTATTTACAACAATGGGATTGCCTGCAATAGGGAAAACAGGAAATTATGTTTTTTCCTCGTAAAGATCATAAGTCGCGATACGTCATGTCACCGTCGACTTAATTTGATCATTATGGGCCAGGTTCGGGCTTTGTCTTTTTAACGCCGCAATAGGAGCTATTTCCCGCGTTCCCGAGCACACCATAAATCGTGCTGGGACTTCTACACAATAAAGGGTTCGCATTTTTCTTTGAGCCCCCTTCACAAATCATGATTAATTCAGATTAAGGACGGCGACTTTTATTTCTGAGGATCGAGCTGGCGTGTACACGATTCCCGGATCATGATGCATGGCTGATTTAAAACTAAGGTCGCTAACATCTAGCTTACCAATGTAAGGTATAGTGCTTCCAATCTTAACCTTAACTTGGAGCTTATATCAACACCATGTAATCTGTTTGATTATTCCCTGAATGATGATATATTAGTCTGTTTGATTACATGTGTCACAGCCGATAATATCTAACGACATCCCCTTTTTCACTGATCGCGATCTTGCCACAATCAATCTTTTAGATGTCTTTCTTTCATGGTCTCATCTACACCTCTCCGACTACTACGTCTCTCCTGTGATATTTTTGTTTTGGTCTACCTGGAGGTTTCCAAGATCATATTTTTTGACTTTAACATATGGCCATACGTCGTACATCCTCAAATCGAAAGAGGTGTCTTGAACATACATATATATTGGCGGTGTGCAATATCCTTATGAAACTTCTCTTATGTAATCTATACAGCTGAAGTTAATATGTTCCTGCTTTAGATAAAGTTTTTTTGTTATTTTTCTACAAAAGAATCACTGCCTAAATTTGGCATGAGGATAAGCACTGAAAAAAGGTGATGAGATTTGGTAGACAGGAAAGTTAAACTGCTATTAGATGCAGATAGGTAACTTTAAACTATAGTGGGTCTTAGAGAAGCCCCGCCGCTTTTATAAATTAATTTTGCCCTTTCTCTTTGCTAGCTAGCTCAATAGCAATCTTTTTTATTTTTATGTGCTTCCGTCCATGGTTAAAGAAAGTCCTTATAATGACCCCAGAAGTTGATCTGAACTCGTATTACGCTGAAAATGTTTGCACCAAAAAACTATTAAAATAAAAATCCAATTTATTTAGACGCAAATCAAAAACAAATAGCTATATATATATAAGCTATATATATATAGCATTTTAACTATATTACTAGTCTACTGCGAATATGCTCAAGTGCAGTGCTCCCCGAACACTAGAAAGAGTGAGCGTACGCACGTTAGCACTCAGTGACTGCCCTGGAATAACTATATATGGTATACGCAACCCACCTTGAGGGCTGATTGACGAATGTCAGTTACAAATTACCTGTACTTTGCTCTCACAGATCTCGGCGATGCTTTTGCTGTTGCGGCATATAATGGCGCGGCAACTTTCTTTGGTGGCTGGTTGACTCTTGAGCAAAAAGCAACGCACTTAAGCTGCCGATTCTCTGCACTCGTAGTTTCCCAGAAAAAGCAGAAACTGTCACGTTTAGTTGGCGCTGGATCACCTTGAAAATTAGGTCGCTGGACGTCCTCTTGTGCCTGCGAATGAAAGCACTCACCTTATTAAAACTACTTGTTAAACTCTACCAACAAACAATAAAACAGATACATGTACAAATCTGCTGCATATTGAAATATTACTGCAAACACGCTTACGCGAGCCAGGTCAAGCCCCGCTTCAAAATATCTGAGCTTCATTATCAATAATAAATGCCAGTTACAGATCGAGATTAATAATAGAATATACACAGCAAACAAAATTCTCTCATGGGCTGGATAACCCATTTATTATCAAACGTGAAGTAGATAAACAAGAAGTAAAAATTAAAATTTTACCAGTGCTGACTTACGGATGTGAATATTGGGAATTGATGACTAAACTGAGAAATTTTCTCGGCCCGCGAAATGTGAATTTTTAGAAGAATAAATGGACTCGCGAGAGAAGACTGCAGGTGAATAAGCTTCTTCCTCTTCTTGTTTTTAAATTAGAAATCTTGCATTAGTCGTCGGTGAAAGTTGAGACCCAACTGTGCTTTCATCTTTATCTGTGTCTTCAATTATTTATCCTTGCGCTCGCTATACGTGATTGCTGTAATGACTCCATTTATCTCGAATCCATTTCCCAACGTACAGAATCCACAACCTTCATTAATTTTTTTATTTTATCCTAGCCATCATTCCCAACATCTTCATTTTTGTTTGTCTCATTATTTGGTTTTAGTTGTATCGCTCTGTGTCTTCATGTACCCTCAGACAGTATGAGCTTCAAACAATTTTTATATATTCTGTCCTTACTGACATTCATGTACTTATTTCATTAGTGCTGCCTTCACTGCTTATGCTCGCACTTTCTCTATTACGTGCGCTATTAAATACTTAAATTTTCTCATTTACTCAATAATTGTTGCCTCTATCATCCGCTTGCATAGTATTGGTTTTTTCACGATAATCATCAGTTTGGTTTCTTGTGTTGCTGTTTACATGTTATACTGTTTGCAATTCAATTCAGTAAGAAAAGCATTCTAATTGGGGAATGCTACCTCCAATTTTTTACTCTTAAGTTCTATACATGGCTTCATCCATGATAATATTGAGCTCAGACAATTCCCTTGGCTGGTGCCTACTGTTACGAGCTAGTCTTCTATTAGTTTCTTGTTCATTTTTATTGTTCTTGTTATATTCGAGTTGAACTCTTCTGTTATATGCATTATTGCTTCATCGGTTTTTCGTCCTTTCAGGATTTTGACTACTTGCTCTAGTTTAATGCAATCAAATGTAAAATCCACGAAGCATATAAATATCTTGTAATCTCTGTCACTTTTTTATAGCAATGTACTATTCATGCTGTTGTACTTATGAAGTACAGGCTGATTCTGTAGTTTATTGGTTTTCTTTGAATCAATAATTCCCTTTTCACTTCTCTCACCTAAAATCCGAAAGTATTGAAATCTTAAAAAAATCACTTTCCTAGGTTTTTTCATAGCTTCACTTTTCTGGGTCCCTACATGACGAAAAACATGCTTTCTCAATTCCGTCTGTGTCTGCCGGTCTGCCTGTCTGTCTGTATACCTGTTGGCGCTATAGCTCAAATTTTATTGGAGGAAAACGATATTATACGTACGGATTAGATGTCTATCTTGCTCGCAACCTAATATACTTTTGGTGAAATATATACAGGGTGGATGGATGCCTTAAAAAATAAAATGTTGATAATTTTTGCTTTAACTCAGGAATGATTAGTTATGTTATAATATTCAACAGCAATTACATAAGTGGTGATAATTTTTTAATAATTTTAACTTCGTCCACTCATGAGGTTTTTTAATAGCAACAAAGATGAGTGCTAATCTAGTTAAAATTATAAAAAAATATATTACCACGAATGTAATTCGGCGTGACTATTCTTTAAACAGTCCAAGTTGTAGATAGGGTTTGATGGAGCTTCCAGATGAGTGTCCTGTTATTTTTAACAACTGCTGCTCACCTTCTCCACTTTTAGCTAGTTGTGTTGCAGCAGAATAACGATTTGAATGGTTTGTGAAAAAATAGTCGCTGTATTCAGCTACTAGTAAATAGTGTAATTTTGATGCTATTGGTCGATTTGAATTGTTTTCTCATTACTATTGGCTGATAGGACTGTTTAAAAAAATTATCGTATTAATTTTTCTTTCTCTATTGCCTCTATTTTATATACCCTATTAGGGGAAGGGGTGTTAAGAAAGTTTGTAAAACGGAAAACACAGAAGGACTAGGAATACCTGGAATGCTAAGAAAATTGCAAAGGAACGCAAAGAATGGGAAAAACCTGCAGATAGCATGCATTGGTTACTTACACCTATGCACCGAAAAGTAGAAAAATGAGTATTTTACTGAAAAGAATAAGACCTTTATGGCTGTACTGTATCTGTAGAGATCGTGGATGGTGAGCGTATCAAACGTAAACGCAATTTAGACGTGAGCCTAAAGTAGCTCGAAAAAGGGATCGTGCAGGCATCGAGTGTCAAAAAGGCGGGCGCACCAGGAGCCGGGAAATTTATACGGCGGGCGTTAAATAGGGATAATTTTATACGATTAAATTGAAAACTTGTACAAAAACACGTAATAGCGTCTGACAAAAACAGAGGCAACTCGTTTACCCGTTAAACCAAACATCATTCTCCACTTACATGCAGAACACATCCGTATGCGCTAATCTGACTCCATTAAGAGTACACAGTGGTGCTCTAACCAGACTAATCCCGCACCGGATTGACCTGCATTCGTCGCGACGCGCCGTCCTCGTCGGCCGCCGCCCCCGAGCGGGTGCGAAAAGAACGGACGCTCCTGACGGCCGCCTTGAAGAAGGGCGGGATAAAATGTGCCGCGTTTATCTGACCGATATCATGGAGAATTGTCGTCTTGTCTCTGGAGTGCAAGACCGTGCTAACTGGCTCGGGGCCTCCCCGAGCTATAACCCGCCTCGGAAACCAATAAGAGGAAATATCGACGGAAATCGGAGAATGCGCTTCCTAGATGGATATAAATTGATCTTTTGCCAAAATTAATTACCTTGCCGCTATTTACACAGCCGCATCATCTAGCAGCGTTCGAGGGATACACTCGGCCGCCCACGAAAATTTACAAGTTTCCAGAATTTGTTGCTGATGCTGCTTGAATTGCAGCTTTGGATTTCAATACTGCTCAGCTGCAAAGCACAGTCGTCCCGATTATTGGTATTTATACGTAAAACAACTCTTTTTCTTAAATGTCATCTAATATAAAAATTAGGCAAATAGAGAGGTCCCTTATTGAATTGGAACAACAAAAACACATTCAGAGGTTATCACTTTATTGGACAACCTGTTTATTACTGATGTATCGGCAACACATGCGCAGTTATGTATCCATTTTAACCAATGGACAAATGAGTAAAAATGATCTTAAAGTAAATTTTGATTTGTTTGAACATAATAAAATTAGCCATCAACAGAAATAACTGCTAAAATGTGGAAAAACATATTTTATTGTAAATATCTTTGAAAGATGCATTTTAAAAAATAACTGGTCTTTTATCGAAGTTCTAAACAAAAACAATCGTGAATTACGTAGAATTACATTTTGCTATGATGCTGATATAATTAAAAGTGAATGCCAAAATCTATTTATGGAAAAATCCAAGAACCAATGTCTGAAATCACTTTAGTAAGTGAAACTGAGATAGATAGGTTGTGTTGACTGGAAGGACCAGATTAGTAAGTTTGGTATTTATCTCTTTCTATTAGAGAAATGAGACACAAGCCCAAAAGCTCGAAAAAAAACTCGACCCTTTCACGCTCTCCTTTCGCCTTCGATATCTCCACAAATATCGCTCGTATGCAAAAAAGTAATAGAACATAAATTGTAGAGCATTCAAAATTCTAAAAAAGATGTCTATATCATTTTCACGTAGTGTTAACGGGAACCGATTTATCGCAAAAAAAGTCAAACGCACTCATTTATCAAGATGGCGGAAATAGCACATACGAAATCTTGGTCGACAACTTAAAGTTAAGCTTTGATGGACCCCCCAAACACCCCAAAAAAAGAAATTTCAAATTTCGGTTCACTTTCCAGCAAAGGCCTTATTTTTGGACATAGGGAATGGAGTAAGAGTTTAATTTAACATTTTAATTGCGTCGAATGCCTGCAAACGGATGTATTTAAGAGTATGAAGTAAAATGTCAGAATAAAGCTCATTAAAAGGGTTTTTTCAAAATATAAAAATATAGGGCGTTCTATATAAAAAAATCTGAAATAATTATATTTTCTAATTATGAGCACCCTTAGCAAAAATGTACTAGCACCACATTTTCAAGGAGTGGCGCGGAGCCGCTTTTACTCTCGGATTTCAGTGGCATTTCTGGAGCGCAATATTTGTAAATATTCCGAGAAGTCCGCGAGTCTGCTGCGATCTTGGCTGAAACATCGTAAGCACTCACGCCACAGTGTAACTGCTATTTGCCGATTCTGTAGCTATAGGATTTTTATCCGTAATTTTCATACAAGTTCGGAGCTTCATTTTGTAGAGCCCTCAGCAGCTGCCAACTGCTTGGTGCATTTGATACGAGCGAGTATGTTGACACATAATTCATATTATGCTGACATACTTCTTTGATATTGTTTTACATGCTTTAAGAGGTATCAAATATTAATCTCGGATCTCATTACTCAAACCTTGTTGTATTATAACGGTAGGATAGATGATAAAATATATTTTTAATTATAGAATAGTTATTTTCTTCAAAAATATTTTACTAATGTGCTCCTCCTTAATACCTACAATTTTATGCAACTCTCATATCACCCATTCAAGATCTGTCTGTGTGGTATACAATTCAAACCATTTGCCACTGGCATTTCGTATTGCAAAAATTGCACATCGAATTTTCAAATGAAATAAACAATTGAAGAACCTACAACTCGTACAAGCATTATGTTCTGGTGATTTGTAGCTCACATGCCTTGCATTAGGGCATTTTATATCGGCATAACAGGGTCGCGGATGATCCAATAAATAATTTAAGCTCTATTGCACAAAAACAGAGAAATCCGGGTCGCGTCCCTCGCCCGAGCCGCCGCAGCGCAATAAAAATATTCAAAGGTGATGACTCCCACTTTAGCCACATACTGAATAAAACCATAACATTTGCAAGTTAAATGCCATAAACGCCGGGAAAAATAAATTCTTTGTTTCATTTTTCCGCGATTCCGCATGCAGCGTCGCGGATCAGCCGGCTCTTATCTCGCCCTCCGTCCTCGTGAGCCCTCCAGATTCCACATATCAACATCACATTAGGTTAGCCTCATTTTTTGCGGGCGATCGGATCAGGATTGACGTCCGGTGGAACTCTTTCGGGCGATTTTTGCCGGAGAAATGATGTGTGTCGGCCTAATTTCGGGTGCAGCGGGGGCGCAGGACTCGAGGCGCGGTGCTTGATGAACTAAAACCCATCGATCATCCAATTAGCCCGCCGATCAATCATCCACTGCCATTTACCGCCTGCTCCCCTGCTATACGTTCATCGGTTCATCTGCATACCGCACTACGCCGCCCCCACGATATCCGCGAAATGTCATTCTTTAACTGCTGTTTTGTGGCCGAGCCGCTTTTCACTTTCGAATCGTTTTTAACCAAGTTTCACGCTTTATTTAATTCTCCGCCAAGGAGCTGTTTGCGGGTGGGGATGGCGTGATTCACCTATGGATTGACGTTGTATAGGTAGATCTTGGTTAATCTTATGCTGGGCTCTTCTATGCATCAGCTTAGAAGTTTTCAATCAAGTGAACTTATGTAATCCCTTGCTGTTTCTAGAATAGACAACACATCTTACTTTTAAGGGGACGCCATTACCGCTATACTAAAAATTTCAGAATAGTTTTCTGCTGGTCCATACGAATAACATATTTAGGTAAAAGTCATGTCATAATGAGTCAGCTCAGAATTACTTAATCACCTGAATTTACTTTAATCCCTTGATGTGTCTAGAATAGGCAACACGCATTGCACTGAATAAGGCAATATAATATCTATCCAATAGTTTTTAGAGGAATTTCTGAATACTTTTTGTTAATCTGCTAAGAATTGGATAAATAGAGTTCCTGATCCATTGTATTTTCGCTTTTGGCTTTTCTGTTTTCTGGATTTATTAATCTTAAAGAATCAGCTCACCTGAATTTGGTTTAATCTCTTGATGTGTCTAGAATAGGTAACAGGCAACACTCATTAGTCTTAAGGGGGCAACATTACCTCCAGGCAATAGTTTTTAAAAATTTTACGCGTAGTGTTTTGTTGATCTGCTAATAATTAGATAAATAAGGCACCTACTGGTCAATTGTACAAATAGATCTTACCATCACTTTCCAGTTTCGTTTTTTACGGATCTTAATGCGTCGGCTCAGGATTACTTAAAACATCTGAACGTAATTTAACCCGTTTACCTATGTGCACAGGTATACCTGTTGATGTTAGTGGGGCAAAATTAACACTAGGCTAGCGATATTCAAACTAGAAGTCGCGATCCCATTTGGAGCTGTAAAGAAGTCTTCTTGGGTCGCGCGGTGTATGAAAGAAAATGAGAAAAATGAGTTCCCAAATTTATCAGAATAGTAAATATTTAATTTTGAAAACACACTTTCTCCAGTTTTTACCTTCTTGAAAACTGTTCTAACCATGAGTGAATCCGAAATCCATTTTAATGTGATCAGCCTACAAATTTTTCAATTAACGTGAATTATAAATTGGTTGAAATCTTCTCCGATTGAGATTTGAAAGTTTCATTAAAAAAGTTAAGTTGAGCAATTTCTGGCTGAAAGTGATAAACGACTTCTCAGAATGAATTATCTGATGCTGCACTAAAAATCGTGATGTAATTGGCACCATCGTATATGTGTGAACACAAATTCTCACAATTCATTTAAAATGTAAATATAGAAATATGTTAGAAGTGGAACTTCCACTCATGCTGAAATCAAATTCTATAGAGCCAAACCTAATAAAACTTATGAATAACTAAAGCTATATTTGTGTCCATCCGTCTGTCCGTCTCTCTGTCCCTCTTTTGACGGTATAGCTCAAAAACTTTTTTTTTTAAATATGGTATTTTGCATGCAGATTATATGTCTCTTCTTCTTGTAGACCTCCGTTTTCAGAGGTTAGTTATGACTTTGTTAAATAAATCTCGATCTTCAGCTACTTGAAACATTTGTAATGTCGTCATTCCTGTCCAACTTCGAATGTTGCGGAGCCAGGATAATCTTCTTCTTCTCACACTTCTCTTTCCATGCATTCCTCCTTTAATTATTGTTTGCAGTAATTTATTCTTTGTTTCTGAGAATATGTCCGAAGTAGGCGATTTTTGTTCTTTTATTAGTAATAATTTCCTATTCTCCTTAATACTTCTTAATTGATTATTCGCTCTACCCAGAAAATTTTTAGGATTCGTACAGGCGTCGATCTTTTTCATAATTGTTTTTTTCGGCGTCCAAGCCTACATACCACACAGTGACGTCAACCAAACGTAACACAACAAATTTCATTTTCTGAGCGAGTTGCAGGTGATTGTTGCAAAGCATATATTTATACTCGAAGAATGTATTTCTTGCCACCTCTATTCTAATTTTAAGAAGTCTTGAGTATAGCCTTTTATAGATTTTTTAGGTTTTTATTATTTTGTTGCTTTTTTCTATGTTAATTTTATATGCACTAACGGGTTACGGAAATAATGTTTTTCTTAACTTTAAACGTCCAACAAATGCATGCAAATCGAATGACTTGGCATCCACATACTGGGGTCGCCAGATGCTTGGGTCACTAGTGAGGAGCTACACTACCAGAAACTTTGAATAGCACTGCACTAGACCAGGGGTCGGCAACCTTTTTCGGACGGCGGGCCATTTTCAAAATAAATTTTTTTTATGCGGGCCGCACATTCAAATGTAACTTAAATAGTGCTTTTATATCATATACGAGTATAAATATTATTAAAAATAAATATAGAAAAAATTTATTTTTTATTGACATGCTATAATAACAATAATGTTAGAGAACAAAAATTTTACAATTCTTAAAAGGAAAAAAAGAAAATACAATTCCAATTAAATATGTATAAATATGTAAATATAAAATATATAAATATAAAAATATAAAATATTGTAGTGAAACGTCATACGGCTGTCAACATGAACGCACATATGAACATACAGTAGCAAACTGGCGAAATGAAAGAATTAGTGATGGGCCTATCCGGAATGAATAATCGGAAAGTTTCCGATTGTTCAAAAAATCGGAAGGTTCCTATTATTTCGGAACTTTTCGGAATTCGATTATTTTACTGTTCGGTGCACAAAATTCGGAACTTTCGGAATTCGATTATTTTACTATTCGGTACACAAAATGAGAAAACGAAATGCCAATTTGAACTGAACGGAATACGGAATGTTGTATTGACTCACTTGACTGCTATATGCTGGTTGGCGAATGTCGACGGGTCGCGCCGTGTGCGCACGTGTATGATACGTGAATGGCACTAATGGCAGTGGTATTTCGTAGATTAATTATTAGATAGTACACCTACAGACTTCAAATTCAAGTATTGTTTTATACTATCTATTATGTACTTTATGTGCTATTAAACTTTAAAATATCACTACCATTTTCCGAAAGTCTATTAACGTAACTACTGTAATAATTTGAAAAAATATTTTATTTCCTCATATCCCACTGTGCGACTCAAACTCATAAATTGTTTTTTAGGATACTGCATTGCTAACTAGCGTCTACATAGTTACAAACGAGTCCGGTAGATAAAATTTACCGGCCTAGACCAGTAGTAATAGAACTACTACTGGTCTAGGCCGGTAAATTTTATCTACCGGACTCGCTTGTAACAATGTAAACGCTAGTTACCAATGCAGTATCTTAAAAAATCTTATACGATACACGAGCGGTAGAATTCTTATGGCCTTGCCAAACATACAGGTCTCGCCCTACGGTTCGACCTGTAAAGTATTGGCGCGGCCATAAAAATGTTGCTACCGGTCTAATAACGTAAATAGCTATTACTGACCGTCCTACAAACCCAAACAATAGATGCCAACGCAGATAAGGGCTTACGGCGTGACGGCGAGTGCTCTCATCGTAAATTTGCACGCACTTCATCTTCCTTCCGCTTGTTGTTATTTCGCTCGTTTTCCCTTGCTTGCATTTACGGAATGTAAAATAATCGGATGATATTTCGATTTTATAAACATTCCGAAATGGAACATTCCGATTATTGAAATCATCCGATTATGCCCATCACTAGAAAGAATGCTACACTTGCTAAGCGAGACGTCGTATTCGCTGGGGAGTGGGGATTAAACTTGCGCAGTAAAATAGGTTTCCCACTATGCTTCTGTTTGTCGCGCATTTTTGTCACCGGCCACATTTCAGCACGCTTACGCTCTAAGTTTGTTGATTTTTCCTAAAGTTATATTGGTGCTTTGGCGGGCCGCGCAAAAAGTTGGAAAGGGCCGCATGCGGCCCGCGGGCCGCAGGTTGCCGAGCCCTGCACTAGACTATCATTTATAAATGTATTAATAATTTTCTGTTGATTCCTCAAGAGTTAGACAAATCTTATGATGATACTCTTCAAACTCGAAACTCGTCAAAAAATAAAAATACATAAATGGACATCTTGATCGGGTAACTTACAATTACAAATAGCATGAAAATATAACAATATTTCAATCAACTTAAACATGATCGACAAGAAAATCTTCTAGAAAAGCTCATTCATAAAGGCCACAACGCACTGGCTACGTATATGTAAATTTGTGTAGGCTGTTATTTGACAAATGCATACAACTTTTAAGACCTATGTGCGTCCTTTTCTAAAGCAGCAAAGGGTTATGCAATCGAATGAAAATAAGATGTTAAAAAAATAAATAGTTCAATAAGTAGAATGATCTACGTGATTGCGTTTTATACTCGAAGTTTTACTATAGGCATTTAGTATTCGTGTAAATAAATCCATGTAATGCATATCATAGTTTCAAATAACGTTTATCACCATTATAGTCTTTTTTTGTTAATAATGTCGCTACGGTGATCTTTCTTCTTTAAACATGTAGGTAATGTTTAATAATTTAATATAATTTTAAATTTAGAATTATACATTTTGTTACAGTTTTAATAAATATATTTATTATTATTATTACTGAATGCCGGGAAAAGTAAATAAACCTAAGAACAGTCGCGATCTTTCTTATTTTATTTTATGTTAACAGTTTTAGTCATTTGAAATGGTTGTTTATTTTGTAATTTATTTTTGTAAACTTTTTAAGCGTTTTTAATTTTATTTTTTTAATATTTTGAAACTATTATATATTTTTAGTTTGGATACATAAATAGTAGCTCAACAAATTTATTCGTTTTGTAATGAATACCTCGTCTATAATTAAAATTTAAATTAGTTTTGCCATTCCTTCATTTTGTGCTTCTAGCATAAACAGTTCAATAGTTTTATGCCTGTTTTTACCTGCAGATTTTCCTTTAATTAATTCCGAGGCCAGCATTGGAATTCATTAATTCGTTATTATCAGAATCAGCGGTGTTTTTCCATTTCCCTTCCGACTGCTTCCAGGCGGTCCGCATTAGCGGCCCCTCTTCATCGGCCGTTTAAGGATACAAGCACATAATCTGACCGCAGCATATTAAATAAAACATATCCCATTATATTTAAACTCGCGGCCGCTTTTTAAATAAACACGCCACTTAATCATGCAAATCCTCTTTAAAAATGATTTTACACGGCTCTCGCCTCAGCCCTTTCGCGACGGGCATCGGGAAAAATGCGCAACCGTGCTCTATGCCTCCTGCATTGTTAAATTACTATAAATTATGAATCGCGCACTGTGAGCGGTGCTTTTAAGGGCTGAATCAGTAAAGTAGCAGCACAGGAAAAGGAAAGCGGGGAGCGTCCTTTTAATGCTCTTACGGCTTTCAGACGCGAGCTGACGCCGAAACTCCAAACGATCTGCCAGCTGCGGGTGCCGTTTTAACCGTTCGCTCAAATTCTAATGAAATATCAATATGCAAACAGTTATATCTTACGCGGGCGGCATTAATAAAGTGCATTTCGTAAACACGCTGCAGGGGCTGCAGCCCTTCGCCCACTGGGGTGGATCCACCGGAAGCCCTCTGTTTGGCGAACGAACTCAACCCTTTCTTACTATGGGTTTTAATACTATCTCTGGATTAGTCTTTCCAAAAAGCAAAATTTTAAAAATTAAATTAGGAGCAAACAGTAATATTACTGGCTGCCATTTTCCTTCGAGACACTGCAAATCTAGATTTTCATTTTATGTTGTCACCTACCGCATTGATATTTTCCGAAGGAAACGATAATAGTACGTTGTGTATCTAGGACGAAAAACGTAACATTCCCAGACGACTGTGTGCATTCGCCTCGCCCAACAACACAGGAGTCTGAGAATGTTGCTTTTTGTCCAAGATACACATACTATTTTTCCGCCAATTGATACGAGTAATTAAAAAAATTAGGAAATAGTACTCGAATATTCCCTGCGTAGGCCGGGAATATTATTCCTGTACAGTTTTATTGTAAATTACCTAGCAACGGCTGATGTAATGGAATGTTTGACTTTGCTCAACAAAATGTTGCCAATAATGTGTCAGTTCTAGTACGATTGGCGGAAAATATATTTTCCCGCTGTCGATCATGTAAGTCAGTAATACAGCCTTAGTAACAAAGCGTGTAAGTCGGTGATTGTTGTTTTATTCTCTGAAAGGCCAGAAATTGCTATCTTTTTCTTCTTTTCTATTGCGTCCTTGCTCTAGAGCGTAGAATCATTTACCCACTTTCGTTATTTTTCTCAATCCACGGCATTTTTTATATTTTGATAAATTTATTCTCACCTATTCGTATATTTCTTCTTCCCACTTTGCAGTCCTTTCCGTGTATTTAGTAGTGACTGCATTTGCAGTTCTTCCCTATTTGAATTGTTTCGTATTCTCATCTGTTCGCTTGTGACCCACTATTCTTCTCGGATATTTTATTTCCTTAATTGATATTATGCTCATATACCTGTTTTGACATAGACAATAAAGGGCAGGAAATAGCGTACATGGAGACAAAATCACCACTATTCGATTTATTGACGACATATCTTTGTTGACACAGTGCTTGAACGATATGAAAACATTATAGCTCTAGTAGGAGAAAGAAGAAAAATGGAATGCAATAACCAAAGGACGACACCAAGTAAAAAGCGGTCTAGGACATTTGGGCGCGGCCGTTTGGGCGCGGCCGTCTGGGCGCGGCCGTTTGGGCGCGGGCATACTTGGGCGCGAGACACTTGGGCGCGAGACACTTGGGCGCGAGAAAGGGTCAACATTGGGATTCAGGAACACATTAAGTGTGAATAATTTCAATTTGGCATAAATAAACAAACATTTATTAAATCATTATTTATCCTGAGAAGTTAATGTAATTAATCAAACAATATTAAAAGAATAATCCAATTATTTATTGAAACCGTTATGAGATTAATTTTAAATAAGGTGGTAGTATGTACCTATATTAGATAAATCCGAATAAAAATAAAGAAGGTAGAATATTAGATTAGTTTTGAAATAATTCTGAATACATAAAAAAGGCAGTACCTATGTTAGATATGAAATAATAATTCTGAATTGAAATAAAGATGGAAATAGATTATATATAGGTGTTGAAAATAATTTTAAATAAAAATTCATTTATTGTGCTGGTAAATGAATAATGCTGTACTATATTTAATCGATTGATGGTTCTAATGTTTAATATGATTCTAATATGTGTTCTGTTTTGACCGAAACTAGTCGACTTCGAGTTTTGTTTATAATGATAATACTTAACAATAAACCTTAAATTTTAAGGTAATCAATTATTTTCGTTATGTTATGAACCGACTAACTGAAGATAAAAGCAGAAATAAGAATAATAATAAATAATCATATAAAAAGATTAATTTTAATAATCAAAATTTAGTTTTGACATTTTTACCATTATAATACATATTATTCTTAAAGTAAATATATACAATTTTTTAAAATATAAACAAGAAGCATCTACGCATTTATTTCATAATTGTACGAAATGCCTCTTAAAAATTCTAGAATGTCCCTATTGTTTACGCCGTCTACATGATTATATTGATTATTATAATCTTTAACCAAATTTTTTATTTTCCATCACACTGGATAAATTTTTGTTTTTTTTTTCAGTGGGCTCATTTCCCGCAAGTAACTGTTCATAAGCAACATCTCTCCTTCGTTGAATAGTTTTCAGGCTGTCGACGAATTTCCAAATGGTTGGATGGTTCATCAATAGCTCTGTTTGTACCCAATCTCTATTCATTTATTCTTTGTTACTTATTATTTTAATGTAATAAATCTCCGCAAAAGATTTGCTAGTATTCACCGGAAAGTTAAAATTTTTAACTTGTTTTAATAATATTCTAATTTTTGACAATTAATATTTCTATACTAAATGTTTGCCGCCCGCCACCTCCTTGGACGTGCTTTAGGTAATTTTTGTTATTTAAAATAAATTTTCAGACCTATGAATAGTAAAGCTAGCTAATACTAATATACGTTAATTAATTTCCTCGCGCCCAAATGTCTCGCGCCCAACTGGCTCTGCGCCTAAGTGTCTTCGCGCCCAAACGGCCGCGCCCGAACGGCCGCGCCCAAACGGCCGCGCCCAAATGTCCGGCTCCGAGTAAAAAGATGCATTCTGAAAAGTTAAGGATTAATCAAAGGGACAAAGGAAAAGTTAATGAAAATGATTTAAGAAAACTATCTCGTTTTCAATATGTTAAATAAGTAATGGAAAACACAGGAAGTAGAAATTAGAAAGAATTAAAAAGGATAGCTGCCAATAGGACGTAATTGATTGCTGCAACCAGCTAGTCTTATAGCTGCTGACCAATGAAAAGGAATAAAATAAAAGTATTTAAAAATTCTCTTCTTCTGTATAACGTCCTGTCGTAACCAAAGGTATTTATATAGGTTCATCTAGAAGGATGTACTTCCTCGTTGTTGATTTTCATGTACTATCCAAGACAACAAAACTGAGACAGTTAAAACTCGTATGACCTGTTCTGAATCTGACTGCTTTAATATATACATTTGCTAGGTATTTTTAACTTAATTGTCAACTTATTTAGACGTTGATTTGAATAAAAATTGTTATAGAAAATGTAATTATTTAAAGCATTCGTTTATGCTAATTTAATAATGCTAAACTTTCTATCAAGAGTGCCCTAATTTTGTTTGTCTTGGATAGTACATGATGAACTATTTAATCAAAAGGTATAGATTGAAAAAACTAATACAAATCGTGTAATTTCACGAACAAAGAGTACACTCAGAGTAGTATCTATCACATCGTGTCAAATTTAGCGTAGCTCGTAAACTCGTCCACATTACGTATCAGTGCTGCAACTCGTCGCAATCGAGTCAGAACGGTTGCGTGCTATCAGGTGGTATGGTTTTTTCAGCCTGAAATGTGCTGCTTAGCGGAGAACGGACACCTATGTACGGTTCCTTTAGCTTTAGAAAATTCTTAAAAGTGTCTCAAGGATAGCGTTACTTGAAAACGAGAGAAGCAGATAAAGGCCTGAAAATAAAACCTATTAAACGTCAGACTACGTAGAAATAGAAATACAGTGCATACCTTCAATTTCTGCCGGCCAACAGGTGTTACTTTCAAATACCCCCAAATACCCGCAAATCTTGATTCAAACAAACGGGAGCAGTAATCTACCACACCAACAGAAACAAATCTGCGCCAGATTACTAGTGATTTTTCAATATAAAACCGCCTCTACAGCGTCACAAAAAGTAACCACGTAGATATTTCCAAAATTGGAAACCAAAAAAATAGCCCTACACTAAAGTTGCGGGCGCAAAATGTTCAAAGAAGGAATGCCAAGTGCGAATCCTAGAAAAATTTTATGGTTTATCCAGAAGCTTCCTCGTTGTGGATTTTTATGTAAATATATGATGAACTATTAATCCAGAAATTATAGATTAGGAGAACTAATACAAATCGTGTAATTTCACGAACAAAAACTGCGTATAGAGAACTATTTATCACATCGTGTAAACTTTAGCTCAGCTCATAAACTCGTCTAAATTACATATCAGTGCTTGCTACAAGTTTATACGTCCGATGGGCTTTAATGTTAGAGCTCACAAGCTTCAAACTCATAAAGAAAAATTTCGAAGATCGAAATCTGCATAAACAGTAAGATTAGTCATCTAATAGGTATAACAATTTTAAGCTCCTAAATGTGATTTAGTTACCTTATGATTTTTCACTTTGTAAAGTTAATTCTCTCCATACATTTAGTTGATAGTTTTTCGTTCTAAAAGCACAGAGATTTTTAAGAAACGATCTACTGAGTTTTCTTCAGAAATATTTGTCTCCTTCAACAAGGCGCTCGCAGGCATTCAACTGCAAGGGTTGTGGCGGATGACAGCAACGACCTAAGGGGGTTCGGGCCAGAAGGAGATCGACAGACGCACCCTCGGCGGCAAAAGAGAGCGAGCCACTGTAGCGACTAGAACGATAGAAGATTAGAAATTCATTTGAATATTTCCGGTAAGACTTGCGTGCGGTGCCTGTTTGTGCAGAACGTCATCCGACTTTCGCTCTCGCGTGGACGCGAGGAGGAGGCAGAAGCAAGGGCGAACGTATGGCACGCTCGGCGGGCCCCAAATAAGTAATGGAAAGCAAATGGGGAAATGTAAATATTGAAGATAACGGGAAGGTGATGTGGCCAGGAAATTGAAGGAAATGTAGATGCGGATAAATGGTGGTAAATTGATTACTGGAGCTGCTGCCTATTAAGGAAAATGTATTCGACCACTAGAAAGTTACCACCGAATTCTTGTTCGCGAAGAGCGTTCTGCGCTGCGTTAATGAATGCTTGACCCGGTTGCGAGTTTCGAATTCGGAAATGCCGCCCGATAACTTGGATTGGCACACGTGCTTTTGTTCAGGCAAATAGTTCCGGCAAGTGAAACTTGGTGTATAAGGCCGATGAAATGCCAAAAAGCACTACGAGGAGCGATTCCTCCGAATCCCAACAAGAACATGATGGTAAACTAACTGATATCAAAACGTTGTGTAAGGCCTTATACGAGAGGACAGAAATGTCACCTTTATCTCAAATATATTAATATTTCTTAGCAGAGATGTTCTACTTCTTTCCCCAATCTTATGAAGAAACCTTCCCTCGCATAAGTTCGATCTTGAGTCAAAGGGAGAACTTAGAAACATGTGTAAATAGAAAGTCGATATCTTTTTGTGCCATTTCTATGTTGAAATATCTTTTTATGTTGAGTTCAGAATGAAATGTCAAACCAGACAATAAAGTAAGGTTACATCATAAAAATGAAAACGAAATTCTCTGTTTATTCACACGTATTTATATTTCTCAGGAAATATGTTCTACTTCTCCATTCTTAAGGAACATATGGTTATTAGTTAGCACTTGAGTCAAATATTTTTTTAAACATTTTGTTCTAATTCTATGTCTGTAGGTGGCTCATGAAAAGCCGAAAAGCACTATACAGAGTCAACTGACGATATTATAGAATTCACTGATGTTCTAGCATAAACAGGAGATAAAAATTGCCATTCTTGTGTCACATACGTTACCATTTCTCAGAAAAGGCGATCTACTTGTTTATCCAGTCTTAGAAAGCAACTTTACCTCTTACAAATAGGACATTTATAAACAAGGCAATGTTTATCTCATTAAAAAAAATTCTTCGGGCAATCGCCGGGTAGTGCTCATATAACTGAAGTACCCGTTTACTATTCTTGAGAAATAATAAGCAATATCCGGTATACAGACAACGCAAATGAAATTGGCAAACAACTGAAAGTTATGCAGTTTAGAATGTAGCTTTCCACACAAACATGATAGGTTCCACGCAGTGAACAAAAGAAACTGTTAGAGAGTTCCTCAATAACAGCGTGAGGGTTACCTGAAAACGAGGGAAGCAAAGAAAGGCTTGAAATAAATTCGACAAACCACGACATACCACGTGAAGATGAAGATTTAGTGATTCTATTTCGGAAGCCAACAGAATACCTATTTATTTCCAAACGCCACCAATTCATGATACAAACAGACGGTTGCAGTAATACACCAAACTAACACAACCAAATCTGCTTCAGATTACGGGCAATTTTTTGGTATAAAACCACTAATATACACAACGACTTTTAAAGTTGCCCTATGTGCTGTAGAGCTACAGGAAAAATATTTTTAAAACGTTACAAATCTCTAGTAGGAATAACGCCCCTCGGTTCGTTCACCTTGTATGGTAAAGGCTTTTTACCCGTGACTGATTTAGTTTGTGTCTGCAGGTAGACATTGAATTAATGTTCCAAATAATACGATACGAACGATTACTTCATATCCGCACAAAAGCATCGCTTATTCTAACTAAATGAAAAATAAAGTGAGATTCCGTCATAACTAGACGTAAAAACCTGTGACTTTTTTCTCACGCACTATTATTTTTATCAGCAAAATATTCTATTTCTTTCCTCTTTATTGCGAATAATCTTCATCTATCATAAATTAGCACTTGAGTCGAAGGAATAATTTAATGAATCTGTAAGGCATAAGAAAGAGGAAGAAGAAGACGAAGAAGAATCTGTAAGGATAATATTTTTACTTTTTCGTTCTAATTCAGAAAAAAAAACGTTTTCTACTCTTGGATTTCTTTAGTTTATGTGTGCAGGTAGCCTAGCTTTGGTAATCTAAACATATCGTGTATTGTTTAAGTCGAGATAAACCCCTTGACATCTAGTGCAATTAATGGTGTCTCAAACTAATGAGGTCTTTCAGCTTCAGCATATAAAAATAATTCGGCTCAATTTTTATTTGCATATTTGCATGCTTTTAGCATTCGGAAAATACGATAATGTAAAACTTAATGTAATAAAAGTTTCCCATAGCATTTACTTCAATAAATTCTGTCTTTGGAATAAATTAGAGAATGTTAGTGAAGAATATATTAAGTTATGACGTTTGTAGGGTTTTCTGATGAAATCTCGGATTGGATTTGGTAAGAGACTTTATGGCCTCCCGCAGATGCAATGCAATTTGTATTTTTTTCTTGGACTCTCCTCTTGAATGAGGTTTAGGCATTAAGACCACACTGCTGAGGCCAGAGCTATGTAGGTGATTAAACAAAATATTCTTAATTCCAATTAAGCAGTGCTTGCTTTAGAAGAAATTTCTTAAATATCGAAGGAAAATATTTATTTATGTACGATCCATCAATAATAGGCGTTTCTTAGACCCCATTTTCAAGAGTAAAACTAGTTTTTTCGCCCTCGGCCGATAAATACCTTTTATCCTCAACCGGGCGCAAAGTACCTGATTCCCGCCCGCATGTGCGGGCGCAGAGTAAACCATTCTCTCCCAAGGGCGGAAAAGTAAATTTTTCTGACCATGTTTACGTAGTTGCTACGGAAATGCACCTTGTGTTTATTAGATCCTGGTATTATGATTTTTAATGTTAATAGGTAGTTGGAAAATCTTCACGTATAAAAATAAATCGCACCACGTCTTTCCGGTTGAGGATAACATTATGTATATGTTACCGGAAATGTATGTAATCCGTCATTATGTAGAATTCCTAGGAAATGTATATAATGCCTAAAATCGTCAGGAAATGTGTGAAATAAATTTTATTATACACATTTCCTAGGAATTGTGTACATTTCCTAAACTAGAATCGGAAATGTGTTAAATTCGGGATGTTATGTCAGTAGGTTAGGTTAGGTTAGGTTACTAGCACTGAAAAATCGTCTCACTGCTAAGGAAAACTTCAGTTCATCTGTATTTTATTTTTCATTCATTCACAAATTCTACAGTGTAATGTTGATTTTCATACATTTCCTAGTACCATTTAGGAATTCCATACAATGCCTAGGAAATACATACATTTCCTAGGAAATGTATGTATTAAAAAACCTTTGACTAATTATTTTACGCATTTCCTAAATTGGCTCGGCATTATATACATTTCCTAGGAATTGTATACAATTCCTAGGTTTCATACATTTCCTGTAACATATATATCTCTGGCGCAAGAGCGATTTCATCCCTTGATATATAAACTACTATTTCGCCCTCTAAATGACGTCAGCAGGCGTAATAGTATTTTACAGTAGAAGTCCGCTAGGATAACCGTTACGGCCGGGCCAGAGAGTTTATGAGACGAGCTCGAAGAAGACTCGAATAATACTGGCGAGGCAGTAAAGGCCCTAACAGACGTGTATTGTACAATTGTAATACCTACATACAATTCAGTCATACCTATCTTTTTGCAATTTATTTTTATCAAAACGCTAGATTTGTGTAATAACGTTTTAGAATGATTGAGTGTACGTAGAACGTTGCAAGTGTTGTTTATAAATGTCATTGCTTGCTGCTGACTTGTGTGACAAACGTCACTTTGACGTTTGGCACACAGTTTAGCAGGTCGTGGTCTTTACGGACACTTTTACGGCCTGCGGCCGTAAAGAGGTTGCTTACATAGTAGTAAACAGTCTTTAAAGAAATCTTTAACAAATAGGTATTACAAAACAGAACTTATCTGACGTCATTTTAATTATTCTTTACAAACAAGTATTAATGAAAACCATACCAAGTTACAAAGGTACTATTCAGCTAAAATAATTGTAAAAATTGCCCTGTTTTCATTTCACAACGTTTTATATAATCTGAATCTGCCTTTTTAAAATTCCAATCGTACACAAAGTTTTATATGCACCTCAGGCGTAACCAGCGTATTTGGCCCTTGTCGTATTATAGCCCTCGGTCCTCCGCACGTCGTGCTATAACTTTCACGCCGCGGGCCAAAAATTTCTGTTTTACACCCTTGATACACAACTAGTTTGTCTACTTCTACAATGCAACCTCAATCTACCACAAATGTTGATCCTTTTATTTTTATGTACGCAGATAGCATGTGTTAGTTTAAAAATTATGCTTAATTTGAAATTAATAAATGTTTTTGGAATTGTGAGAGGTAACTATTTACAAAAATAATTTACTTAGAATGACGAGACTTATGTAGCCGCTTTCTCGTCGACATACGTTTGGTTGCATCGGCTCCTACTCTATTGTTTGGAAATCCCTTAAAAGATTGCCTATGTAAGAGATATCGGTTTTCTGTAGCCATCTTAGGAAGATTAGTGATTGCTGCTAGTGCCTTGGTGTACATGTCTACAGAGATGCACTTTGTGAATTTTTTTAATTGTTCCGACATCTTGCAATCTCCTGAGCAGCGTACTATATGCAGCCACTGATGTTTATCTAGCAGTGCTAAAATACAAAACTATTTCAGAAATAAACTCACTTCCCTTGAGTGATTATTGCCCTCGACTTCGTCTTGGGCAATACACTTCACTCGCAAGATCAAATGATGCACTTTCTTCCCTTGGTATATAATATACTATTTCTAAACTGACAGAAACACAAAGTTGACATTTCGCAACGCTCGCGATACTGCGGCAACGCCTTCAATGTAGATGATTTCTGAGGCTTTCACGGCCATTCTCATTAAGTAACAAACGACTTCCGGGATTGGGCCGTGTCATGATTGAGATCGAAGAACTCAACGTTTCTCCCACTTTCGTAAGGGGCTTCATCAGGCGGATAAAACAAAGAGCACGGTAACTCAACGTGTTAACCACCCCAGAGGCGAAACTCTTTGCAAGGGAGGGGATAGAAGAGCACGGTAACTCAACGTGTGAACCATGTCAGAGGCGAAACTCGGCTAACTATGTGAAGAAGAAAGGCGAAAATTTATAGGCAAGCGCCGTCGTGGTTCTGCAAATGCCACCGTGGTTAACACGTTGGATTACCGTGCTCTTTGCTTTTTCCTCCTGATGAAGCCCCTTACGAAAGTGGGCGAAACGTTGAGTTCTTTGATCTCAATCATGACACGGTCCAATCCCGGAAGTCGTTTGTTACTTAATTACCTTCAATGTAACCTTGTTTGTGCACACATCTCGCAGATAATACGACTAAGTGCAATAAATCCTGCTGTTTTCCAAACCACCGTCCTCAGTCCTTCGGTCTTCCTGAAGAACCTCTTTTACATTAAATATAATCCTTGCGTGTGTAGATACGAATCTAACCAGTATCGTATCGTTTAGTCCCAAACAGAGTACAAGCAAGTCTCGTGTATGTACTACACGTCAGTTTGCATACATACTTGCATCGCCTTTTTCCGGAAAATTATTTTTTTTCCTTGCATGCAGTACATGTGTGTCCATTGACACTCAGGCACAGCTACCTTTCCTCGGTGATTTTGCTATTGTACCTGCATCTAAACCATTTGCATGCTCAATGATATTACGTCGAAGTACTGAGGCTTTGTCTTGTTAATCGTAGACAGTTATTACACAACTTAAGGTGTGGTAAAGATATTCAGACGCAGAAGGCCTTATATGCTGAAAACTCGGTTCCTAAGGTAAAGGTAGTTCACAGACAAATGTCAGCATCCCCACTAAGTTTTCTCTGGTTTTCTACGTTTTCATGTATGTTAGGAGACGTGTGCTCGTGCAAGCAATTGCAAGAAAAATCATACAACAATTTACTCTCTAGTCAGTTTATTTGCATTCCATTTTGACAATATAACTATGTACATGCATAAATTTGAAATTGACACCTAGTACTACACGAAATAAAAATTAAAATAAAATCAATGTCACGAACTACATTTACGACAAAATAAAACCTTCAGAATGACAACACTACATATACATTAAAATATGTATATAACATTATCGGTTTATACCTTTAATTTATTTTTATTTTACAACACAGGGATGCAACAGGCCGAAGTCTACATGTGGATCCACAAAATACATAATCCATTGATAATTCTTTAGGTATTTACAGAAGTGTGTACATTCGCCTTTCCCTTTTATCCCTTTTGAAAATTTCCGTTGATGCAAATATTAGGTCATGATTTGCAGCTGATTGGATATAGTGCCAATAAACGTTAGTGCAGGCTCCAATGGGATGTTCGTTTGCAAAAATTGCGGACCGCAAAATGTTTTGTGATTTGTGTACCTGAGACCCTCGGCTGTATAAAAAGCCATGTTGCCGCGCGCGCGCCCGGTCCTTTGTCATTCCGTCCCCCCCGCCTCTTTACCTCTGCTCTAGTCTCGCTACGACCGCTTGCGACGTTGGCAGTTCGCCAAATCCACACCAGTCGCGGCCAAACATTGTCAAATAAGTGTTATTTTCGATTGTTTACCTTTGTTAAAACATTTGCTTCCGTATTAAGTTAGTTGTTTTGTGGAAAAAAAATTCACTAGAAGTCGTGAACTTAAAAAGAAAAACCCCAGTGAACTCCTGTGTTTGTTTTGCGATTCGTCAGTACAATTAGTGGATGGTCCAAAGCCCGAGAAGTAACTCTTGTAACGTTTGCTCTTGAATTAAAATTCTAAAGATACCTAAAAAGTATTTGGATTTAATTCATGCGTTATCAAGCGTTTACATGTAGCCGCCGCGACAAAAGAAGATAATTAAATCCTGCTGCCGATGCGCGAGCCGCGCAAAAGAACCGAAGAAGTGTTTTTCCCTCCCATGGAATAGGGAGCCCGGCTGCCGACAAGAACACAAGGAACCCATATAATGAGAACACCTGGCCGCTCCAAAGATATCTTGAGAATGCCCGTCCTGTTCCTAAATATATTGAGAACATCTGTCCCGTACGATCCCAGCATCCTCAGATCTTTTGATTCCTTTCCAGATACCTTCCTACCGATACCGATCTGATTTTATTTTATCCTGACAGCGTATCTGTCTAGTGAAATAAAATCAGTTATGATAAGCCTTTAGGGAGATGACAGCGTATCTCTCAGCTTATAAGTGCATTTAACTTCCTGTAATCCGCCAGACCGCCGATTAATTGCAAGTCGAGACCGCGACTCCTGCAAGTTAATTCTCCTATAATTGACCAAATCGGCGTTAATATTTTGGTCCGTGTCTGCTTGAATCCAGAGCGTAAAATTTAATTGCATTCAAGAGGCCCCATTTTAACGAACTTAATTTTGTTGACATTAAAGCATTCCGAGATTTCTACCGACACAACAGCATACTAGAAGTCGCCACCTGAAGATCACTAGATAAGGCGCTCACCTGTAAAACCAGCCGCCAACGCCCTGGAAGCTGTCCAAAAGCCCGTAGGCTAAGGCATCCCAGTTCCAGTGCGCCGCTATTTAAACAGCGGAAAATCCGAGGCCGCCGTTGTGTTGAAAATCCAGGCCGCGCCTGCTGCCAGCTTTTCCCGCAAACCGCCGGGCATAATCACGAATCGCCTTACCGTTTGTGAACCTAACTCCGGATGCAGGAAACCATTATAAGCTTGCTATTTAATCCATAATATTGTTCAGTAGTCATCTTCTGTAACTAACTCGTTATCACCACTGCTGAAAAAGAGCTACAACTGCTCCCACTAAAAGCGAAGTGCGTAACCTGTAAACAAAACATCCGACCTAATTGGACTCGCTGTTAGAAGATCCGGCGTGCGTTATAGCGAGCCGTAAGCAGTAGGCCTGCAGTACTCCCATGCGACTGAGGTTGCAGCCCCATCCGGGAAAGCAAACACAGCCCTCGTTATTATTCATGCATTTATTGAAATACAATTCATTTTGAGTTATTAATCTACCTATTTAAACTCATTATATTTGTTTATGATATTCTGCTGTGTTATTACCTATTTATTCTCAATTTGAACCAAAAGTAATTCTCCGACTAGAGCTAACCGAGGTATAGATTTTGACCCCTTAATAAAGAGGTGAAACGTCACAGTGTTCGATAAACTGTACGAGAGTGTCAGAAAATACACGAGGGCATCCTTCTTCAAATATACCCCCAGGAATACTACAGTCTTCCTTTGAAAAATAGATAGATGAATTGAAAGATCAATTTTCAACCTGTTCCTTTGAACTATCTTATTTGGCAACAAGAGTGGCTGAGCTCACCGAGTTGTAAGATGTAGTCGTGGAAAATCGTGCTGTTAAAGCCCTGTTAATTTAAAAGTATGGTGGAAAGGTATTGTTTTCACATCCTGTTGACAGGTCAAAATCGTCAATGGTATTCTTGTCAAATATCCGCTTGACTGAAGTGGTAGGTGTCCGTCAATTGGATACAGATAAAATCAAAATGTGAGCAAAACAACTTAAGGATGAGGCAATGGCTGCTGAACTTTTACCGGACGAATATTTATGTGACGAGACTCTATTAGAAAACACAATTAATAAAACTGAATTGGTTCCAACATGGTTACTGTTATGCAAAAATTACTCAGTGCGAAGAACCAAAAATTAGGAGAAAGATCCCGTCGGAGGGCAAAAGCAATATTTTGTGACATTGTATATTGTATCACTGAAAAGAAGACACCTAAACACGTAGCACTAGCTGAATCTGTCCATCACCTTACCAGATCATGTCATGTACTTGCAAAAAAAGCAACACTGAACTGTATATCTTTGTGTAAATGTGTAAACAATGATTGCAAAAACTTGTAACAAAATTAAACTGTTTCTTGCATATTAGAGGATATTGTTTGTAATTTTGGTAATTTTTGAATCAAAATGAATGTTTTATATATCTGTACTGACTTGTATTTTATTTATAACCCATATAAACACCCACAAGTACTAAAGTTTCATGATTAAAACCAATAATATTTTCTAATATTAACAGCGGGGGAGGGGGGAGGGGGACCACAATACTGGCTGGCAACATCTGTCAATTCGAAGTCTTGGATCAGTACAATACATATCAGAAGTCAGAATGCGGTCCGCAATTTTTGCATACGGAACTCCACTGAGAGTCCGGTCTACGTTGGGTTACAGCAATTTTTGATTTTTATTTGTTACTTTTATGGAAACAATTACGTGGTTTAGGGATTTACACTAACAGCTGTAGGTCTTCTGGTTTGGACTCTCTCGAACGAGTGGCGCTTTCAGACAATCTACCCAGTTCTGCTCAGGCGCAGGCCTTCAGCTAGTTGCTGGTTAGAATTTTCTTCGCTGGTTCGCATTATCTTGTTTTATAAAGAACTAACTGACCCGGCAAAGGTTGTTTTGGATTATGACATGATGGGGAAAACCCTTCAAACCATTAAGCACAGAATCATAGAAGTAGGTACTATTAAATCTAACTCTGACGTCGTTTGATTATGTTGTGATTTCTTATAATTCTACGTACAGACGTAAAGGGCTCCGAATGCTGTCAAAAATCAAAGACGAAGTCGTTTAAAAACGGTTAGTACTTCTGAAGGTCAAATTTCGTAATGCAAAACCAACTCGCAAAGTTTCGTTTTTCCCTTTGATATAACCAAAAGGTGAAATTCGTAGGGATCGTGATAATTGCGGTTCAAATAGATAACCTTTGTTGTAGTCCTGAAATAGTTTACAGCAGATGCATTCCAGTGAGAGAGGATCTAAGAAGTGTTCTTGAACAGCAACAAAGGGAAAGCGTTGAAGGCGAAATTTAGACTGAAATGGACATTAGTTATAGTACAAATGATATGATGTATTTGTTGCTTCACCGTTAGTTAGGATTATAACTTTATAACACACAGTTTGAATAGTTTAAAGCAGATTTTATAGCGTGTTGAAGTTTATTTTTAGAAAATTCGCTTATATGGCAACGAATACAAAATGTTTGTTCTTACGATTAGAAGGTCAACATTGATTTGAGTGGCTAATTTGGTTATTTGAGAAAACAGTTTTTGCGTTAACTGAAATCTAAGGTTATGGTTGCGAATGCCCTAAAAAGAAAGTTCATGGGCAAGTATAAATAATTTGGGCGATGAAGCCTATTTAAAAGTGCTAAAGCTAGCATCAAAGGAAACCAAAGTATCTGTAAAAGTGTAAACAGTTAACGTTTAAGATGATCCAATAAAGCGGCATGAGAAGCCAACAGGCCCTTATTAGGCGTAAATGCATGTACATATGTATAATACACAAATCCCTTTCTACAGCCAATCAGGTTATCTGATAATTATTATAAATTCGAGTGGTTTTGTTATCTACTTAAGTAGAGTGGATCCAAGGATATCTGAAAATTATGTTGCTTCTTAACTCGATACGTTTAACCCGAATGCGACGATTAAACGAATTTAAAGTTAACGAAAAGCAGGTTGTCGCTCTTAATCACACTCCTGATTCATATCGGCGCCACGGCAGCGCAATTATCAAATCGCTGAAAACAGATTGCCGAAGGAAACGAAGTCGGTGCTTAACATTTTTCCGGCGAACCGAGGAACCACAATAACCAAACCCTCTCGTTCTTAATAACTAAATAAGATTGACAAGTCTGGATATAAGCCAGCATTTATTGTAAGAAATGCCATTCTGTGAAATTGAGTCGCTACAATAGCGACTGTAATAAACATCTAGTAAATTGAAGACGATTTCGAGACAAAGCAGGACAGTTTCGTTAATAACGCGGCCACCAAATAAATATCGCGGATTCGTTGACACCCCGAGTACTTAGAATTAAATATGGATGCGCTTCTGCCGGAATTCAGCCGCTTCATTTGTGATTCGGCGCCTTTACGGTTTTTCTCGTTGATGATGGACTTGCGCATCAAAAATCGGGCGTTTTTAAATTAGGTTCCCGTGCATCAACAAAATTTGATTAAGTTTGGAAGCCGAGTATCCGCAAGCCCTATATTAGGGCGCTGCTCATGAGACTTCGCTTTCGGATTTTGCTGATTAGACGATTAAAAAAGTATCCCTTTACGCGGTTTTCTAATGGCGTCGTCTAATTAATTCTGCCCTCGGTTCGGACGCTCGGTTCACGAATCTTCGCGTTGTACATTATCGGATGAACAGGTTTATGAAATCCTCAATTATGAAGTCGTCTGCAATCCGTTGTGTCTGATGCAGCCGCGAATTTCTCTATCCCATTAAACAGCTCTGACTGGAAACAATCAGACGCCGAATTGATTCACGTTGGGGGTCCATTATCCTTACTCCACATCGGGTTTGCTGCATGCAGCGTGCCACACATAAACATTGCAATCTCCTGTTAAAGATTCATTTGCCGGCGAATTTTGCCTGCTAAATGGCTGCTGCAGCCTTCGGCGCCTTCGAGTGCTTAAATATGAAATTTGTATTAATACATTAACAGCTTACGTCAACATGTTCGTTGCTTTCTTGTTTTTTATAGTTCCGTGCAACAAGTCAGTTTAATCCGTAAACTGCTACCAGAACAGATTTATTCGAAGTAACTTCTTAATGTAATGGTTTGATATTTTCCAACAGATTTTCTACGGCAATTTAGTATTATTCCATAACCTACCAAGTAGCACACCTAGTATATTGGAAATTCTTAAAATTAAAAAAATTATTACCATTTGCCTCAGAGAATCTCACTCTCCGGCCTCTTAGCACCCCGCTTAATGTATTTCCGTCTTGGAGCTCTGATGCCATCACGAGAAACGTCTAAAGAAAAGTTTTCTAAGCAGTTTTTGATATTCCGTCCACCTATGCTGGCAAAAATATCTTTCTCCGAATACTCTCTTATGAGTCCACACCTTTATACCGGGGAAAAGCCCGCAGACTTCAATCGTGCAGTTCGTTGGGGAAGCTTAACCAGAGAACCTAGGGTCAACACGCCCTGCGGCTTTTTTATGGTCGCCCGTCTACAGCTTGTACATGCCAGGTAGCCTCTTTACGATTCCCATCGTAGTCGAGACATTTCTGGTACGTGGAAGTGTAAAACTGGAAAAATACCTCCTGTGTATATGTCAAACTCTAGTTTGACTTACGGATTGTAGTACAACTCTAAACAGATCGTTGTGTAATAACTCGTCTACAGTTTTATGGATTGTATGCCACTTGCGCATCAAATGCATGTAAAGTTTTTTATATGCTAGGACTTTTAGTATTTTTGTATTGCCTCTCAGTTTCAACGATCAGCAAATTCGTTCGATACGTTCTATAGCTATCTCTGTGCGCGACAATGTTAATTGTAGGGGAGTACTGACGCTTTTGATTGCTGGTCGGCTAATAGCCGTATTGAAGTGTAGTAGAAATCTCGGTTCTTAAAGTAAACGAACCTCACATGCGAATGTAACCCACCATACTCCGTTTTCGCACGATTCTCATTTACCGTAGGGAGACGTGTCCTCGGGTAAGAAATTGCGAAGAAAATCGTATAGCCAATTATTATCTGTTCAGTTTACATAAATACCTTACTGCCAACAAAACTGTGTAAATGTATAAACAATGATACATTCACAACTAGTAGAAATTAAGATAAAACAACAACCACGACAAGTAAAATGTTAGGTTAAAATGAGATCACTAGAAATACATCAAACTATATAGAATTATAGGTATAGTGGGTGTCCCATTAAGGTCGGTCACCGGCTGTTTCTCAGAAACGGTTTGTCCCTTTGACATTTCTACTGTTTATGAACAATAGTTAAATATAATGCTACAACTTCTATAACGCTGTTTTATTGGAGACAGTATTACCTACATAAAGCAAGTTATGCACTAAAAACTGAAAACGTATTTTTTGTATTTTCTAAACGGTAACGTACTATGTTTGAAGATATTCAGCATTCATTAGCACAAAAAACCATAATCAGAATAAAAATCAAATAAAAAATTATAAAAGTCACCATTGCAACCTATCTTTGTACCAGGACTCGGAATTACAATAAATAAGTAAAGTAAAAGACAAACATAGCTTAAGTTAAATACATTCTGCATGAAATCTTATTTCTATACCTAGCAAATGGTTATTTATAACGTAAAACTGGAATTAAATATTCTTGGAACAGTAGGCGATACCCAATGACGCTGACATTTCTTGGGTACCTATTAATCTTTAATATTTGGTGCAATTATGGATTCTTCTCCTAGCTCCAGCCACAGCATGTCCAATTTCTGCCGTAGAAATAGACTCTCTTGCGTTCTGAATTCTCTGAATCATTCGGGTTTGGTAGACCTTTAAGCCTAGCCCACAAATAAAAATCCAAAACCCTTTGATCTTACCGGATAGGGAAACAAACTTTCCCTATCGATCCACCTATCTGGAAATTGGTTATCTAAGTATTCCCTTACATTCCGTGTATAATAAGCCCGACAACCATCTTGCTGTAACCACATATTCGCTCTGGTTTCTAACGTAACGTCTTTCAAGTGACCTGGTATATGGTTTTGTACCCTACTGCATTCAGGGTTTGATCTAGGATGAAAATAATATTCTGCTTTCGACTATACTGCACCATACTTCACACTAAATTGATGTTGACGATCAATTTCCATCATCCAGAATGAATTATCTTGAGACCAATGATAGGTATTGTGCAAATTTACTTGGCCTGTACTTGAGAAGGTTTTCCTCATCTGTCCTGAAAATTCGAGATAAAAAATCAGGATCTTATCTTATTAGCCCTATCATCCAGTGGCAATAATCTAGTCTGCATTCATAATCAGTTGGTGCAAGAGCTTGGTGAAGTTCGATTCGCAATCATGAAATTTCTGTCTTTTAAAATTATCTCCACGTATAGACGTGTGATGGCTAGGTATCTTTCACAATCCCTTATGCTACGTCTAGGATAGGTCGCAAAGTATCGGAGACATTTACCTTATTGTCTTCATTTCTAGTCCTACGAATTCGGTTTAACACTCATGCAGGCAATACTTGACCAGTTTCTCTCACTCTTCGCGCAAGACGGGCAAAAGCGTTTGGAAAAATGCCGACGCTCCGAATAACTCCAATAACTGCATTTCCAAAATTTTTAAAACAACATGCTAGTATATGAAAGGCTTCAGCAACAGTATAAAACATGATTCTCAAAAATTATATAGAGTTTGAGCTAAATCTTGAATGAACTAAGATAGCCGAGTAAAAATAATAAGTTAACTCAAAATTAAATATTACCAATAACTAATGACATCTAGATGAAATATCAATTTCGTGGATTTCATTGTTTTATTTCTCATAGCTAGGTTGATACATTACATTACAAGAAAACTATCGTGGCAGCCTTTTTCTTTACAATTATTATTAATTGTAGTTTTGTAGTCCTGAGCTCTGATACCAAGTTCGGTTGCCTTGGTGGCCATTATTTATTTATTTATTTATTTATTTATGCAACCTACACCAATTGCCAATAATCGGTTACAAACAACTGTATAGTAAATATAATAATATTAATGTACCAACAAAAGCGAGATATTCAATAAAAGTTAAACAAAAATAAACCATTGACAAAAATGAGCATTTGACTGGCGACAGTACAACTAATAAAAAGAAAAAAGTGAACGTGTCTATCAAGGTATTTGATCCATTTATATGATTTATGAAATTGGAAGAAAAGGAAAAACAAAATAAGGAAATAAATTACAGTATACATAAGTACATGTATACACAGATACAAACAAATATGTTCGGACTATACATACATATACACACACTTTACAGCTGTCCTAACACATCACTGACCTTTCGTTTTAATGTGGCAAGTGAATTGCAGAATATGTCAATATGACTAAAACTGTTGACTGAACGAGATAATCTATGAACCGGTGAATTTAATATATAATTAGTTTTGCCAATACGAGGAAGAAGAAGTGGTCCATGTCTATAACTATAATAAGGAACATATATGTTCAGTTTTTCCAAAAACGCTGGTGAATCTAGTAAATTATTGAATGCTTTATATACAAATATTACTTCATTTAACCTTCTGCGTTTTTCTAATTTCAAAATGCCAAACTCTTCCCGCAGGTTTTGTGATGAAACGTGTAGAGAATAGATACCATATTTTTTAAAATAAAGGAATCTCAAAAACTTTTTTTGAACTCGTTCTATCAAATTTATGTAAAATTTATAATGAGGGGACCAAACTACAGAGGCATATTCCAGATGACATCGGACGTACGCATTAAACAGAGTAATGTATTATGATTTTTTATTTGATTTTGATTCTGATTGTCGATTTTTTCTGCAAATGAATGTTGATTATTTTCAAACATATTTCATTACCCTTTAGAAAATTTAGTGCACAACTTAGCAAAAAGGTAATGCCTTTGGGTGTGAATCATTTTCTCCGCAATTGTGGCTCCAATAAAACAGCGTTATAAAAGTCGTAGCGTTACATTTGGCGTTTAATTAAAATGGAATTTTAATCAGATAGTATGATTATTCTCACTTATAATACCATGAGTAGTCAAAGTTATGTCGACTATTTTTGTGGTGGTGTCACGAATGTCCATTGCGCTTGGTACGATTAGGACGAGTGCGATAGCACGAGTCCTAATCCCAAGCGCAATGGACATGAGTAGTGATACCACCGCAAAAATAATCTACTTAACTTTGACTAAGAATGGTATTCGAGGGACTATTTAATGAACCAAACTACTTTTTCAAATTAGTTTTCAGTAAATCTAGCAACAAACTACGCAATTTCTATAGTAACAGAACACTAATATTGACTTTTTCTAATAAAAATCGCATTTGTTAAAAAATAGTCACTTGAATACCTTCTAGGAAGATATATCCACTTATATTTTTTTGATTGGTCAAGAAACGTCAGAATTCTGGATTTTCATTGGTCACTTTTTGACAGATGACAGGTGAATTGAATAGTCTCAAATATCTACAAAAGTTACCAGCAACGTTCAAATCGGTCAAGAGCTATCTAACTTTTTCTAATTCAATATTCCCCTCCATTCTCCCAATCTATCTTAAGAAATAGAGCAAAATGTCAAATACAAACATTACAGATCATCTGTAGAATGTTCTGAATAAGTTGAAAGATAGTTACCCAAATTCAGAGTTTTTTCGAGAAATAGTTAATTTCATATTTTGTGTTGAAAGTACGCCCTCTAGCGGACAAAATTAAGAGCCAAAAGAGTCACTTTAGCTGGCAATTTTTTTCCGAACGCTGTGGGACAAACCGTTTCCAAGATACAACCGGTGGCCGATCTTAATGGGACACCCAGGATGTCTTCTAAAATTCTTTTGGTATTTTTTCATAAGTAAGCATTCGTCATTTTCTTTTGCCCCATTTGAACATTTTCGTTGGTGCAAATATTATGACATGTTTTGGAGCTGGTTATACATATTGTAAGTAAGCAGTGAATTACAGAAATTTTGGATTTGTAATTATTCCTTTATGAGAAATGCTACGTGGTTTGGGAATACTTATAGCAATATTTAATTACTTACCTCTTCAACAACTGATTGCGTTCGTATAGGTTAGATGAGGTGATTTAAACCGATTGACTGACTTTTCTTTGTGTAATATCAGTTCAGATGAATTCATTTTGTTGTAAAAGCAACCCTATTGTGTTTTAAATCTTATATTTTCTCTCATAATATCATAGCATTATCGATAGATTGAATTTCCCTTAGATACTATTTAGGTTTATGGTTGCCTAGTTTAAGATTTAACATGACACCAAATTAACTTTACAATTGCTTTCCATGTATTGCGCTCATTGGTTATCCTCTTTATGTGTAAATAGCTAATAAAAGTTAATTGTCAGCAAACCTGAAATCATCGAGTAGTTAGCTTTAAAAATAAGAGAAATCACATGAAGTTCATAACTAAAGAACTGAAATACCTAACCACATGCTAAGCAACGTATGGACGTGGGCAGGACAAATAATTTAAAACTTTTTCGGTTACAAATATCAGATATTCGCCTATATGTGGCCGCGCTTGAACTTCTGAAGTTGACATGTTTTCTAATTTCGTCTTGCTCATTACAGCCTGCCCCGTAGAAGCGAAGCGAAGGTATTTTAAAACCGAGGCTCGGAGGCCAGAAAATGTATTCGGAGTTTTCCGAATTCGCCTAGTAATTAATATCGGAAATCGGAAACTCCCCATCGCGCCATTTAGTATTCAGCAGCTAATTTAAACATCTTTACTCGAAATAAATATTCGTCTAACGAAATTAATCGGCAGGTTCGGGTAAATATCCACACTGAACCAATGTGGTGTTTTTGACGCAGATTAAATTTAAGGTTGGAACATAGCTGTATTAGTAATTAGTGGCTTAGAATTTTTCTTGTCAGTTATAATGTACCAAGGGTGATTGATAATAATCACGCAATAATTTTGTTTATAATTATTCCCCAAAAAGCCGGGCTCGGTAGCTCAGTGGTTAATCGTTTAGCCTACTGATCTAAGGTCGCGAGTTCTATCCCCGGTCCGGGAGAGGTTGTAAAAAAAACTGATGAAAGCCTCTACAGAATGCCATCATTTGGAAGTGATGTAAAGCCGTGTATCCCATGTTACTACGATGTGTAGCATGTAAAAGATCCCTTGCTAGGGTTGGAACTCCTTAGTCTCAGCAAAGTTCTAAGTAGGGCTTTGACCATACGACCACAGCAGTCGATGTCTAAGGTACCTGGTACTCTGCATGCCTAGACCTTGCCCATTAATAAACAAACATTTCCCGAAAGTGTGTTGCTTAGTAACTGCCCGACGCCCATAGGCCGGATTGTTAACCAAATTATAAGGATTTATCATCGCTCAAAGTAACGTATGTAACAAAAGTTTTCGGAAAAAAATAAGGTCTAATATTGAAAACCAATGTGGATTTATTAAAAACTTTTATCTAAAAGGTTAATCTTACATCTACATTAAACAAAACTAAAGTTGTAAACTGCAGCTAAAGGGCCTTGGTCTTTGATAATTCACAATTTTGCATGAACATGTCCCATTAGAGTCTGGACGGTATCAACATTTATTTCCCGGATCTTATTAAATATTCGTCGCCGCAATTGTTCTTCGTTTTGGGCTTCCCAACCATTATTGTATACTTTTCTACTCAAAAGTGCCCAAAATTCCTCGATTGGTCTTGTTTGTGGTATATTTGGAGGATTGTCGTCTTTTGCGACAAGATTGATATTCCTTTCCAGCCATTGTCGAGTGATTCTAGCGTAATGATAATAAGCCAGATCAGGCCAGAATACTATTTCATCATTAGCATGATGAGTATTAATAAACTCAAGTAATTTTGGAAGGCATCTCTGTGTATAAATTACTGCATCTACCGCTTCTCCTTTAACACGTCCAACATACGGACGCGAAATTCCTGCTTCTGATATGGCACACCAGACTAATACTTTATCCGCAAATTTCGCTTTACATTTAAATTTGGTTTCATTAGGGCAATTTCTAATATCATCAGTATAGAAGCCATCGTTCTTTTTCATTTCGGCGTTTGACAAAGTGAAATATTTCTCGTCGTCCATAACGATCACTTTGTTTCTATTAAAATATAGACGTCTTAATGCGCGACAACATCTAGGAATTCTTCGCAGCTGTTGATCAGAATATTTTGGACATTTCTTTCTTTTTCGAAATTGCAATCCATTATTCCTCAATTCCCTACTAATAGTCATATGAGAAACTCGAAATTGACGCGATAACTTTCGTGTTGAAGTCCCCACCCTGTCTTTAGCTCTTTTTACCAATCTCCTAACGGAAGCATAAAGTAAAACTCGTGGACGTCCATTTTTTGGTAAATTTACGCACGGAATACCTTCTTCGCACTCGCGAATTGTTTGATAAATAGTCGAAATCGAAACATTCTGATCTCTGAACATATTCACAATATCACGTTTGGGCATCCGTCCAACCAAAGCATATATGTTCTTACGAATATCCAACTTGTAAGACATGTTATCAGAAGTTATTCAGTTAACGTGGTACGCTACACTAAATGTCAACTAATATACCTTGTTTTGTTCCACAGACGACTAGATATAAAACTGTTTTCGGTTCGTATGCCGTTGTTGAATTTTTTTCGAAAACTTTTGTTACATACGTTACATTCGGCAAGATAAATAATAATTCATCTTTAATTTTACTTTATTTATTAAAAGTACAATTCACAAAGAAACAATATTGTAGAATTTGCGTTGCAAACCTTCTGGTGTGTCCTGTTTTTCGTATTAATTGGTGTCGCTCCATCTATGGACTTAATAATCGAATCATTGCTTGCTGTTCTGTATTGTTCTTGCCTCATTTTGACTTTTAAGCTAAATTGACATATTAACTATATTTTACAAATAAAAAATTAATTGCATTGGTAACTATTGAATTTTATTTGACAGAAAAACCGAATTGTTATCGTATATAATGCAACTAGTGGGTTCTTGATTATTTGATAATCAAAAATCCACTATCTGCATTCGGCTAGATTATATCATGAGTCAATAAACAGCTATTGAACAGATTATTTATAAATATTAAAAGTACAGTTAGTGTGGTTGCTATAACGATTGTACTTTCAGCAGATAACGCGATGTTTGTGAAAGTATTTGACCATCGGTTATTAGTCAAGAAGGTATATGATTATCACCGTTGCTATGTACATTATCAAAAGTTAGTACTTGCGTAACTATGCATTTTTACCGTTTTTCATTGGTTGATGTTATAGGGAGTGGTATAACAAGTGTACTTTTAACAAATCTCCCTATTTTTTAGGGTTATTATCGTTTCATAGTGACGTTTACGCGTTTATTTGGAATGGTTACTATAACATATGCGATCAAAAATACAGCATTTTGATTGGTAATATAAATGTAAGAACTTATCTTTCTAAGAACACTAAAAGCGTAAAGTAACTTTGTTTGTATCATAAATCAACATTCCTTTTAACACTGACAGTTCTCCTTTGCCAGGTTTACACAATTTAAGTCAATATAAATTACTAATCGATGGCTACTGGACATTGTCATAATGTCATAAAGCAAATCGTTCGAAATACTTATATATAAATACTATTAAGTCGATTTTTAAAATTTAAATTGATATATAAAAGAGTGCGACTTTAAGCTAGAATATACAAAGTCCTTCCTTCAATATTCGATTAATTGAGTTGAAAGACCGTCAAAAATGAAAAGACGGATGACGTTGAAACTTTATATATAAGTTTTGCCTACTATATAGATGCGATAGCAAGATTTTGAAAAAAATCGCATTACCGGAAGTATACTCTTGTGATTTTTCAGCTTTTTTCGATTTTATCAAAAACGGTTCTAATGATTTTTTTCAAACGTTACATTTAAATACATTTTTAATGTGTTTTGATGTGAGATAAGTGATTTTCTAGTTTCTTTTTTTCTTTTTACTTCCTTTTACTACTATAAAGGAAGTATTGGATTCACCCCAAAAATTCGAAATTGAGTTTTCAACAGATCTTCACGTTTTAGAGTCCCCTGATCCCAAAAAACATATTTTTTTCATTGGTCTGTCTGTGTGTCGGTCTGTCTGTGTGTCTGTGTGTGTGTCTGTGAACAGAATATCTCAAAAACGAAAAGAGGTATGGCATTGAAACTTCATATATATAAGTTTTGTGTACTATGTAGAGGAGACAGCAAGCTTTTGAAGAAAATCGCATAACCGGAAGTAGGTGTTGACTCTTGTGATTTTTCAGTTTTTTTCGATTTTTTCAAAAACGGCTCCAACGATTTTTTTTTAATTTTACATTTTTCTTACATTTTTAATGTGTATTGATGTGAGATAGGTGATTTTCCAGTTGAATACTTCTAAAGTGGGTTTCTTTTGTTTTCTTTTCTATTTTTTTTATTAACTCCTATTTTAAATAAAACACCCGGTATATTATTACATTTTTGAATTCACCTTAAAATTCTAGAGAAAATTTGTCTCTTCAACTAACACTCGATTTTGTACCGTTTTTGTAGAATTTGTAATTTTTGAAAATTTTTAACAAATGGTTAAAAATTAAAAATGAAATTTTTGACTAATTATAAGATCATTGTAAAAGGAAGTTGTGTGAGTGTATCACACCAGATTTTTTTACTTCCTTTTACAATAAAGGAAGTATTGGATTCCCCCAAAAATTCGAAATTGAGTTTTCAAACAGATCTTCACGTTTTAGAGTCCCCTGATCCCAAAAAACATATTTTTTTTCATTGGTCTGTGTGTCTGTCTGTGTGTCTGTGTGTCTGTGTGTCTGTCTGTGAACAGAATATCTCAAAAACGAAAAGAGTTATTGCGTTGAAATTTCATATATAAGTTTTGTGTACTATGTAGATGAGACAGCAAGCTTTTGAAGAAAATCGCATAACCGGAAGTAGGTGTTTACTCTTGTGATTTTTTAGTTTTTTTCGATTTTTTCAAAAACGGCTCTAACGATTTTTTTTAAACTTTACATTTTTACTACATTTTTAATGTGTATTGATGTGGAATAGGTGATTTTCCAGTTGAATACTTCTAAAGTGGGTTTCTTTTGTTTTTTTTCTATTTTTTTTATTAACTCCTATTTTAAATAAAACACCCGGTATATTATTACATTTTTGAATTTACCTTAAAATTCTAGAGAAAATTTGTCTCTTCAACTAACACTCGATTTTGTACCGTTTTTGTAGAATTTGTAATTTTTGAAAATTTTTAACAAATGGTTAAAAATTAAAAATGAAATTTTTGAATAATTATAAGATCACTGTAAAAGGAAGTTGTGTGAGTGTATCACACCAGATTTTTTTACTTCCTTTTACAATAAAGGAAGTATTGGATTCCCCCAAAAATTCGAAATTGAGTTTTCAACAGATCTTCACGTTTTAGAGTCCCCTGATCCCAAAAAACATATTTTTTTTCATTGGTCTGTGCGTCTGTCTGTGTGTCTGTGTGTCTATGTGTCTGTCTGTGAACAGAATATCTCAAAAACGAAAAGAGTTATGGCGTTGAAATTTCATATATAAGTTTTGTGTACTATGTAGATGAGACAGCAAGCTTTTGAAGAAAATCGCATAACCGGAAGTAGGTGTTTACTCTTGTGATTTTTTAGTTTTTTTCGATTTTTTCAAAAACGGCTCTAACGATTTTTTTTAAACTTTACATTTTTACTACATTTTTAATGTCTATTGATGTGGAATAGGTGATTTTCTAGTTGAATACTTCTAAAGTGGGTTTCTTTTGTTTTTTTTTCTATTTTTTTTATTAACTCCTATTTTAAATAAAACACCCGGTATATTATTACATTTTTGAATTCACCTTAAAATTCTAGAGAAATTTTGTCTCTTCAACTAACGCTCTATTTTGTACCGTTTTTGTAGAATTTGTAATTTTTGAAGATTTTTGACAAATGGTTAAAAATTAAAAATGAAATTTTTGAATAATTATAAGAACATAGTAAAAGGAAGTTGTGTGAGTGTATCACACCAGATTTTTATTAACTCCTGTTTTATAGGGCATTACAGAGAGCTAATAAAATTGAAAATCTGAAATTTTGGCCATTGATTTTATGTGTATGAGCAACTGCAACTACAATATTTTGACTGTCATATCACTTTCGATTACACCGAAAGTCACTATCAATTTTGTTATTTTAAACTAGCTGACCCGGCAAACGTTGTTCTGCCTAAAAATAATTTGTCTTTGAAACCCCGTTTTATCACTATAGAGTTTTAATTTGTCATGTCCACCGTCTTGGACTTAAAAATAAATGCCATTTTCGCAATCAACGTCCCAAAAAACCTCAATAACGACACCCATATAGATTTTTAGGCTTATTTACCCCATTTCACTCCATAAGGGGTTGATTTTCGGAAAATCACGAAATACGTGTTTGCTTATTTGTTTTTAGGAGTACTCGTACGAAGTTTCAAGGCGAAACGTTTATTTAATATTTTTTCATACAAAATTGGAACCCTCATTTTACCCTTTTAGGGGTTGAATTTCGAAATATCCTTCCTTATTCCTTGTATACATCATATCTGTGACCTACCCGGCGTTGCCCGGGTATAATATTACGTGAACCTATGCGTGTATATTTTGAAACATGACTTTTCCATTGTTCTATTCCGGCTTTTCCATCCTGAAAAACATCGATTTTTCCTAATTTTCCGAATTTTTCGAATTTTCCGAATTTTTCGAATTTTCTGAGTTTTCCACTCTGCTTTTCCCATTTTTCTCTTCGAAAAGCCATTCAGAAACGAAAACATACGAAATCCCTTACAAAAATACCATACATCATCTTTTTGATTTTCCAAATTTTCCGGTGGATTTTCCCGAAATTTTCTTTCATACAAACCTTGTCCTGACTAGGGGTGGGCGATATTAAAATTTACATATCGATATTCGATATCAGAATTGTATCGATATTTATCGATATATCGATATATCGATATTTATCAATATATCGATAAATATCTTAAAAATACCGATATATCGATAAATATAGATATGTCGATATCTGATATTTCCTTGAATCGATATATCGATATGGAAATAATATCGATATTTGTCGATATATCGCCCAGCCCTACTGCTGAGTGCTGACTGTCAAATTATGTAGAATTTCTCGATGTGAAAAAAGTGTAGCATAAACAAAAAAAAACGCCTGAAAAGGATTTATCTACGCAAATTAAATCTACAGACTTGCACAATATTTTTAAATTTAGGGACTTTACAAGAAGTTCTTATTTAAAAGTTTGCAAAATGCAATACGTGTTAAATTCGGAGTACGGACTTACGGAGTACGGACTTAAGGAGTACGTATATACTTTATATTGTTATCAACGTTATTATATTGTATAGCATTATTTTAAGAAAATAAATTGTACTTATTAAAATATGTGTTGAAAATGTACTTATTAAAATATGTGTTAAAGAATGTGAATAATTAAAGTATATATCTATCTTGCTAATTATATGTGTTACAAAAGTAAAGCATAACCAAATATTAGGTATTTATTTTACTGTAACATGAGATGTGTATGTATGTACAACTGTACACCACAATCAATGCGTAATTATAACTTTAGTTTCTGAATAGCCAAATTCAGTAGTGGCAACGCAAAAAATTAGGTTCGAAAATGGTTATACAGCACTCGAATGTTTTAAAGATTACCTAATAGTTAACAGAAATGTCGTTTTTAGTGCACCCATATTCATACCGATTTTTGAAAAGACTATTTCTGAATGTAAAATCTTGTTCTGCGTGGTTACAATAGGTCACTATGTAAAATAACATAGTAGATCATTTTAGATCATGAAGTATTATTATTAGGATTATTAAAACAAATTGAAATCATGGCACTTCAAAATATATTAATATTCGATAAATATCGATATTCGATATTTCGATATAACGATATTCGATAAATATCGATATATCGATATTCGATATTTCGATATTCGATATATCGATATCCGATATTTCCATATATCGATATGGAAATAATATCGATATTTATCGATATATCGCCCAGCCCTAGTCCTGACAATTACAAACACAACAAAAAAAATGCGCCAAATCGGTCGAGCCGTTCTCCAGTGATGATGTAACATACATGCGGCAATTGATTTTTATTTATATTTACATTATTACATATATGTATTATTACATTTTTTAATACGGCTTAAAATGTTCGAGAAAATGTGTCTTTTAACTAACTATTTTGGACGGTTTCTGTAGAATTTGTAATTTTTAAATTTTTTTGACAAAAGCTTAAAAATTAAAAAACAAATTTTTAACTAATTATAAAATCACTGTAAAAGGAAGGAATTTACCTGTATCACCTCAGACTTTTTTAATCAAACCGATAATTATCAAAACTGATAAAATGTCACCAAATATGAAATCATAATGAGATAGTTACGATTTTTTAAAGCAAAAGTCACTTGACTTCCGTTAAATGTTAAGAAATGACGTTTACGAGATAACTTTGCAAGGTGCAAATAAAAAAATGGTGTTAATAAAAAAGTATGAAAATAAAAAGCAAAGTTCGTGGAGATTTGAAAAATCATGAAGATATTTCGAATATGTCAGACTTTTACCGTATTGTGTAAATGTAGCTCTCATTTGTAGCCAATCTGATAAATAGGTGAAACGAGCAATTGAAAAACTGCATTTCTAAAACCCAAAACGCGCTTTTGAAGAGCCCGATGGTCCGCAAATTTTCCTTATCAGCAATTAGAGTTCCAAGCGACAGGCTCGAAGGAAATCGGGGCCGCAAGTCGACAGTCGAAACAAACTTGATCCCGTTCTGATTAGCATGGAGATACCAATCCGAATTCCTCGAGTTCTTCGCCCATCGTAGCAGAAATAACACACTCGTGAAGCACTCGAATCATGTCATACACGGTCTGTTTCTGAGTGTATGGCATGTAGGCTGGAGGCTGGAGGCGGCGTGGCACGACCGCCCCAGCACGTACGTGTTTTAGGTTTCCGGTGGTTCTGTCTGCTCCGCTTCGTTCCGCTTCAACCCGTTAATGAATATCGGTTTATCCCATTCCATCTTGGGAATCTTCCCCCGCTATAACTTCTATGGATCGCAGCAGACCACATATTAGGGTCCTTACAATGTTTTACACGCCAAATCTTCGCGCAAAATTAATATTGCTTGCCAATAATGAAATTCTGCAGGAGCTTCTTCAGCGAGTTCGCAACAATTTCGTAACATGGAGGTGCCCCAGTCACTGAAGAAGTGCTCTTAAGTTTTTTTTTGTTTTGCATTTTTATCCTGCCTACGGTGAAAGAAGTCGCATTTTGAATTACAGCAAAATTTCTACTTACACTTATTCTTTTTTTTGGAATAATAATGTGTATAAAATCAACTGCAGGGCCAAATAGTAATGAAAAAAAGTTTTTTCTGGAACCTGTAAAAAACTAGACTTTTTCGACACTATTTGGTAACAGAAAGGTTTCTACTATATGAAAACACAACACCATCGCGCTAACGACGTCATGCAATTAATTTGTACAATTTCCGTTAGATTGCGCTCAAAAATGAAACACGCATGCAGGCAGGCATAGCATACGTTTATGTATACGGATATTCCATGTAATACAATAACAACAAATAAATATATCCTAGTACAACTAACACTGTAAAACATCAAGTAAATAGCACAACTAATAATAGCGCCAGATAGTAATCGCAATAAGCAATCCAAAATACGTGACCAAATCTTGACCTTAGTATTGCAGTTGTGAGCAACCAATGCATCTGTTTGTCTTCTTCTTCTTCTTCTACTTTAATTAGACCTCAGGTCTGTTTATTTTCTTTAGATACAAGCATTTATTGCTCTTGAAATGTAGACTGCCAGCTGTCCTTCCATCTCTTCGGGGGTCTTTCCGGTGGTCGACGAGTTGTTGGTTTCCCTTCGAAGGCTGTGCGGACCAGTCTGTCATCCTCCATGCGTTTCACGTGATCGTACCAGTAGCGTCTTCTCTGTCTGTCCCATCTGACTACATCGTCTACTTCGCATATCCTTCTTATTTCATCATTCCTGACTCGATCTCTAAGAGTTTTCCCTGCTATCATTCTCAGCGTTTTTATTTCTGATGTTCTTGTCATGCTTTTGGTTTTGTTCGTGTCTGCTCTTGTTTCGATTCCGTGCGTCAGTACGTACCTATCGGTCGAAGGCATGTTTTATAGGTACCGTGTGTCCACAGGAATACGCACCATAGGGCTAACCTAATAGAATAGAAAGATCGACTAATGCTGTGATCGCCGGCACGCTAAAACGTTGTTTTCTGGCTTCTGACTCGCCACTGTATGAAACAATATTGTTATAAATGGTACAAGAAAGGGGACGGTGGTCACAGCACTGGTTGATATTTATATTCTATTAGCATTATCTTATCTCTATGGTGCGTACTCCTGTGGACACACGGTATATTCGCGCTTTACTGTCTGTTTGCATGTATTTGTTGTTCCATACAGTATCTCTAAGACATCCGGATATTACTGCGGCTTTATTTATTTGTGCCTTTAGTTCTTGGGCTGGATTGTGCGTGCTTGATATGTCCACTCCTAGATACTTGAACTGCATAATTTGTTGGATAATATTGCCATTCACAGCGATTTTGTATCGTACGGGATCTTTGGAGAAAGTCGTGCATTTTGTTTTGTCTACTGATAAATTCATGTTGAATTTTGGAGCTGTTTGGTAAAAACGATATACTTATCTCTGTAGATCATCTTCGGTTTCTGCTACAATCGTCGCATCGTCATCATAACAGACCATGTTGATGATTTTATTTTGTAGTCTGTAGCCCAAATGTAGAGACACGACTTCTTCAATTATTTTGTCCATTATTAAATTGAATAAAAATGGACTAAGACTGTCGCCTTCTCTAATACCGCCTGGAGTTGGTATATCTCCAGTTGTCTGATTGTTTACCCTGATCACCGTCGTGTTGTTAGTACAGTGTGTCTGCTTAAGTTCGCACCATATGGAAAACTTTTTTATTATTAATTTTACGGAAAAAAGTTATTCTTTATAAAAAGTTCTTCATGGTCTAAAACTTAAGATGCAATCATCAGATATCAATTTTTTTAAGCCGTATACGAGGAATGTCAAAAAATATGAATTCTGCTCAAGAGTAAAGTACCTTTATTTGTTACAATATCGAAAATTGTTATTAAAAAAAGTTGATTAGAATCGAAAACTACGTTCAAATATCCAACTACATCTATCTACGATAAAAATCAGGTTTTGTTATTTTCACATTTTTTTCAATTGTGTCATCATCAAAATAATGCAACATAGAGGTTACGAGACGTAAAGGTTATCAAAGTTTTAACGAATAAAGGGATAACTGAAAAACGTTTCCGATATTGTCAAAAATAAAGTTTTCCATATGAAACAACTTACAAAATATGTGAACCATAACAAAACCTGATTTTCATCGTAGATAGGTGTAATTGGATATTTGAAGGTAGTTTTAGATTCTAATCAACTTTTCTTAATAACAATTTTCGATATTGTCACAAATAAAGGTACTTTACTCTTGAGCAGAATTCATATTTTTTGACATTCCTCGTATACGGCTTAAAAAAATTGATATCTGATTGCATTTTAAGTTTTAAGCCATGCAGAACTTTTTATAAAGAATAACTTTTTTTCGTAAAATTAATAATAAAAAAGTTTTCCATATGGCGCGAACTTAAGCAGACACACTGTATTAACTTTGTGTATTATTCTTATGATTTCTGGTGATACATGTTGTTCGTTTCGTATGTTGATTACATCATTAAGTTGGACTTTGTTAAAGGCCTTTGTCAAATCAATAAAGCAGACATAGAGGGGTTTATCGTACTCGATAGCTTTTTCTTTCAATTATCGAATGATGAATATTGCATTAGTTGGCGACCTGTTCCTTCGGAATCCTTGTTGCTCGTCCCTGTTTTGAATACGTTCCGCTAGTTTGTTTTTTTTATTAAATTTGTAAAGAGTTTCATAGTCGTGCATAATAAGCTTACTCCTCTGTAATTCTCCGGATTCGTTTTTTAGCCTTTTTTAAAGATAGGTGTAGTTATACTCTTGCGCCAATCGTTCAGAATGACGGTTGATGTAATAAGTTTATTGGACAACGTTGTCAGTTGTTTAGCTAGTTCTTCACCACCGTACTTTAGAAGTTTGTCGTGCAGAAACAATTAATTATTGTTATTATCTCTGCTTGAGTGTAAAAAAGTTGTATGATTTTGATAAGTAAACGAAGTACTTACACTAAACAAAGCAATATTTCGTTTTTAAATAAATTAAAAAAATATACAACTAGGCTCATTTTTGCAATTTTAACACGCACCCTTATACCCGAACGATTTTGTTTGCTAGGAATTTAATACAGTGTGGGACTGCCTAATCGCCGGTCTCACATCTCAAACACATAAAAATATGCTTGATAATGCAATCGGTATGGAAAAGAAGAACAAAATACTTTAGCGTTTCAAATATAAAGCGCTGTTACGTCAGGCAAACCATGAAATAGTTTTAAAGACGTTGGTGGTCAAAAATTGGAAAACATGGACAATTTTGGAAATATTGTTTCCAACTATATGTAATGTCGAAATTGAGAATACGAATAAGAATTTTACAATTTTTTTGCCATCCGAAACTTGTGCTACTACCTGATTTGTAGTCTCGCAGTTGTTTGGGAAGCTATAGTTTTCCTACTGGTTATACAACATACCTAAGCACTATACTAAAAACTAATCATTTATAAAGCTTAAAAACAATGTTATTTATATCAAAAATTCTCATAAATATACTTATTTCGCTTTAATGTTTACCGGCGCGCTCTATATCTTGAAATGCTGTTGTTTTTTAGTAAAACGAACCCACTAAAGAGGATATGCAATATTCACTTAATTTATAAACGACTATACCTCGAACAGAAGTAGAAAAGAGAGCAGCTTGGTAAAAATAATTCAGTAATTTACTTAAATGTCACAAGTTATTAAAGCTTGATACGGAGTAGTCTACATGCGACTATGATAAGCTTATTCCGAATATAAACAATACATTTATTTGAACAACGGACTTGACTACACAAAATAACAATATGTTAAATAAATATTTAGAAAGAAACTATTACAAAAGATTCGATAAAATAATAGTATACGGGAATTACGCAAGCATAATAAGAGAGCGTGGAATCGATTCGGGCAAAGTTATAAAAACTTAGTTGAAATGAGCATCAACCGGCGCTCAAGAAATATATTTAATAATATGATTTATGTATGATGGCGCACTACGAGGCCTCTCAAAATGAAAACAGATATAGAGCTTATCGCGTTAAGGAAAAGAAACAAGTGACGAGTGGCGCACATATATAAATAAAATTACCAGTTTACTATTATTGTCAAATAAATAATGCAGCATAAATTCAGAATATATACAAAGCAAATGGAAATTTGGTAGACAACTGAAGGTTATTTACTGGTTAAAAACAGATTGCAATCAAATTAAAGATCAGTAGTTAGCTACCTCATGATGAACATGATTAGATAAGCTATGTATATCAGTCGCAAGGAGAAGCGCAGACTGCAATATCGGGCACACGGAAGGTTGGAACAAAATTAAACTTGACTTGTGCAGTTCCTACTTGCGAGGAAAATTTAGAGTAGTCTACCAGAGCGCAATCGTTGTGCTAGCGACCTACAGCTGTTTCAACATTCGAAAATTTACGGTACATGATAATTCTTGGGACTGCTCCTAGAAAAAACGAAGAAAGAGAAGGGAAAAAGCATGGAAATGAACTGAGCGTTAGGCCACAGGAAAATAAAGATAACAATTTCATTCATTTAGGCGGTCAACGGGTGTCTTACTTCCAATTACTATCAACTCTTGAATTAATCAGACGGGTGCATCAATTCACAAAACCAAAGATTATACATAATCTTTCACCAAACCAATAAAACCAAATCTCCACCAGATTATTGATGATTTTCCGGAATAAATCCGCCAACAAAGCGTCATAAAAAGAACCTCCACAAACATGTTTTCAGCATCGGATATAAAATGGATAAAAAGGATATGAAAACCGAAAAATACAGCTTTCAATAAAAAAAGAATTCCAATTGCAACGACGTTTAAAGTTGTCGATTTCGCAGCAATAATGGACGAAAACCAGAAATAATATTTTCAAACCATAACACTGTGTTGGAGCGCAGTATCTCTAATATTTGTTTAGCTAAAGTTCCAAAATTTCTAGATTTTACTCTAGCTTTCCTGTCCGCTTTTTGCCCTTTCAGAAATTTGATAGCCCAAGAAGGACTGGTAGCTGCGTGAGTTTCTAAAAACCTGATGACAGAAGACCAATAGCCATTAGTCATTGTTGTCGTATACTATGTACAGCGTGATTTATTTCATATCAACATACAACATTCTAAATTTCTTATTTCTTACGCGCTTGGTCCCCAATTTTGCACATTTTACCAATATTAAAACGTTTTCTACTTATAATTAGTTAGCATGGTATGATCAAAAATAGGAACATAATTTTAAAAAACATAGTAGGCGTATTCTATGAAACATTTTATTAAGAAAATTTGCCTAGGATTGTTTAAAAATTCCATTTAACAACAATTGTAACTAAAATCTCATTTAATTACTTTTATAAGAGTTCCATAGAGAACTAAACACAGTTACTTGTCAATTCAAACTCAAGTTTAAAATGGCGGAAGGAAAGTTAACAACTGATATAGAAAACTATTCATTTTTAACAATGTCCCCGTTTAAGCATACCTAGTGTTACCATTCGTAAGTTTGTTGCTACTGTATCCCATTACAATAGTTTTACCACAAATCCTCCAATAGTACCAGCAATCTAGCATTCAATTTTCCACTGCCGAAGGGTTTAGACCTTACGAAATTATTATGTAACTTCACTGGTTTTTAAAGAATCAAATATTGATGTTAACAAAGAATGCTAGTCAGACACCTGAAACTGTCATTAGAAATAAGCATTTCGGTTGCTGAACCTGACCTATGGTGTCCTCTGTTTGCAAGATAACGCACGACGCCACTACAACTTTAACAGTTTTTTCACTATGGATTTTTAATTTGGAACACCAATGGAAATTGTATCTTATGCTAACAGAGAGTATTTTAAAATACTTTGTTAATCAAATGGCAATTCAGTAATAACACGTTTGAGCACTTTATACTCGTACATCCAATTCTATAGTTAAGGCTGTTAAGCTGTTTAATCTAAAGTGGTATGTCAACGCTTGAAGTAAAATCACAATTGTATCATGCAATATTAGTCCGATGTTTATAATAATTGTAACTGTCAAACATACCTTAACTTGATTATTCTTCTGAAAAAGCTGGCTTTAGCAATCGTAAAAACATTATAAATAACACAAACATATGAAAGACCCTTTTTCATCGCTCAAATCTTTGCTGCACGCACTTGTATAGCTCGTGCTAGAAATTTCATTCTCGTAAAGAAAATTTAACTTCCACGCTGGATATGCTATACGAAAGTATATTATTTATTTGAGCATTCTAACTTCTAGGTATTTTTACATTATTTATCATGTTATTGTCTTAATGTTACTTATTGCTTGCATGTATTTATTACTTTTTTAGTTTGTTTTCTAACTAGCAGTCTGTATAAATTTGTTCAAGCTATAAGGTTATTTTTCATAGATTGTTTTGTAAACAATTTAAATAAATGTAAATTATTCTAATTACTTACCAATACAAGTAAGTTCGTTTTTTAAAAAACCCCAACAGCTCAGAAGTTTGTGAATAAATCGACTTCTTCTTCTAAAAAGATTATTAAACCGTCATTATTAAAAAACGCGATTAGCTCCGAAAGATCAAAAACGGCGGTGATTCCATTAACAGGGCGAGCGACGAAGTGACGACAAGATTGGAGAGAATCAAGTGTTTGTGTAGTTGACACCCTTTGCAATCAGATTTTCCGGCTTCTTTTTATAAGAAGCTCTCTGGAAGCCGCGAGGGTATTACAATCCAAAGCTGTGAGCAAGCAGACGACTCGTGCCCCCACTGTCTCCAAGATTTCTTTTTATCTCGCTTTTTCCGTTTGGCAGATGTCAACAGGTACGCTTGTGCGGCGCCCAATTTTCTTCTGACTACGAGCCGAAAGGTGCTTGTTGGTGATACTTGTACGTAACCTTTTGATGTTTTTATTTAGTAATAAAATTGCAGTAAGATGAAGTGACTTTAATCTGACAAATTGCTGTAAAAGGCCAGTTGCGACTATTTGGGGCATTTAAAGCATGTAAATGTAAAGAAGTTATTTTATCAACGACCACTACTAAAAGTAGGCCTTTTAGCGCTAGCTTGTTTCACTAAAAGTGACGTTTTATAGTTTAGCGTGGTTAAAGAAATGAGCTGTTTACTTTTAGCCCATGTGCTAAAAGTGAAGTGAGGTTATAAAACTACAATTTCGAACTGGAAGTGAAGTTGTAAAGTTATTCTAGTTGCTTCTTGCTTTACAGGTAAAGTGTTTTTGAAATAATTAAAGCGTTATGTAATGAATACAGTCAGATGTGGAGTATTAATAATTACATTTCGTAACTGACCTTGACAGTACTGGCTTCGCAAACATTCGCCCGCGCGGCATGACATAAATTAGAACTGTCGTAGATGCAAACCTTTGTTAAATCGATATTTATGGATTAATAACAGTAAAATTAAGGTCGTAGATAAAATATTGTATGCAACGCGTGCTAAAAGTCGTTAAATAATTTTCATGTCTCGTGCATAAACGTCGACTTTTAGCACTTGTTGCATAAATAGCTATTTTGTTTGTTTGTTATCCATGCTAATATACTAATACGCTCTGAAAGGTCTGGATAAAAAGAGTTGTGTTGTTGGACGTAATTTTTTAAAATACTAGCCCTGACAACGAAATGCTACAACATTGCACTTATTTCGCCCAATTTTTTTTTCAATTAGATAAATCGACTCTCACTTTCAATATGAGACAGAAGCAACATGTTAAAGACTTCATGTAGAAAGTGCAACTCAAATTAGTTGCCTTATATCGTATGGTTTCTTTGGAAATTTTAACATAATACGATTGATTTTTGTGGTGTACTTGAAAAATATGCCCTATGCATGTAGGTTGCTTATAGTGTTGATAAGAGTTCTTCAATGGGAAACCTTTTTCACATTTCTAAAAAAACTAAATACTTCACCTTGAATTATTGTGGTAGATATTGATTTTTACTTTAGAATGTCAAATTAGTTGTTTTATATTTTCTCGAACCTTTTTGCAATTTCTCATTATAGTTCTACGTAAACCTTAAAATATTTTACTTTGAATTCTTATAGCTAACATTAATGTCTTTACCTTGAAGCTGAAATTAATTGTTTTAGAGCTTCTAGAAAGTTGTCTCTATTTAACAACACAGTTCTATGTAAAACCTAAAATATTTTACCGTGAATTGTTCTAGCTGTAGCTGATACTGATATTTACCTTAGAAAATGAAATTAGTTGGTCTACATCTTCCAGAACGTTTTTACGATTTCACAACATAGTTCTACGTAGAATCTAAATATTTTACTTGAAATTTTTGTAACTGATAATGATGTTTACTTTAGAAGCTAAAATTATTTGTTTTACATCTTCTAAAAAATTGTCTATATTTCATAAAATATTTTTACGTAAACCATAAAATATGTTATCTTAAATTTAACCTAATTGCCTTAGGTTTTCTAGAACATTATTCCGATTTTACAACATACTCCTGCATACCCTAACACATTTTATTTGAGTTCTTATGTCTGACATTGATGTTCACCTTAAAAGGCGAATACAGTTGTTTAGGATCTTTTAGAACATTTTCCCAGTTTCACACAATAATTCTACGTAAGCCATAAAACATGTGATCTTCAATTCTTGTAGCTTAAATTAATATTGATCTTATAAAGTGAAATTACTTGTTTTAGAGTTTCTAGAACATTATTAAATTTCACAACATAGTTCTACGTCCACCCTAAAATATTTCACCTTGAATTCTGGCAGCTGAGATTAATATTTACTTTAGAGGGTGAGTACAATGTTGTTCTAGATCTTCTAGAACTTATTTTCCAATTTCACGCTATAATTCTAGGTTAACCATAAAATATTTTACCTTAAAAAGTTTGTAGCTGAAATTGATGTTAACCTTAGAAGGTGAAATTAGTTCTAGACTTTCTGTAATATTCTCCGAATTTTACTAAATAGTTTCAATAAATTTCAAAATATTTTCGGGCTGTATCTTGTAAGTTTAGAGCCGAGATTGATATTTGCTGTAAAAGATATAGTTTTTTTTTCTATCTTCTACAATTTGCAGTTCAAGATATACGATTAATTTATGTTTTGTACTTGAATAGATAATCTCTGTCGATGTAGGTTGTTCACAATGTAAGTTGTTGATAGAGTTGTTCGTCAAAAGTAAAACTTCTCTAAATTTTGTAGCATGATTTTATTTGAAACCGAAAACATTCTACTTTGAATTTTTGTATCTGAGATTGATGTTTAATTTAGTAAGTACAATTAACTCTAAATATTCTAAAACATTTTTGGAATTTCACATTATAGTTATATGTAAACTGTTAATTTACTGTGAAATTCTTGCAGCTGAAATGGATGTTTGCTTTAAAAGGTGAAATTAGTTCTTCTAGATCTTTTAAAGTATTTGAAAATTTCAACTCAAGATGTGCAATGAATTTGTCTTGTACTTAAAAAATACGCTCTATCCATGTCGGTTGTTCACAGTGTAAGTAATCGATCGAGTTCTTCTTCAAAATGAAACTTTATCTGAATTTTACAACATAGCTCTACGTTCTACTTTGCAGCCCAGATTCACTTCTTGTAGTAGTTCCAAGACGCGTATTGGATGCCTTGAGTTAATTAAATGTAATTCAGTGCTTTTAACGTAATTTAAATTCATGTAGTTTTTAAGTAGTATCAGTCTGTAGACTTAAGAGGTAAGCATGGTCATGGATGTTGACTGTTCACCAAGTTAAATATGTATGACAGAAATTACAGATGCAGCTTTCAGTGCATCAATAATATTATTCATTTTAAGTAACTTATCTTCGCAGTATGAATTTGTGAAATGTAAAAGCAGGGCTGGGCATTGCTTCAATATTCTATAAGTATAATATTACGCTAATTCATCAAAAAGTAGTTGAGGGAAATATTTGAGAAAGTATTTTGTCACTCTTCAGTCGTTTAGGATAATGTATAATATCTTGAAAGAAAAGAATTGTACAAGTTCTTAGCTTAAATTTTATATGTACCTACATCGGCCAGTGCTTTACTTCGCCAGCATTGAACTGATAAGTTGTTGAAAAAAAATAATAGCAAATAATTCTGTATCTTTCCCATTTAGAGACAAGCTGCACATTTTCTACTTAATTGGTTGTTTCCAATAATTTTATTCACCTTAATTGTAATTTCCCAAAATGGAAAATGTTACACACAATGATGAAAGGCGAATTCCCTCTAATGCACCAATCAAAGCCGCCCATTACGGTATTTATATTTGACGTACTTCGCGAGGGTTCAGCATGAGCGAAGTCGCGCTGTAAGTCATTTTCTCCACCCACCTGCCAGAAGTCTCCAGACTGTAGCTTTTTACAGCACCTTAATTAAATCCCTTTCTGACATCCACCGCGCTGTTGTCACCGCGCCAAACGGAGAGATTTCTACGTGATGCGGTTTCCAAAGTGCAAATTGCCCCCTGGAAATCTCGCTCCATTCGAGATTATTTATTTCATTTTAAGCTACTTGTCGGTTACTCCAAGAATGTAGCGGAATTCAATTCGGCGGAATTCTAATGATGCATAAGATAAATTATTTATTCAAAATTAGCGCGCGATACCGACGCTCCTCCACTGGAGACGTGCCAATTTCGCTAGTGCCAACTACCTCTGTATCTGCACTTGAATAGTTTTTAACAAGGACGTGGGGGGTCGCAAAAATGTTATGAGAGTGCCCAAGATCGCATGGTAATTTGCTACATTTGTACTTCTAATCCAAGATATTAACTGTAATAGACAATGATTTGTCATACCGGGTGACAACGAAACCAAGGCCATGCCTCTATCTCCTTTACTTATGAATGAATTTGGATGAAATTTGATACAAGGATACTAGACATAATTTCCGATTGAGAAACAAATGTAATCAAAATGGTCAACTTCCGGTTTCACCGAAAATAACACTAACTTTGATTTTTTAAATGGATCACCCGCTATATTTTTGGTTTTCGGAATCATCGACTCAAATTACATACGACAGGGTTGCCAAATTTGCTTAGATATTGCACAAAAATATTAAAAAAATTAATTAATTATTTTCAATTTTAGATAAAGATAAAGTAGTGCATGATACATATCGTTAGATTGACAATTACATTTTCTATCCAATGGCATGGTGGCCCCTTGTAGGTGCCATTTAAAAAAGTGACTTTCTTAAAAAAACGTGTTTAGCAAATTTTATTCTTTTATTAAGGGCTTGTTATTGAACTTATTGATAAAATAGCTATTATCACGGCCTTCTTCTTCTATGGTAAAAAATAAAATTTGAAAAAAATATGTCTTTGTTAAAAAAATGAAAATTTAGCGAGACTATTGTATGTAATTTAATTTATAGATTCCAAAAAAACATAAAATATACAGGGTGATCCATTTAAGAAATCAAAGTTGGTGTCATTTCCGGTAAAACCGTAAGTCAACTATTTCGAGTATATCTATTGATCAATCAGAAATTATTTGTAGTATCTTTATATAAAATTTTATCCGAATTGATTGATAAATACAGAAGATATAAGCAAGGTTCTAGTCTCATTCTGAGCAAAAGATGTGCATATCTTTAAATATTAAATAAAATGACGATTACTTGAAATATTTAGCGCTTAAATTTATAAAAATGTGTTTATTTTTTTAATTTTCATAAGGGATTCTATTTTTTGACATACCATACTAGAATGTAGTCAAGCCTTAACGTCACTGCAATTTTCCTATTGCACATGGAGATGTTCATACATTCCAGTTAAAATTATCACATTTCTATAATAATTTATCAAGCTATCGCGTCCAAAGTATTTCAGGTTTGGTAAGATTTTATTTTCAGGCAGACCGTAGCAGGCTACCGTCAAGTTCTGACGTCACGATAGATTTCCAGGGACGGCTAGATTTGCTTGAACATTTTCAAACAAACAAAACTCATTGTAGTTATTTGAAATTACTAAATTTGTATAATGTATCAAAATATTTTTAATTTACCATCATCTCTCATGGCAATATTCTTAAAAGAGCGGTAGGGTTACCTTTTTTATAAATTTAGAAGAATTTCTGCATCTTTTTCAGTTGAGTTATCCCTCGGCTGTTCGCGTTTTTTAAATTCTACAATCCCTTTCCTACTGTAACATCGTACAGTTAGCATTTAAATTGAACATATTTTTAATTTGCTGTCATCTCCCGTGCTACAATGTTTTTAAAAAGAGATAAGACAGCCCCTTCTGTAAATTTTAAAGAATTTTTGCAACTTATTATTATTATTATTATTACTGCAGGTCATCACAAAATTACCATTTAATAAGTACATACTATTTTATTTTCGCTATTATCGCTCATGCTACAATGTTTTAAAAGAAAGCTAGTACAACCCCTCATCTACATTTTAAAGAATGTTTGCAACTCCTCCAGTTGAGTTATTCCTCTACAGTTCAAGTTCTTAATCTCTAAAATGTGTAAAATCCAGTTGCAGCTTGTATATCGCAAAATTAGCACTCAATATCAAATGTCTTCAATTTGCTATCATTTGTGGTTGTACAATGTTTTAAGGAGAGCTATAGCAACCTCTTTTGTAATTTCTGAAGAATTTTGCAACTTCTTGAGTTGGATATCTCATATATTGTTGGAAGCTTTAGAGATTATTCCAATTATTCTTGTTAAAATGGAATTTCGGCATAGACCGCATAGTCTTTGTAGATAAATAAATAGCATTCTCTGGCTTAATATGCTTTGCACCTGGTGAACTCGAGCAAGAATCCATGCGATGACCATGGTTTTTGGGGGCTCGAAGTACATTGAGAACGAGGTACTAAGGCAGATTTGGCCTTGTTGCTGTTTGTGCACCCATATTGACTAACGTTTCACAAGACATTGCAGCCCACATCATCAGAGTAAAAGTCGCACTTATTCCATTTTAACAAGAATAATTTGGATTACTCTTTTGCAGTTCAAATTCTTAATCTTTAAACTGTGCAAAATTCAGTTCAGTGCTTGTACATCTCAAAATTAGCATTTAGTATGTACATGTTTTCAATTTGCTAACATCTGTTGTGTTACAATACTTTGAAAGACAGCTAAGACAGCACTTTCTGTAATTTTTGATGAATGTCTACATTCTTTTGAGTTGATTTACGTTTCTACATTTCAAATTCCTAATTTCTTTTAATGTCTAAAACGTGTACAATCCATTTACTGCTACTACATCGCAGAGTTAGCATTTAATTTTCAATGTGCTATCAGCTGTGTTGTACGAGTACACTGATTTAAAGGAAAGTTATGACAACCCATTTTGTCAATTTTCAAAAATGTCTGCAACTCCTTCAGTTGAGTTATTCATCTGCACTTCAAGTTCGTAATCTCTAAAATGTCTGAAATCTGTGGCGATCACAGAAACCGAATTTTCCTTTCGTAGAATTCGCTCTTCGCCGACCACCCTGGACAAAGGGTTGCGGCCAGCGAAAAAATTCCTAACTGTAATGTTATAATTGGACCGGCAGCATAACGGAATTTTAACGGCTCCAACGGCCTGTCCTAACGGGACTACAATTTTGCAAAGGTAGATTTCCCCTTTGGGCATAAGTAACAGGGTTGTCAATAATCTGGGTCAATTAGAGTTCAATCTCCGGTGAGTACAATCAGCTAGTATTACAATAAAAGATTCTACCGTCTTACAAGCGTTTTAATTTCTGGACTCCAGCCTTTCGCTCAGGCACGCACACATAACGTCGTTACGTGTAAAATTATGCTCAAATTAAAATTCAGTTATTTATGCAGGAATTGTCTTAAATTTCCAGCTATTTTTCTTTAATTAGTATGGCATGGATTATGTAGGCACCTTTTTCGTTGACGTGCTTTTGGTTATCTAGCTCCCTAGTCTATCTTTGCGCAAATTTTGTAAATAAGGAAATTTTAACAATGTTTGGGAAATATTTCCTGCACAGGCATAGCGATTTCCGGTAGCCTCTTGAGCAGATTGAGTGATAGATTGCTTCTGGTACTGTGGGGTTTGCTGCGGAGAAGCACTTCTATGTATTTAAAATCGGCCAACCTTTTTGTAAATTTTCGATCAGGAATCAAGAATATTTCAGAAGCAACTTGCCCCTAGTCGCTTTCCATCGTCCAACCTCTTGCTACTCCACTTAATATATTTCCGTCTTGATGCTTTGCTACCACCACGAGGAATACCTATAGAAATGATTCATAAGCCATTTGGGTGTGCCGTCCAGCTACACCGAATAAAGAAATACTTCCTCCAAACGCCCTTTTCTCCTAAGATTTCTTTCCCTCAAACTGAGGAAAAGACTGCAGCACGGAATTCACGACTAGATTTCCCTGTGACTTCTTTATAGTTAGCCGTCTGCATACGCCAGGTACCTTTATGTATGATTAGTAAAGCCACTCCTGGCATATATGCCAAACCCTTATTATACCCTGTTACTCACGTATTGCAGTACGATTCTAAGCAAATTGTTGAAGAATAAACTGGCAACAGCTTTGCACTTGTTAGAATTACTTGCCTGCGAACTAATTCAGATTATCTATTGTTTTCTGTAGTTACCTTCAAGTTCGGCGATTTTTAGTCACGTTCAGTTACGTAACGTAGGGCACGTTCAACAACAACCCTTGCACGCGATAATGGAAGAGTACTGAGGCTTGGTCTGTTGCTATTGGACAGCTTATACACAATTTGAAGTGTAATAAAGATACTCGGATGCAAAAGGCCTTTTGTGCAGAACTCTGTTCCTATGGTAAATGAACTTCACATACGGATGTTGGCACTCTTACTCCGTTTTCGTACGGTTTTCAATTATGATTGCGACACGTATACGTGTACGTGTACAACTGTAAAAAAAGTCATACCCCAATTTACTCTTTATTCAGTTTATTTTCATTCTACTTTGCCAATAGAACTGTGTACATACCTAAACAATCTTACATTGACAAGTAACAAAAATTAAGATAAAACAATAAAATCAACGCAGTATTACTACAGTCACAACAAAATAAAATCTCAAGTTCGAATGACATCACTACAAATACATTAAAATTCGCAAGATTATAAGTTTGTGTGTGTGTATGCGTGTGTGCGTGCGTGTGTATGTGTGGGTGTGTCCGTGTTTGGGTGTGCGTGTGCGTGTGGGTTTTTTGTCATTTCTCTTTTTCCCTTATACATATTTTCTCTTGCGCAAGATTGATGTTTTGGGGCTGCTTATAAATATTTTAAATAAACACAGTGGGTTACAGCAATTTAGGATTTTTTTTTTCTTTATGGAAATGCTATGTGATTTGGGAATTTACATAAACAGTTGTAGTTTTTTGGTTTGGGGCGTTTCGAACCAGTGGCGCACCCTATCCTGCTCATAAACAGCTGGCAAAACATTCCTACACCGCTAGGCAATTTCTGTATCACAGTGTTTTTTTTTGTTGTTGTAAAGCATAATTGAACATCATTGCAATTTATAGAAATTCCTCGTATAACAACCTGAACATATTTTTGATTTGTTAACCGTTGTGGTACTACAACGTTTTAGATAAGAGCTTGCCCAACCGTTTTTATAAAGCCCATGTCCCACTGTAAAAATTGTATAAATTGGTTTTATAAAATTATTTCTGTCGACCTCCCTATAAAATGTGATTTAATGGACGCATTTGCGTACCAAAAATGTCACTTTTTTGGACACCATTAATTTTTCGTCCGCAAACACTTTTCGTCCGCAAATGTTTTTCGTCCGCGAATGCTTTTCGTCCGCAAACACTTTTCGTCCTCAAACACTTTTCGTCCGCAAACGCTTTTTGTCCGCAAACGTTTTTCGACCTCAACAACTCTTATAATTCGGACTTCACTTTAATTTTTTATCAAATTATGATGGTCGACGGAAAAATTTAATATGCACCTCGGACGAAAACTGCTTTTTATGGCCTTGTCTGATTGCTTGCCTCGGCTATCGCCTCGGCCAGCAACTGCAGGCATCGTCCATAAAAAGCCAATTTTTGGTTCTTGATGCATAAATACCTATTATAAAAACGTGGTGACGTCACGCCCCATCAAAATATTTTAAGCCATGTCCCACTGTCAATATTTGGTCCAAAGTTTTTATAAAAACCAGATCAGCTGTTTGAAGTAACACTGAAAAGTGAGGTTAGATTGTAGTGTTTTGACTTAAATAGCCGCCTCTTTGGCAAGCCTTTTATTATACTGTTGCATTCTTTATTTCAATGAAAAAGTTAAGTAAAGTGTATATAGAATATTGACTGGTTTTCATAATGGTCGATTAACGCACCAGTTTATTCAATAGACCACGTGCCACTCATTCTCCCAATTTTTTTACAACTATAACGTAACCTCAACACAACAGCTTCCCAGGAAGTGGTGGCTAAGAATGAGGTTAAAAATGTTGAGCATGAACGTTTTAAAACGGAAGTTCGCGCGCCTTTTCAAATTCTCAGTAGGCTGGGCTTATCCATCAACATCCAATGAAATGCCTGATCTCATCAAAATTATAGAAATCGTTCTATTTAAAAAGTGTTTACAAAACTATTTTACGTGACGTCATCAAAATACAGACTCCGTCAACGTAAATTTCAGTGCCGTCATTTTTATAAAACTGTGGGCCGTCACACTATCAAAATTCTGTTTATAAAACTGTTTATAAACATTTTTACAGTGGGACACGGGCTTAAAATTTAAAAAAATTCTACAACTTATTCAGTTTAGCTACTTTTATGCAGTTCAAATTATTCATCTCTAAAATTTCTTCAACCCAGTTACTGCGCGAACATCGCAAAGTTAGCACTAAATATGAACATATTTTTAATCTGCTATCATCTGTAGTGGTACAATGTTTTAAAAGAAACCTAGGACAAGCCCTTCTGTAAAGTTTGAAGAATTTCTTCAAATTATTTGGTCTCCCATCAATTTACTACTATAACACTGTCATATTTTTAATTTATTATGTTCAGTCATACAATATTTTAAAAGGGAGCTAGGGTAACCTCCTCCCTAAATTTCCAAATATGTCTTTCAGTCTTCCTATGCGTATCAAACTGAAAATCCCCTCTCATCGAACGCTGCTGCAGCCAGCACTTGTTTTCCTGAGCTTTTACTGCTACAGCGTTAGAAGACAATTATAAACATTTCACCAAGTGTTTATCGACAAACATCCCGTGCCGCATGTGTCTGAAGTTCGCGTCCAATCAGCGTTTTGTAATTCGCGTATGCAATATCTTGTTACGTGCCGACGACATATTGAATTCGTGTAGTTATTGATGAAGTCCACTAGACGTATGTAGCGGGTATTGTGTGCGAGTTGCATTCAAACGGTCAAAGTTTGCAGGTGTTGCTCAATGCATATTGGAAACCGCCGTCTGCAGCCGTCACTTCCCTCAAAGCAGTCACTTGTAGCTCGCAGCCTTGCAAGTGTTGGCCGGTTCAATGCAAGCTAATTTCTTGCCGCTATGAATTTCTAGATGTACTAAATTGTTGAACGCAGCAGCTGTGTCGCCCGCCGACAGGTCCTTTGTCGAACGCCAAGCTCAACAACCGATAGGAATTTTGCCCTAACACCTACGCGGTCTCGCAGCTTCCATAACACCTCTTCTTACAAATGTTAAACGAACACCAGGCTGGAAAAATTGCCAAGATTACGCTAAAGTGGCTGTTAACGCGCTCCATTAAGGTAGAGACAGAAGATGGTTTGAATACATGTTAACAAGTTTAGATTCTAGAACACAATGCTCAATCCTTGTTCTTCTTATTATATCAACTCTTCTTAGAACGATGTAGCTTGAGCATACATCTTTGATGCTTCTAATTGGCGATACTGGATATACCTACATATAGGACTGAACTCACGACTGATGATTCTTTCATACCCTTCCATTTCACCATTGATTAGTTTCAATATTCCAACTGCACGGCGTCATAAATCTTGCTCCTTTAATTGGTGGTAGGTGTCTAGCCCCGAGTTACAAAAAGAGAAAAGCCAGACGTGCAGTGAAATGACTAAATCTACCTCATTTGCTAAGAGCGCGATTGGTCCCCGGCCGCCGGGAGATGATCGAAAGAAAACAAATTGATCCTGCCCGGAATCGAAGTTGGCGAATCTTTTTTATATTCTCTCCGCTTCTGGAGCCTTTAAAGGAGATCGTAGGCATACGAGAATTACTTGTCAAGGGCACTTAAACGCACTTTTATTGGTCTCTGATAGGCTATAAAAGGGTTACGAGTTATAATTCAAGATACTGCGCCAGTGAACGAGCATGATAGCAGGGATTGCCGCTTTGATTGTGCCCTAATATTACATCATGACCTTGTTTTCCTCGATTTTTATTGCGGGCACTGTTTGCTGTTTGGTGTTGTAAATTTAAAACGCTCTCTTGGCAAGAGTTTTCGTCCCTACATTTTATATAAACTAGTAGAAAATTATTTTTCATGATTTAGAAATTTTGACCGTCTAAAATTAACACCGTTTCCTAATGGTTTTAAAATATTCCTAGTAGCTACTACGTTGCTGATATCACATATAGGGAAAGATCAGTGAAGGGTAAATACAGAAATTCTATAATAAACAAATATACTGTCTTAAAAATTACTTCACCTAAATATAGCGCTTCAGAAGATTCTTTGAAATTTATAGCGAGCTGTTTTTAGCTGCAAATTTCATGTAACAAGGCACTCACTAGCTGAGCGGGATGCAAGGGTCAATGACTGAAATAAGAAGAAGCCCAGTCACGATATTCAAAATAATTGTACCTTGGAAGATTTACGGCGCCACCATGGTCTTGTGGATGTTTGTAATAGAGTGGAATTTCCACTATAGAAAATCAACCACCTAGGCGATGGTAAATAGCGTGTGGTGCTCAACTCAGAGATTTGGACACTACCTTGTTTCTGGCGTTTTGAAAAATGCTTACTCAGCTTCAAAGTATGCGGAATTGCACTGTGCTTTACAAATAATGAAAATCGTTCAGTAAATTTTAAAGGCTCTATTTAGATAACATTCATAACATGACGCTTAAGCGAGTCAGCCTTGTAGTTTCTACAGAAACAGAGAAGGGCATCTAAAATAATTTCTAAGAATTAGATCTGCTCGTTATCGGCAAAACTAGCAGATGGATTCTCCCGAAAAGAATTTTTCTAGGGGAATTCAACATTTATACCGAGAATATACCCCAAAACTTACGTCACGACTGCAGCCTATGTATAAACGCATACACAATTGGCGTTAATTTTTAAATTCTAGCACAGTATAACATCCTCAAAATTGACGGAAAATAACACATTCAATAATGGATAATAAACCATAAATGACTTAGCTGGAATGAAGTTCCCCCTTGTCGACGAACAAATGTGAAAAACCAAAGCAGTTTTTGGGGCTGAGCGCAGATGCTGATCTACGAATGATGGCTTGAAAGCAGCCAAAAGTTGAGGGATAAATTTGTGCTCGCAAGTAAGCCTCGTGGCTCAAAAACAGAAGTCGACAGATCCACGTGCAAACAGGCGTCAATTATAAACGCTACGCAGGGAAAGAGTTTCTCCAGAACTTAATGAAAACAAATGGACAACAGTATTTCAAGGCATACGAACAATCAGCTTGAATCCACACGCTATGTATGGAAATTTTCTTCAAGGGTGCGTCGATATATGAAGGTGAACGATATACAAGGCGTCGATAAACGATAGTGGTTTTTTCAATCCGATCAGAGATCTTAGATTTTTAAAACTAGACAAGATTTGGAATTTCAAAATTAGAAACTTGCATTTTGGGGAAACTGGGCAAATCTAAAATCGTCATAAATTGCCAAAACGGCACGGAAAGTTTTTACCAAATAACTACATTTACACAATGGTACGGTTAATCGCAAACAGAAAAACCTTTAGCTTGACTATCCCTGGCCAACTTTAAAAATACGCCGGCTTGACACGAGACGAGCGTAACTCTCGCCTCACAAGTCTGTTCGCTGTTTACTGGTCAACTACTAAAACTAAACTGTCCTGCCCCTCGCTGACTTTAGTATGACGAGCTCAACTAAACGAAAATGCTAATCTCTTCTTCTTATTTATGTCCTAACAATTAATATTGCATTATCATAAAAACTAGAATAGTAAATTTAAACTTAATTACAACCGCTAAGCAAACGCAGAGCTTTCTTTTGAATGCTAATTTAGAAGAATTTGAAACGGAAGATATTTGCTTGAGAAATCGTCAGCGCTACTGGTATTTATCTATCTTCATAATATTATCAAGTTGAAATTTATCATTAATTATTGTCTTCGTCTGTTCTTCAACTCTTAATTATCTACTCCTGAACGATAATCGATTCCCGTTACTATTCGTAATCCTTTTTGTATCTATCTACTATTAAAGCAAAACAAAATGCACATTTCTTTAGAAAGGTGATATAAACATCAAAATTAGTAACACCATCAACACTAGTACAATTGATACTCGATAAGCTTTATTATTTCTATTCCTTCGTTGACTGCTAGATGTTATTGGCATTGATTCATTTTTATATTTCTTCAGGCTAAGATCAATATAGCTATGCACTGTCATCACCACTACAATGAAATTCCTCTTAATATTGAAACAAATGATAATAGAACATAATTTCAATTCTTTACCTTCCGTTCATTTAGAAAAGTAAAAAACTACCAGGTGCTGCACGACCGCGTGGTACAGTAATTGAAAGCACCAGGCTTGCAATAAGCGCGTTCTCGGTTCGAATCCATGGACAGACGAAATTTTTTCGCAGTCAGTTGTGATCATTCGCCATTACAGATAAGTTGTCATCTTCAGTGGCTCTGCAGCGAGAGACTACCCTGGCAAGGTTGACTGGAATAAACCTTTGAAGATATCATATCCACCAAATTACAAACTTAAAGTTGACTGAGGCGAATTCTCCAAGATATGCTCTGCACCAAATCATCAATGAAAATCAGTTATACCATACATTCTAACGCTATTTATACTATCGGGCCCGGAGGGTGTGTCCTATGCTTTCAATCAGGTGTCGGCTTTAACAGAGAGTAAAGATCACCGTCTTTGTATAAAATTTTATTTTCTTAATTCTAAAAGATTACGAAACTTTCCAAAGAATTTAACTGCTTTGTTGAAGTTAACGTCTTTACAATTTTTAGGTCACTTTCCGTAATACTATGACCCGTTGGGTAAATATGTTGGGCAGCGCTAGGTTTTTCGAATTTCTTGAATCTAAAATACCAAATACCAAAATTTCGACGTGTTTTTCCAATGCATTTAGAATCACAATATTCAATATAGTTACATTTCAGATTTATCTAAAGTCTTAAGTCTGTCTTTAGGATTCCCTAATATATTTCGATTGTTGTTATTTGAAATATACAAAAATTATAGCCAAAACCTTTACAAATTGTCTCTAGACTCTCTGTGGCCTGGTGAAACGGAATTTTGATGTACTTTTTGTTGGGTCCTTAACTTCTAAGACTGACCAGAGTTGTGGAATCTGGAACTTGCAATTTTGTTTTTGTTTCTTAATTAAATTATCGATAATTTTAGAAGAGAAACCATTGTACACAGCTATATTTTTGGTGTTCTAAATTTCGGTGTTATACCGATCTGTGTTTAAACGAAAGGTTGTCTATGCACTAAGAAATTTAGAGCAGCCATTTTCTGTTGAAAACAATTATTTCAATCCGCTAGAATTCCAACTTATTTTGTCGTCCACATACCTGAACCAAACTCTTGAAAAATAATCTGCATTATTCTTAAAATCAGTTTCGAATTTAGACATAAAAGGGGAAATGCTGTGTTCCATTGCCGTTCCTTCGTGCTGTTCATAGAATTTTCCAACGGCGGTCAACTATCCAACTGGACGCGAGACAAGTAGCCGCCGGGACAAGTGGCCGCCGGGACAAGTGGCCGCCGGGACAACTGGCCGCAGGAACAACTGGATGTGTCAATACAGAACGCTTTAAGCACATGATAAATCAACTAAGTCAAATATCAGTCAACTCAAAATGTACCTAGAAAGCGGCTGTATTACCAAATTCTAGCCTTGTCAATTTTTTTGTGTTTATCATTTTTTTAGTATTTTTTGTTTTTTATAAATTTTTGCTTTTGATTTTGTAGCTAGCACAATAATAAGAATATAGCAGGTTAGGTTTTGCGTCAGTTTTAACACAAACTGACGCAAAACCTAACCTGCTAACCTCAAATTTGACATAGACTTACAGTGCCACCAACATACTATGACCAAATGTAATGTGTGTTGCATACTCACCTGCTTAAAGCTGCGTACATTTAAGTTGGGCACCCTGTATTTGTATGGTTAGGGGTTTTTAACGAATTGTGAGTATTGAACGTTACTTATATTGTCTTGGACCTAAACATTATAATCGCTTATCAAGGCGGAAAAGAGACGCGCATAACTGATCATTTTCTTTATAGAAAGGATTTCATCTAAGTTAAACACCATGCAACTACGCTTATAAACACACACTTTGAGATAATAAATTTAGCTTCTTAAAGCTGTGAAATTATTTTATCACGATTACTTTTACTCTCTGCCAAAGTAGTCTAAAGCAACTAGCGTGCAAACATAACGGCTATTAATCACAAGTTATGCATTCAGCGTTATTTATGGCGTTTACAGTACACATAGGGGTATTTACTAGGACGTCAGTGAAATGAGAAAGTATGGGGGCAAGCTCTTCTGAAGTATATTGCCTTAAAGTTTATTAGTCTTTCCGAGCAACTGACAGCCCCTTATTGAAAAATCGTCCGGCATCCGGGGCGATCGAAGGTAATTAATTATTTTTGGCATTATCGAGCGCGGCCGTCTGGTTTCTTTCGCTAATTCATGAGCCGCGAACGAGCAATAAAACACTGCGCGCCTCAGATTGCACCGGCCCGTGATTACAGCCAGTCGTGCATGCATAACGACCCCCCTGAATATGCGGGCTCCTGAATACCTTCTCCTTCATTTTACTAATAATAGTTTCGACTGAAAGGCTTTCTTACTTCCAGCCCGCTTTCCGCGCCTTTCCGCCTCTGCGGGCCTTCCTTGGATATTAATAAATATTAAGATCTAGCGCAACCTTCAGGACACGTCTCAGGGGAGCGAGCCTTCTGGGTGCAACCCATTCTTCACCGTAGTTGCTGTTCGTTTACATTAGTCCTAATCATCTTGACCAACCAGATTTTATCACTATTAATGTATTCGCCACTTGAGCATTCCCCTGGCTTATATCAATTAAAGTAAATGCCTAATAAAACTTAGAGCAGCACGAAGGTACAAAGAAAGCGTACATGAAGAAATATACATACTTCTAGCTATGCTCTCTATAAACTGAACTATTTCAATTCTATAACTGCTGCAGATTGCTGAAGTCGAAACATACAATTAGCGAGCATTTAAAACAAACCCTTTATTTCAACTCTATACCATATCGCATCATATCATGTATATTTTAATGGTAATTATTCATTTTTTATCAATGCTAATGCATTTATCACTTATGGTTACTAATTAAAATAGATATTTTATGTGTGTGCTATTGAAGAAGCTGGTTGTATAACTATTCCATACAGATTGTTAAAATCCAAACACAGTAAAGTTTATGCTGTTCGTTCTCTATCGCCAGTTTTCGTTGTTGTTCGGTGACGATTATTATTAATTATAGTTCCCAGCACATCAAATACGTTAAAGGAATGGAAAGCAAACTCTCATTTAGATCTTTCTCAATTTCTAAAAAATCGTTTCAACTCCGAAGAAGCCCCAAGAGAGGCATACTTTCCTTTGTGCACGATGAAGCATTTAGTCCACATTTTGAGGTTGTCTGACAGAAAACGTCTCAATCCCGAAAGGGTTGATAAACATCAAAATTCCAGCGGAAACGTTTGAGGCGCGGCAGTGTCCCGCAGAAGATTGCGCGGACTTATTAGCTATTCCTGGAGCGCGTGCCGTGATTAAAAAATTCGCCGAGCTCCTGAAGGACCGGCCTTAATTGACAAGCCCGCGTTATCTGCGATATAAAGGCCGGAATCAAAATGAATCGGTTATAAATGAGCAAGTATAGCGAGCGAGGGAAACGGGCGAGCTGGGGCGCATATTGGTCTAGCGTCCCCTTATGTGTGTCCGCCACAGATTCCGACTCCTAATTAAGACTGGGGGGAGGGGACCCAAGGAGGGATATTGATCAAGTCGGGGGCGAGTGCGAGGGAGAAGGCATCCACCGACAAGGAGCGTGCAGTTATTATTTGGGCAACCGCGCGCTCTGTATTTGCATGCGCACGACTTCTGGGGAGAAAATTAGCGCTGCTTTTCCAAAAACGGCTATTTATTAGCCTAAGAAGAAGCAGGACGCGCCGCACTTTCCGTTGGATCGCGTCCAGATAAACCCCGCTGGACCATTCATTAAAAATTAAGATACGCCCATAATGAGAGATTTGATTAAAAACACATTAGGGGTGTGTGTGCGATTTATAATTTATTAACGCGGAATGATATACAGACCATGTGGCCGGGTTAATCCTTATTCGCAGTAGCTTATGACATTTGTTTAAATTCCGCTGAATAAAACAGTAGCCAACTGGGATTTAGCGTGAAAGAACTTTATGTAACTAAGCTCCGGGTTTTGCATGACGGACTTCACTCCCATAAAATATCTATTCACCAGAAACGTCTCTAAATTACATATTAAGGAACTTTTATTATTTTTGGCAGATGTAGCATACTTTTAAACTGTAATGAGATCGTCATACGAAGGCTTAGGTCAAAAAGCGAACACCCATTATGGATGGAACGTGCTGATCTTTAGATGTCCAGTTGTACACAAATTTACGATTTAATTTTAAAAATCACAACTCTTTTAAACGATTAAGCCTCGGTAAAACAATAAGATATTTTGAAGTGTAATAGTAAATTGTCAATGATTCAATTCCCGTGATTGTAATACTACTGAATAGTCTATATCCATTGACCACAAAAAATCTAAGGTTATGTAGATTTTTAGATGCCCTGTTGCACAAACATTCTGTTTTATTAAAAACTTCACAAGGATTTTGAACTATCAAATCCCAATAAAGCCAATAATTTCGAAGTCACAGTAGTGACTAATTAACAATTAGATTTCCACGCTCCCTATTTGTTACACCACTGAATAGTCTGACATTGACAATGCAAGCTTATCACTTGTGGTGTATTACATTCATATTTGCATTTATTTTGCTGGCCCAGAAGAATTCCACAGTTTAGAACACTTCTTTACTAACTAAAATAGCATTCACGAATATTGCTTAACCGCACTCAATATTATGTACCCTCGATCTGTAATATATTAAACTGGGCTTCTACTAAATATACAAAATGCGAAAATCTATTTATATTTGAATTCACAAAAAGCGACAGATGTTTTAGTTTCATGTTGTTCTACCAATACACACTTTTTTAAAATGAAGACGTTGATTGGCAGATAAGAAAAAAAATCTGGTGTGATACACGCACACAACTTCCTTTTACAGTGATCTTATAATTATCCAAACATTTCATTTTAAATTTTTAAGCATTTATCAAAATTTTTCAAAAATTACAAATTCCACAAAAACGGTACAAAATAGAGCATTAGTTCAAGAGACAAATTTTCTCTAGAATTTTAAGCTGAATTCAAAAAATGTAATAATATAGCGGGTGTTCTATTTAAAATAGGAGTTAATAAAAAAATAGAAAAAAACTATAAGAAACTGGAAAATCACCTATCTCACATCAATACACATTAAAAATTTAATAAAATGTAAAGTTTAAAAACAATCGTTAGAGCCGTTTTTGAAAACATTGAAAAAACTGAAAAATAACAAGAGTAAACACCTACTTTCGGTTATGAGATTTTTTTCAAAAGCTTGCTGTCACATCTACATAGTACACAAAACTTATATATGAAGTTTCAATGCCATACCTCCTTTCGTTTCTGAGATATTTTGTTCACAGACAGACACACAGACAGACCAATGAAAAAATATGTTTTTTGGGTTCAGGGGTCTCTAAAACGTGAAGATCTGTTCAAAACTCAATTTAGAATTTTTGGGGTGAATCTAATACTTCCTTTATTGTACAAAGAAGTAATAATATTAAAAATGCATTTCCCTTGCAAGTGGACGTTGTGACTAGTGATGGGCATAACCGGACAATTTTCATAACCGAATCATATTAATAACCGATTGATTATTTGAATAATCATTCGAATCAATTTTGGCTCTCGATTCGTTTCGATTAAGTCAGCCGGTTTGCCGGTTGGCGGTTCACCGTCATCTGCATCGGCATCGTAACTTGCAGATAGCAGAGGAACTCAGTTAATCGTTAATTATAATAATTGTATAAACTATTTTTATTTGATTTCTAAGGAGTTTAAACCATTGAGAATAGCTATATCAATACTAATCATAAAGAAATTATAAATATGCGAATAAAAAGTATCTATTGAATCTATTTTTAGTTCCTAAAATTCTTTAGTAGGCACCCTTCCCTTTTCGCTTGCACATCATACCGGTATATTTTAGAATTCATAATTTATCTACGTTCAGCCTTCCGCGGTTCTAAGGACGCACACTTAAAATTTCCAACATCGAAATCCACTTCTTGTCCCGACTGCTCCGTTATTAAAAATTAAATATAAATCTGTTACGATATTGGAAAATCTTATTTCGCTTTCTGTTTATCCCTTATTAGGCATAATCAACCGCGTTTTGAAGCAAAAATTTAGGCCGTTATAAATTAATACCAACACAGCTTCGGCAAATTTGATACTCAGCAGGACGTTATCTTTAATAGGAACGGCCCCATAAATTTAACTCGTCGACTGGGAGTCTCAAATGTCTTAATAACATCAACAAGCAGCGGCGAGCCTCACTTGGGTCAATCAAGTACATACGTAGAAAAGGTTATACGAGTTATAAATGACGTTTTATTTACAGAATTTCGATCACTCGCAGGTCGCTGAGACGCGGCACGTAGTACGTATCAGGATGAGGTTATTTTTCATTCGAATACTTGGAACGAAAACCGAGTTACACAGGTTATTTCAATAACCGGATAACCGGTGATAGGATTCGAACTTCAACGACTGCAAACGAACCAGCGAATACGATTTCAATGATTGGCGCATGACCCGAAGTAAAGCGGTCAATCGCTGCCTCGCCCACCAAGAACGCATCCGATCGGTGAGATGAGGCTGCCTTAAATTGTTAACCCTTATTCTATTTTTGTGAATATTTACCTTCTATCTGTTGGTTCCCATTTTCGTCAAAGGTAAATCTTGAGCTATGTGGAAATTATTACTTTCATCTATTTATCTGTTGAAGCAAAAATAAATATTTTATTTTTCAAGGTGCTCACCTTGTATATGTTGGATTCAAAATATGCTCTTTTTCGTAAACCTGAGGGTAAACCTGGGTATAAACCTGAGGTATGTGCAAAATAATACTTTTATTTAAGAAATAGTTCTTGAGTTACAGTAAAAACAAAAAGATTTTTTTAAGGTGCTCAGCCTATATTTGTTTTATTGAAATTTTCTCGGTTTCATACCAGGAGGGCATACAATCCGCATGCACAATATCGTCCTCATCCAACAACTAGTTTTTAAGTTATACCGCCAACAGACAAACAGACAGACAGACGGAATTGAGAAAACCTGTTTTTCGTCATCTAGGGACCCTGAAACGTGGAGATCTGAAGAAATCTCGGAAGATGATTTTTTTGCAATTAGAATACTTCCTTCGTCTTTTAGACCAAGGAAGTAAAAGAAGTAAAAATCCCAAATATTGAGCTGCGTGTAATGATTAAGTTCACCAAGCAAATGGGAAGTATAAAAATAATTTAAAATGAAATTAATAATCAGTTGATAAGAATATTCGGCATCTTAAAACTACTATTCATACAAAATACATAACTGGACTGAAGTCGGTACCTACTCATAATTTTGGTCTACATCAAAAATAACGCCACTGCCCTGAGTTCTCGGGGATTGAATTTAATTGCCTTAAGTGATCTTATCAACAGCTCTATAACCAGAGATGAAATGTGGCTTTGAACTTAAATAAAAATGGAAGCAGGCGCGTGGCGACTATGGAGAGGGTGGTACTATGTTAAAGAAATGTAATTTTACTGTAGTGGATATACAAGTAAAAGCCACAGCTTTCGAGAAAACCACAAGAAATCGTATCGTAAAAGATCAGACTGAAACAAACAAGAAACTTCAAAAAAGAACTAAATCCACTACTATGGGATATGCACATCAGCAATATTACAACAAAAGGGAAATACAACTCTATGGTTCAGAACGTAATAAGCTAAGACATTGAAAGTTGAATTAATAAATAGAAAGAACAAAAACATTATCAATGCACTAAGGATGGAGTTCTGTAAAAATTATGTGAACTGACAATAATGTTTACAATAATCAATAAAGAAACATAGATATTAAAGAAGCTACGTGACAATATATAGAACAGAAAAGACCGATATGGTATGGGCATCTACGAATAACAAACAAAGTAAATAACAGACTTGAACCCGATGCATAAACTGAAAGTGAAGACCTAGAAGATCTTGGAGAAAATAGTTTAATGAAAAGAATACCTGGAAGAGCGTAGAAGCGTACAAATGTTAAACCTCCGTATCACAAGAGGCTTATAAAAACGAAAGCAAGCCATAAAACGAAGAAAAATAAGAAGATCACATTGAACCATTAAACGTAGAAGTAAAAAGTTATTTTATTAATCGAATCCTTGATCTTCGGTTCAGTATTTTTCTTCCTCTATTCTTATTCTTCTGTATACGTATATGTATTCTCTATAAGTACTACTGTTTAAATAACATATGCGAAAGTAAATCACACATATTTTAAAATAATAATAAGAAACATACACAGTTGTTCCATGGTAGAACTTTCACTACATCATCAGTAGCAGTGGATGCCGAAAGCACCTGATACCTCGCTTATGTATGTCTTATTCAAACAATTTTTCATATTTGATTTTCGACCACATTTATATGAATAATCAATAGTTACTTTGTAGCAGCTGTATTTACTTAATATATATATTGTTTAGCTTAAATGTTTTGTAGTTATAGTCCACGGGTCCTTTAGAAACGGTATAAAAATGATATCACTGTTGTTACCAATTTGTCTAACTAAAAACATTTACTATATTGACAAGACATTTTTTTTCAGATTTGACGGCTATCGGTAGGCCCTCGAGGGCGATGAGCAAGGTAAGAGTAACTTTTCGTCCGCAAAATATTTACTTCTCCTTAAAATATAAACGTCATGATGATACCATTATTAATTACGACTACTAGCACTCGTTCTTTTATACAGAGACATCATAAGTAATTAAAAACCACATGGCCAGTAACATTTGGGGATTTAATGTTCCAATATTGCACACAAACACCGATTTCATAAAGCTTCATGGACTGCCCCGAAGCATTCTCGCGTTGTGCAGATTATCTAAATTACCACACTTGCACTTGCACAATTCTATTCTTTTGAATTGCTTCGCGTAAGTTGCTTCCTATAATATGTCAATTTTGTAATCAGTGGCTCACTAGATTTAGTTTTTTAATCGTACATTAAGTGATTACATGGAAGACCACCAAGCTTTTTTGATGTCTGAATATAAACTGCGTTTCTCAAGCGAACTCGCAAATATATAAAGAGTAGCGTCGATGGTAGTAAAACTGCCACGACTTAAAAAATAGAAACCCAAGTTAATGTATTTAAATGAATAATTGCTGTTGAATTCAGAAATACGTAACATTAATATGATAAAATTAAAGTGAATCATTAGATAATGCTAAATTCAAAGCCGTGGTCTTGATGATCGATGACCTTGGTTAACTTTGGAAAAAAAAACAAATTTGTTGTTAGATTTCCTCCTAGCTTAAGTTGGTTGATTTTTAAAACAGCCGCAAATTAAAAAAATCTGAATTAGCAAAGACACTTGCACGAAATTAACACTCGTCTGACGGAGGAGATTGTACTTTCTACACCCGTTACAAACAAGACAAACAAGATTATTTTCTGTGATGGTTTTGTCATTCAATCGTGTGGCAATATTGTGAGCACTAAAATGTTTGTTAAATTTCTATATTGACAACAAACTACTGCTATACAAAGCTGTCCTGAAGCCGGTATGGACATACGGAATTCAGTTGTGGGGATCGGCCAGTTACTCAAATTTAGATATACTTCAAAGATTTCAGAACAAAGTAATCAGAAACATTGTCGATACACCCAGATACGTACCAAACTGGGTTATACAACAATACATTGCTGTACCCTCAATAACAGAAGAAATAGTGGCATATAGTGTTAAATACCGTGATAAACTTAGTGCAAATACTAATGAACTTGTAGCAAATCTACTAGACAGACAATACTCGTACGTTAAAAACTCAAAAGACACGATCCACTTTATCTGCAAAATAGGTGTAATTAAATTATTAAAGTCTTAGGTTAGTTTAATGACATAGTCAAAATAGTTAAGTTCACCTGATAAACTGCTCTCACTGGAGAACTCTCTCACATGTTATGATTACCATAATCAAACCATTTACCGAATATTATTTTGTATAACAAATTGTAAAGATAAAATTATGATATTTAAAAAAAAAGCTCTATCAAGATTGTGCATGACTGTCATACATGGTTTCTTCTAATATGTATTCCAAGTAATAGTTATATATCTAGTTTTCAAACAACACAATTCAGAAGCATTTAACACATTAGGTAATTTATAGTGCAACAGGATAATCAATTAAAAGTTATTTGTACGAGATTACATAATTTGTATGACTGTTCCATATATTTAATATTTACTATATTGCTAGCAGGGCCTGGGAACGGCCGAAAACATTACGGCGCCGACATAGTCTCACTCTGAGTATTACGCGTCTCGTGCGCATGCCTGAGAATTCGAACTAGGCCTTTAGAAGCGAATTTTGAACTTGACCACTTCTCCACCGCTCGGACGACGCCGACGCGCTTGCGCACAGCTCACCATTATACATTGAAGAGTTGGTTGTCTGTCTCACTTAAGCTGTAACCTCCCCACTCATAGGCGCTAGCAATATAGTAACTATTAAATATATGGACTATTCAGTTCACCTGTCATCTGTCAAAAGTAGACCAAGGAAACCGTCAGATTTTGTATTTCATAGCCAACCAGTATTCAAGTACTCAAGTGATTATTTTGAACAAATCGAAATATTTATTGAAGATGTTTACACAAATTGTATTTTAACATGTGTAACTAAGTGTGGAGTCTTTTTAATTTGAAAAATGGATTTGGTTCACTAAATATTCTTCTGAATACTATTCGCAGTCAAAGTTAGGTAGACTATTATTAGGGTGGTATCACTCATATCCATTGCATGTGCAATAGGACGAGTTGCGGAGCAACGAGTCTTATTTCGTACTCACACGTAATGGACCTTCGTGATACCTACTACCCCAAAAATAATCACATATAATCTCATAAGAGCATTAATTCTTTCCGGAAATTTTTTGAGTGCGGTCCAACAACGTCGTATTAATTTGCACGAGCGGGACGCGAGGGCAAATTAGAACGTTGTTGGAATGCACGAAAATAATTTCCGGATATGAATTAATGCTCGAATGCAGATTCGGTAAGAAAATCGTAACGCCACAAACCCTCACAGTTAGGTTGGTCTACCTACAAAAAATTTCCAAGAAATTTTTTTATTGTCTTGGTTACGGCTCGTGAACTAATTTTTCTATTGGTCATTAATGAGTGTCGTACGATTTTTGACAGAACTTTGAGTATTTATAGTATTATAAGTGATAATTTCTAAAATTTCAGAATTTTATTGATTTTCATTCTTTACGTATTTCACACGTTTTCATAATAACTACAACGATTTTATAGCAAATTTAATAATTTCAAGATAATTTTGTGTTAGTTATATTGTAATAATTTCTTAACGTTGCAATAGTTCGATAATTTTTTAATGACATCTTGCATTTAGTAATAGTTTTCGCAATCATTTTTCGGTAATTGCAATTTAAAATAATTCTAAGAATTTCATTCATTCAACACTCCATAATTATTTCGTGAATTCTGTTTTAATAATTTCCATAAGCATATTATCTTCTTATAATGCTAACATTTAAATACATGAAAAATTAAAAGCAATACTTAAGTCTTTTGACAAACAAAAGGTCTAGATAATTGTTTCATCGCCCATCTTTCATGAAGTAATCGATTTTTTCATGTATAAGGGCAATGATACCGTATTTTCAAAACCAAACGCTCATAACACTCGGCCTATGAACGGAGCACACCAAGTAACTTCAAATATGTGTACCACCATTTGTTGCAACTGTACTAGTCTGACCTATGTAATGGTACTTATGTAGACACCTACCTAAGGTAAACGTAAAAATATATTTTATGTTTAATTTGCTTCACAGGTGTAAAAAATATAATTCACAACTATTTAATAATAGTCTTTAACACATTCGTTTTTATGCATATTGTACAAATCTTCTATTATTCTTTTTTCATTTTTATCACTTTTTGCATGGCCTCCCATTTGCCCACTTCCGTCAGCATCTTCATTTTCATTATTAAATGTTCATGTTCATTCTAAATCAACTTACCGTAACAGACTAGTAGGAAAAAATCTGGTGTGATACACGCACACAACTTCCTTTTACAGTGATCTTATAATTAGCCAAAAATTGTATTTTTAATTTTTAAGCATTTATCAAACATTTTCAAAAATTACAAATTCTACAGAAACCGTACAAGAGACTAATTTTCTCAAAAATTTTAAAATGTAATAATATACCGGGTTTTCTATTAAACATAGGCGTTAAGTAAAAAAATAGAAAAATAAAACAAAAGAAACCCAATTTAAAGGATTCAACTGGAAAAGCACCTATCTCACATCAATACACATTAAAAAATGTAAAGTTTGAAAAAAATCGTTAGAGCCGTTTTAGAAAAAATAAAAAAAAACTGAAAAGCGTAAACACCATACTTCCGGTTATGTAATTTTCTTCAAAAGCTTGCTGTCGCATCTAGATAGTACACAAAACTTATATATAAAGTTTCAACGTCGTACCTCTTTTTGTTTTTGAGATACTCTGTTCACAGACACACAGACTAATGTACAAAAACATGTTTTTGGGTTCAGGAGAGTCTAAAACATGCAGATCTGTTGAAAACTCAATTTCGAATTTTTGAGGTGAATCTAATACTTCCTTTATCGTAAAAGGAAGTAAAAATATTTTATCGCGTTACATTTGGTAATGTACTAGATTTCTACATTCAAAATCGTTTACAAATGTAATACTTTTCTGCATAGCAACGGCGATTCGTTTTACGTTTAGCAATGCTCAAGTGTATTGTTGGTGACACTTTAAGTCTTTGTCAAATTTGAGGTTAGCAGGTTAGGTTTTGCGTCAGTTTTGACACAGACTGAAGCAAAATCTAACCTTCTAACCTCGAACTTGACATAGATTAAAATGCCACCAACAATACACTTCAGTGCTGCCAAACGCATCACATCAACTGGAGCTGCTTATTGTGCTTAGTACACTGGCTTGCACAAAAATCGCGTACACTTATTTTTCGTGGGATGCAGTCGGTCTTGATTTTTTTTGCTAAGTTAGAGGAGGAATAGTTTGTAAGAGCAGTATCAAAATAAATATAAAAGAAAGGTACTTGATTTTTAAATTTTTTCGCGATTTTTTGCAAGCTAGTGTATATAGAAACGAGTTCTGTTCAGCTTGGTTATGTTTTGACATTAAATGTCACTTTTATATAAACATTTTATATTTTACATTTCTTATGAAATGCGATAAAATACTATACACAACACGGTAGAAAAGTGGTTTTACTGAACTCGTATGGCCGTTTAAGTACTCGCTAACGCTTATACTCAAACCAGCCATACTTGTTCAGTAAAACATCACTTTTCTAAACTACATAGTTGCGTAATATACTATTTCCGTCGATCTCTCTATAAAATGTGATTTACGTAGAAAAAATGTCACTTTTTTGGACACCATTCATTTTTCGTCCGCAAACATTTTTCGCCCGCAGCAACTCTTATAATAATTCGGAAAAATGTAATATGCAACTCGAACGAAAACTGCTTTTTATGACCTTGCCTGATTGTTTGCCTCTGCTATCACCTCAGCGAGCAATCATCCATAAAAAGCCAATTTTTCGGTCTAGATACATAAATAACTATTCTATTTACTACGAGACAAAAATAGTTTCGCGCTAATGCAAAAACGTTGACACGTGTGACACTCCATGAAGTTAAGAAATAAAAGCTGAATACTGCTATCTATGAGAAACCAACCGAACTAGGTAATTTAAATACTAATCTTCTTTTTTGTTATCAAAACTTCAATAACTGTCAAATAACTCGCTAATATCCAATAACTGGATGATTAACCATGCTATTTTAGCGAAAATGCTAATAATTAGAATTTTCATTTTTTTAAACACGGCAATTTTTGAAAGTTAATGAAAGGATCGTGCCTCATACCATTGTCCCCATTACAGTAGGTGGGTGGTGTAGAGAGAATACGAGCTTATTGGGAGTTTTAATATGTTTCTTCTTCTTTCTTCACTTTACTTAGTCAATCCTATGTTCTCTGAATGCGAAGCCAGACATCTCAGCGCCGCCGTCTCGGCGCCGCCACCTCGGCACCGCCATCTCGGCGCGGGACCAGCTCGGCGCCGGGACAACTTGGCGCTGAGCCATCTCGGAGCAGAATTGGTTTAGAAAAATACTTATACAGTAACCACAAAAGTGTCGGCATCAAATGGGAATCATGTTTATTTTTGCTTTTCAAAAAAGCTTTTTACGGCAATAAATTGTGCTTGTCTGTGAATCTATTTAGCCCGTATTAGATATATTAAGTGATTTTTACTTAGTGAGAAAATGGCGTTTTTTGAAATTATGTAAATCCAAAAAGTGCTATTTTTGGGAAATTAAACAGGATTTCAATGAGATATTTTATTGTTTGTTAATTTTAGCTGACTGAACCATCTCAAGGCTAAAATACAACTTTTTTTCGTAAAATTTGTTTCTCACTTGGCTAGTAAATACATCTTTCGTAATTATTTTTAAAGTATATATCAATTTACTGATAACGGAAGTCACGTGACAACTTTTGATTGGCCCATTTTTAGTCACTTTTTAACCACCTCTGGTCGCCAGTTATAGATTTTCCAAGAAACTCTAAATAAAAAATCCATTTGATGCCAGCTTTTTGGCGATCACTGTGTTTATACCCATTATTTGTTTATAATGATTTTCTTAAGTAGTGCACACTGTAGTTTACCAATTTGAATTCCGCGCCGAGATGGCCCTGCGCTGAGATGTCCTAGATCCCTCTGAATGATGTCATTTTTGACAGTGGTCTATTATGAGATGTATTATCGGACTTTTTCCACTGTCTTGGGTGTTTACCACACGATGTTTCGGGAATTTTTGGTCTACTTCCGTCCTCAGGTGAATGAACTCCTGGTTAGTCCTGAGCAGGACTGATTTTTGTACGTCTTTATTACGTACACTCTAACCACTAGGTCACTAGCGCTGCCATATATTTTAGTTATAAACTCATATAAATAATACCGCTATATGCGCAGTAGCCTATGCGCAATAAACTATTTTTGTAATTCTCTGAGCAATAGTGGCATCCAAATGGGCTTTATTTCTGCGCTAGGCTGGCTAATTGGTTATTCTGCCAGCGCTATGTATGTAGCTTCTTTCAGCTTCCTACGGAACCTGTTTTTCTCTTCAACTACAATTGATGCGTTATCCCATTGTATGTGGTAGTCTTCGTTCCAGATGCGTTCTGCTATCTTGGATTTGATGATTTCGCCTTTTGTAATATCTTTGCGGGGTTCCAATAATCTCACTCGTACGGGTCGTTGTGTTTCCCCTATGTATTGTCTTCCACACTCGCATGGTACCCTGTAGATATAGTTCTTTAAACTCTGATATTCGTTCTGAGGCTTGGTATGCGTCATCATGCCTATCAGAGTTGTTGTGGACTTGAAGGCAGTTCTTATGTTGAATCTGTTTCCGATTCTTCTCAGTTTGTCGGAAACGCCTCGGATGTATGCTATTACAGCCGTCGTTGTCGGTTCAGTTTTCTCATCCTCTGCCCGTGTTGTATTTCTGTACATCTCTTCTAGTGTTCGGTTTAGAGTTCTTTTGGGGTAGCCATTAGCTTGCAGCATTTCTGTAATTACCTCAATTTCCCGTTTAAGGTCTTCTTCCTCCGAGCATATGGTCTTGGCTTGGCTATATAGGCATCTCGCGACGCCACGTTTCACGCTGTTTTGGTGGTTAGAATTCTAGTGTAGGTATCTCCCCGTATGGGTTGGTTTTCGATATAGTTCTGTTTTTACCGTGTCACCATTCTTCTGGACTAGTACGTCTAGGAATGGGAGTTTGTTTTCCGATTCTATCTCCATCGTGATCTTAATTGATCGGGCTTGATTACTGAGATGTTACAGGAAGCCGTCCAGCGTCTCCCTTTCATGTGGCCATACTACGAACGTATCATCTACGTATCGCAGCCATAGACTAGACTTGCCCTCATATTGAGATATAGCTCGTTCAAAGTCTTCCACGTAGATGTTACTGACTACTGGAGATAGTGGAGATCCCATGGCCACTCCAAACTCTTGTTGGTAGAACTGCTAGTCTGCCTGGAAGTATATGGTCCTAATGCAGATCGTTTGCAGCTCCAGTATTGTATCTACCTGTAGATATGTGTGTTCGGCGAGTGTGTCATCCAATTCTAGCCTGTTCATGATGATTGCTAGTGCGTCATCTGTGGACACATTTGTGAAGAGGCTAACTATGCCAGAAATTACCATGATGTCATTCTGAGCTATGTGAGTTTTCCTGATCTTGTCTACAAAATGTTCAGTATTTTTCACTGCGGATGTTGTTTTGATCGCTAGTGGGGATATTATCGTTACAGGAATTTTGATAGAGGAAATGGTGGATGTATGGAACTAACTATCGGTCTTAGAGGTATTCCCTCCGTATGAATCTTGGGTAGAGTGTATAGGTGAGGCGGTTTGCTGTAATATGGAGTAAGTTTCATTCTCTGAAAGTCTGAGAACTCCTCTTTGTGTTTATACAGCGTCTGGTATATTTTACGAACTCTAAACCGAACACTAGAAGAAATGTACAGAAATACAACACCGGCAGAGGATGAGAAAACAGAACCGACAACCACGGCCGTAATACCATGCATCCGAGGAGTTTCCGACAAATTGAGAAGAAGAGACCCTACACTGTATCCTCACCATGAGAAGCACTATAGGATTGAAATGCCTTAGTCGTGCCAAATTTTCGGCCATATAACTATAGCAGTCAGTATTTAAACGACTTGCTCGTAATATAATTTAATCGAATTTTAATCCCCAAATTCTTGTGACCTAGCCTTTGATGGGCAACTCTGTGGAGCAAGAAGGTTCTATTTAGTTGTTGGGGCTTTTTTAAATTACAATTCCTTTTACACGGCGGACATTCGTGGTAGTTACGCCACTTGTTAAACGATAGTTGAATTTTTTTTTAAACTACAGACATGTGTAGCAACTTTCAAGTGTATTTTTTCGTGATCCGGCATTTTTGTTTTTTCAAACGGTCCCATACAAAGCAGTCTACAAAAGCAGCCACAACAAAGCACAACCCCACAATGCCTTTAATTCAATATGCACTCGCGATAATATCCAGCTCGAATTTTTGTGCTGCGACGAGTGCACCTATCGATTTCGGCGCTAAAAAGTCTAAATGCTTGACGGCGTCATTACGCCCAACACCTGTAGCACGCGACTTCCTCATTATTCCTGAAAGCAGATAGCTATTGACTGTCAGAATTAATAGCTTTCGATTATTTCCAGAGTCAACACGTGCATTTGCGGTCTTTTCAGTACTTGCACAACTCCGGCCTTTGTTTGACTCAAAATTACCGACATTATTGTAGGCTCGCTCCAGATTTATAATGGAAATTCGCATCGCTCGTGGGAGTCGCAAAAAATATGTTACTCCAATCATTATTTTTAAACGCTAATATGCGAAGGCCCATTAAAAGTTTTCATGCTCGCATCAAATGCAGTATTAAGTACGATTTAACAAGCAAATCTTCAGAAGTGAGCGTTCAGTCGTTATAATGCGAACCGATTTTTCATTTGCGACAGTACGAAACGCGCAGAAATTACCTGCCTTGCTTGCAGGTCCCAATTTCCTTTTCTGGATGTGAAGGGGTGCTTATACGGAAATATTAATGATATGAACATGTCACAAGTAGACTAATTATTGTATATTAATAGCACATTTTTAAATATTAATGCCACTCTTAATAAGCTTGAATTATTTAAAAGAAAATTTAGGAAGACTAACTCCAATACTTATTGCATTTTCATTTGTAATATCCCACAGTCCACTGAATATTACCGATAATTTTTTCGAGCCCACGAATGCCTTTGCAAAAAAAGGCATGAGCGATTAACCAGAAAAAATATCTGGGAATATTTAGTGCTAATGGAATATTCGGTAAGAATATCACCCTAGTTATTATTTTCTCGCAAAATGAAGCTAATGTAACGTTCAAGTGGCACAAATTAACGCTAATGCAAAATTTTAGTATAGTCGCACACTATTGGTTGTTTAAATATGTAGAGAAATATTTAGTGAAATTCTTCCTAATTCAAAATTCAAAACTCGGCTATGTACTGAGCTATGTTAAATATGTGATACGTGTTACACAACTCTGGTAGGCACACTACCCAAGCTGACTCAAATCCTCAGCGATTATATGGCAGTGAGTAAGGATTATGAAAAACTGCTCTTATTTGTACTAAAAAAACTATACGGGCGCCAGTTACCGTACAGCGACAACCATAACTTCAAACTATTCAGCAGTCTAAACAGACATTACCGACCGTGTTGAATTGTATCTCACACCAACCTCTTAAAAAAACAAGAGATATCGATGAATCGTATGAAAGGCAATACCAGAAGTAAAATTCAAATATCAAGGCTTTAATAAAAACAACAGTCAAGCGGAGAAAATAAATTCGCGCAGGTAGGTACTATTATAAAAGTGATATAACAACGGTCAACACAAAGCACATATTAAGGACACTTTTAAACAACCACAACACCAAATTTAATATTGCACAAATAACACTAAGTTTGCCCAGAAGTTAAATATTAATATACAGGGTGCTGAAAAAATTTTGTATTAATTCCATGGCACGTTGTTAAGGGATACTCAAAAATGTTTTGTGTTATATTGTTGAAGATTTTTAAAATTTTGAATTTTAACATTTCTTGAGTTTCTGTTCGTTAATTGATAAAATTATTTACAAGCATTTACATTCATACTATTTCCTTTAAATGTGTAATGTTTTTCTATCCTAATACTGAATATTAAAAAAAATTAAACTTTGGGGTCCCATATTTTCAGAAATATAACCCAAATAATTTTTTCCTTATTTGTCTCATACTCAGGGAGTATCCCTTAACAACGTGCCATCGAGTTAATACGCCATTCTTTCAGCACCCTGTATAAAAATTATAAAAGGCTGCTTATATTCCAACAACTGTGATTTTAAAGTTGCTATTCTATAAAAGTCTATATGGGGTTCTTATATTTAAGAGATACCCAGAAAGTTACTATTAATAAATATAAAAATTAAAACCGCGTTGGAGAACTTCTAAAAACGGGACTTCAAAAGTTAAATTATTAACTTATCAAAATAATGACGTGAAATAGTCTGCAGCATATAGCAAATAAAGGAATTGAAGTGAATGGTTGCTTAAATACGAATAGCGAAGATACCCCACGTAAAGGAGTTTCCTCGGACACTCCGAAACGGAAAAATCTGGTGTGATACACGCACACAACTTCCTTTTACAGTGACCTGATAATTAGTCAAAAATTTGATTTGACTTTTAAGCATTTGTCAAAAATTTTCAAAAATTACAAATTCTACAGAAACCGTACAAAATAGAGCGTTAGTTGAAGGGACCAATTTTCTCTAAAATTTTAAGCTGAATTTAAAAATGTCATAATACAAGGGTCAAGTTACAATTATTGAGAATAAAGAAAACGGTTAACATTTTTCAGGATTTTATTTTAAATATGCTCAACAGTAATTACATAAGTGGTCATAATTTTTTGATAATTTTAACTAAATTCACGAATCTTTGTTGCTATTAATAAATCTCACGAGTGGACGAAGTCCACGAGTGGGATTTCTAGCAACAAAGATGAGTGCTAATATAGTTAAAATTATAAAAAAATAACACCACGAATGTAATTCGGCGTGATTATTTTTTAAACAGTTCAAGTTGTAGATAGGGTTTGCTGGAGCCTCTAGATGAGTGTCCTGTTATTTTTAACAACTGCTGTTTACCTATTCCACTTTTAGCTAACTGTGTTACAGCAGAAGAACGATTTGAATGGTTTGTGAAAAAATAGTCGCTGTAATTTGCTACTAGCAAATAGTCAGTGTAATTTTGATGCTACTAGCAAATAGTCAGTGTAATTTTGATGCTATTGGTCGATTTGAATTTTTTTCTCATTACTATTGGCTGATAGGACTGCTTAAAAAATAATCAAAGTACTCGTAATTCCCTTCAGCATTAATACACCAATGCCAATGCCAATGCCAATGCGGCACAGAACGATTGATATTTCTTTTAAATGTTGGTGATAGTGTATGCTTGTGTTAACAGCTGAGGATCTAATCTTGAGTTGATGCTCTATTACCGCATAAGTGGCTTTATCGCCCTCTTCAATTATTTTCTTAACAGCAGCAATGTTTTTTTTCGGTAACCGTCGTAGGAGCATGCTTTGCTCCTTTTTGATGCTGAGCAAAATTCCTTTCCAGTTAAAATTCTTTATACCATGGTAAATTGTAACAAAAGAAGATGGGTATTCACTAAAAGCCGAGTCTAAATTCTCTTTGCACTCATAAGCGGTTAAACATCCTTTAAAGTCATAATAAATCATGAGTCCAAAATGATCTTTGGTTAATTTAAATTTTTTAACTTTTAATGCCATTTAAAAAAATTAACAACTAAACCTTAAATGGCAGATAAAGAGTTACTCTAAATAATACTGTATGTTTTGTTTTTCACGGCATAGTAGATTGTCTCATTCTCAATAATAATAGCTTGGCCCTCGTATACCGGGTGTTTTATTTAAAATAGGAGTTAATAAAAAAAATGCCAACCAGCAGAATCACAAAAATAGCACGAGACGGGAAGTCGGAAACTCGACGACTTATAGGCAGACCAACCAAAAGGTGGAAAGAATGCTGGACATCAGCATCCCAAGATGAATAGATTGGAAATACCAGATCAAAGAACTAAAAGAAGAAGAAAAAAATAGAAGAAAAACAAAAGAAACCCACTTTAGAAGTATTCAACTGGAAAATCACCTATCTCACATCAATACACATTAAAAATCTAATAAAAATGTCAAGTTTAAAAAAATTGTTAGAGCCGTTTTTGAAAAAATCGAAAAAACTGAAAAATCACAAGAGTAAACACCATACTTCCGGTTATGATTTTCTTCAAAAGCTTGCTGTCGCATCTAGATAGTATACAAAACTTATATATGAAGTTCAACGTCGTACTTCTTTTCGTTTTTGAGTTATTCTGTTTACAGACACACACACCGACAGACCAATGAACAAAAACATGGTTTTTGGGTTCAGGGGACTCTAAAACATGAAGATGTGTTGAAAACTCAATTTCGAATTTTTGAGTTGAATCCAATACTTCCTTTATTCGTAAAATAAAGTAAAAAAGTTAATTTTGTACACTGAAATTCCACATTTTTTAAAGGAGTTCAATTACAATCAGCAAACATTTTTAACTTAATGTCTATATTTGTTATAACGTTCAAACATTTTCAGATTTTCACTCGCTATTGTCTAAAATTACTGACTACTACTTATACCTTCGACATACTCAAAAGTACATACAAAAATATTTTCCAATACCTTAGAGTAATCTGGATTAAAAACTATTAAACCTTTACGTTGAAATATTTTTTATAGAATTTATTAAATCGATGTGTTCCTATGCGGTTTACTTATTTTGTTTAATTTAGTATCGATAATCGTCCAATCATTGAATAATAAACCTGCTTGTGGTTGGAATGTAGTCCCTTACGTATAATTTAATCTGAAGCAGCAGAAATATCGGAGGAAAAACATTAATACTAATTTGGCAAATAGAGACTACATATATTTCTAAAATGGAAGTGGCTTAAAAGTAGAACCTCTGGTTCTAGATTAGAAAATATGGGTTCTATTCGCACTGACTCCTACAGATTTCGATTTCACTGTGATTCCCAAATCATGCCTTGGTCTAATCCTACTCAAAGAAGAGATTCCGATACTCCTACAGTGAGAGTGTAAGAACAAGGTTAATGACGTCGACGACATATTTCTAAGTGCCATATTAAAGAATATTTTTTTGCAAATTCAATAGTTTTAATAATAATTCGAACTCTTAGAACTCTCCTTGTGCACCAGTGCTAGAGTCTGTGTACAATACAAAGGTTAGTATATAGGAAATCTAACCAGTATAACACAAATAGCGCCTTACAAATCAGAATTGCATAGCAAATATAAAAATTAATGTCTTTTAGAGAAGTATGGAAACATTTAGATAACTATCGAAGTTGCATGAAACAGTTTTTACACTGTTTTATGTTTATGTCTATAATTGTCTTGATATTACATCTGTACATAGCCTTTAGTGTAGTACTTTTAGAAATAACTATTATTTGATAGTTTCTTATTTAAGACGAACTTGAACAAAATATAGTTTTCTTGTTTTAATTTAATTTGTTTAATTCAAATCGTTCACTTACCGTTTTCATGAATAATTTATAACCATATCTCTCCTCATATTATTAATTGGTCTAGCTCTAAAGACATACAACGACGTCAGTGGTATTTCTTAATAGAATTTGAACTATTTATCCTGAACATTTTGGCATTTCAATCGATGTTTTGTTTACAAAAACAAATACATACCGAGAATTGCCTTTTAATTGATTTTAGAAGTTAATGTTGCACAAGTGTAAAATTGAACATTTAAAATGTTTTTCCGTCAATCGTTTATATATCGACTCATTAATGCATGATTTTGTCTAAAAAATCATGCATTAATAGACCCGTTTTCGCAATGATTTTATATAGGCAACCATACGTACTAAACGTCAAATGTATCTGAAATGTCAAAACTAAAGGTTAAATTATTCCGTGGATTTATTAATATAAATATTTACATTAGAAAACGCTTCGCTCAATATCTTTGTGGCAGTTTGTATTTTATACCTATCGAGTTCTCAATGTATCCTTCGGCAACAGAGGTGGATTTCCAACCGCCAAGTATTTTAATTTCCGCAAAATTGCTCCGGCATCGGCAACCATGCGTAGTAAACGTCAAATGTATCTGAAATGTCAAAACTAATAAATATTTTTGATGGATTTTAATAAACGTACGATTGACGGAAAAGTCTTGTAACCAACTCTTATGTTAATCGGTGATTAATAATCTCGCTCATTAACGCGTTCGCTCGCTCCACTCGCTCACGCGTTAAAATCTCTCGATTATTAATCACCTTTATTAACACACTTGTTGGTTAAATAACCATTCTTTATTCGTTTTGTTTTAAAATTCTGACATATCATTAATACAATTTTTATCACACGATTGAAAAGCCTAAGTTCTTAAACAAGCAGTATGTAAGGAAAACAATAGAAATATTACAAATTGCCTTGTAAAATAACCCATAATAAATATTGTAGGTACCACAACTGTGGATAATAAAGCCTAAAACCGACTTTTGAGATACTTTCTCATCTTTGTATGACCTTCGACGTGGCTGCTTCGTTTGATTAGTTTCCATCAATTCTAATTTTTTCATGATCATCCTGGCTCATTGTCTCTACTGATAATTTTGTTTTTTAGCTTTGATTTCTTGAATTTATAGTTTTGTTTGCATGTGTCGCTTATTATTGGTAACCAGACTGATGTCATCGGTGAGCTCCAAGTCTTCAACTTTATCGAAAGCGTTCCAATTATTTTTATTCTAGCAGACACCGAGTTTTTCATCACCCAGTCCATAATTAGTAGAAATCATTCATTCTCGTGTAACTATAAAGTTTCCACAGTCTCCATCCCGCTTCTATATTACTATAATTTACAAATTCTTCTACTTATCAAAATCTCTGCTGGTGATTTTTAGATAGTTTGAGCAATGGTCGAAAAACGTTTTCTTTATCTTGCGAAAAATGCAAAAAATATCAGCCATAATACCCCAAGTGGTATGATTATCATCGATTACTAATCATATCGCGAGTTGTATTTAGTGAGAAATACAATGAATTGAAAAACTGTTAATGTTGGTTACCCGCTGTCAATTTTCAGTCTATGTCAAATTTGAGGTTAGTAGGTTAAGTTTTGTGTCAAAACTGAGGGAAAACCTAACCTGCTAACCTCGAATTTGACATAGACTTAAAATTGACAGCAGGGTAACCAAAATTTTCACACTTTTGCGTAGCAACAGATCACAATAAGGTGATACGAATTTTTGTTTTGTATCACCGCTGCGGTACACATGTATCCAACGGTTTTTATGCTTCCAATTGGTTTAAAAAGGGTCACGTGATTTTTGAATTATATTCTCACTTATAATACCATGAGTAGTGATACCACCGCAGAAATAATCTACTTAACTTTGACTAAGAATGACGTTCGAGGAACTATTCAATGAACCAAACTACTTTTTCAAATTAGTTTTCAGTAAATCTAGCAACAAATTACGCAATTTCTATAGTAACAGAACACTAATATTGACTTTTTCTAATAAAAATCACATTTGTTTAAAATAGTCACTTGAATACCTTCTAGGAAGATACATATCCACTGATATTTTTTTGATTGGTCAAGAAACGTCAAAATTCTGGATTTTCATTGGTCAAGCAGTGGATATATTTTTGACAAATATTTTGTCGTTTCCATGTTAATTATTGCGTTTAAATTTCACGATACAAAATCACATTAAAAATGTTACGAGCCGAAGGCGAGTGACATTTAAATGTGATTTTGTTGAGTGAAATTTGCAATAATTTCTATGGAAATGACAAAATATTTTTAAAAAATATATTCACTTCGAGTGGTATTTGGAACGACTATTTAACAATATGAATACATAACTATTCACTTTAGTGAAAAATAATCCAACAATTAACATAATTATTCATTCTCAATTAAATTCAGCGGAATACTTCCAAAACATATAATTTTAAAATTTTTAACGCAAGCCAAACTTAGTTTGCTGGTGTTTAGTTTTACGTAACTTAGCGATATCACTAAGGACAGAACATCGTTCCTAAGCGATATTTCGCAATAAGGCTACTTAGTTTTAGAGTAGGTACAGTCGTGTGCAAATAAATCTGGGACAATGGTTTTTTCATATGCAAATTGAGTTAATATTTGAAGCATATTTCCATGGATTTCATACTATCAGAAAGAGTTACATTAAACTTTGACAAGTAAATGAAAATGTAGCTCTTTCTGGTAGCAGAAAATCCATGGAGATATTCTTTAATTTCCAACTAAACCTACAAATGAAAAAACCATTGTCCCAGATTTATTTGCACACGACTGTACATTGTTTTGTGAATATTTTGCATGGTGCCCAATATTCAGTGATATACTGTCCCTATTGGTTGAAAAAAGCAAATCTCTGCAATGTGATTGGCTTATATGTTATAGTGTTGAATAGTCAAGGGTAATACCACAAGCAGTGGATATATTTTTGACAAATATTTTGTCGTTTCCATGTAAATTATTGCGTTTAAATTTCACGATACAAAATCACATCAAAAATGTCACGAGCCGAAGGCGAGTGACATTTAAATGTGATTTTGTTGAGTGAAATTTGCAATAATTTCTATGGAAATGGCAAAATATTTAAAAAAAATATATCCACTTCGAGTGGTATTTGGGACGACTATTTAACAATATTAATACATAACGATTAACTTTATTGAAAAATAATCCAACAATTAATATAATTATTCATTCTCAATTAAATTCATCGGAATACTTCCAAAACACAGCATTTTAAAATTTTTAAAACAAGCCACACAGTTTGTTGGGGTTTAGTGTTACGTAACCTAGCGATATCACTAAGGACAGAACATCGTTGCTAAGCGATACTTCGCAACAAGGCTATTTATTTTTTGAGTACGTACATTGTTTTGTGAATATTTTGCATGGTGCCCAATATTCAGTGATATACTGCTGTTATTGGTTGAAAAAAGCAAATGTCTGCAATGTGATTGGCTTATATGTTATAGTGTTGAATAGTCACCAGTATATTTACAAAGACCCAAATTTAATATTTAAAAAAATTCATAAAGTTGTATATGATATACCACTGGATGGAGTGACTAAAACAGACCAAAATAGCCTAAGCACGTCATGCCCTTTCAAAACTAGCTTGTTTTAAGATTTTTCTGCATCTACAGCGTCTTTTACGGAAAATGGATGACCTCGACCTATCAATTTTTGAACTAAATTTGTTTGTTCGAACTTCCTTTCTACAACACCGACGAATGAATTACATTCGCTAACATAACAGTGAAGTTCAGGAAACGAAGAAAATTCATTTTATGCAAGTATCGTCCACCAGAATGCAACTAGAGCCATCTTTCAGAATTTCGTTGAACAATTTCGAGACAGAAATCATGATCTTCTTAGTCAAATTGCACCTGGTCTTAGCCTACTTTTTATGTTTTAAAATCATTTCTCTTTTTACCCTTCGCACTATTGAGTGAAGATGCTAACATGCTCATGTTGTTTTAAAAATTAGGTACCGAACCCCTTATGATAGTAGGAAAGTAACGCTCCAAACTTTACTTCTACTGTTAGTTGAGAAAGTGCAGATTTTAGTTTTTACAGCATCTCATAGTTAATCCTACATGACGCTTTGCATGATCAGTGCGATGTTTCAAAACACTTTATTTTATCCTATTATGTTACTATGATAATAACTCCTTAGCAACGAGTTGCGTCAAGATGCACTTAACAGCACTAGTGTTGTTAAGAAAAATAACATACCGATATTTTATTAGCATTTAATAACATGTTGGCGGTACTGAAGTGTATTGTCAGTCTGTGTCAAATTCGATGTTAGTAGGTTAGGTTTTGTTTGTTATTTGACACAGACTGACGCAAAATTTAACCTGATAATCTCGAATTTAACATAATCTGACAGTGCTACCAACAATACTGTATTGAGTGATACCACCACAGCCATAGCAGATATATGTCTCGCTGTTGTGTCATTAATAACAATTTTTCCTATTTTTTTAAAAAGATTAGTATTTTAGGATAAAATAAACCGTGTTACGATATACGTAACGTTATCTGCTTTCTACATTACTCGAGAATTTTAAAGAACTCGCCCCTAACGTCGCTCGTTTATTCAAACTATTCTCTCGTAATGTTAAAAGCTTGATAACGTTACTTGAATCGTAAATTACTATTCCATTACTCTATGTAGCGTAGATACGCACAAACCACTTCTTTGCTACTATCTATATTTTCTTGGATTTTCTTTGGACGCGTTTGCAATTTGTTCCTTTCACGTTCCTTCTTCGCTATTCCTCATATTGGGAATTTTATCGTAGTGAAACTTAACCTTGAGCTAGCGTTAAGCGTTAATGATAATAATCAAATTTTTGATTGTTATAATACCAGGTACCTTATACACGAGGTCCTGGTCATATGGTCGAAATTCTATTAGAACGTTGCTATGCTACATATTTTAATAATATGACACCCAGATATTTAATATTTTTAAAGGGTGACATGTCTGGCTTTATCCTTATTTTTATCATTAAATACCTCGCCGGTCCCCAGAATCGAACTGGAGACCGTTCACTCAACAATTCAAAATTGACTGGCAACTGTTTGTTCCAGGACACTATTGTTTGATTCTCTACGACATTTTTAAAAGTGCGATAAACCCTTATAAATGTTTAAGGTTTTAATATAAAATGGTATAAATTATTAGATCTCCCTCTTTTGTCTTCTCTAACTAAGGTATAACTAGCTGCGCTCTTTCAGCTATGTTTAAAAACAAAAGATTTTGAATATTTAGAGACCGAGAAAAGCGCCGTTTGCTCCGCGAGAGCAATCGCCGGGGTTGTCTGCATTAGATTGTCCCGATATTACTAGGGTCTGGTCGTGCAAAGTCTACCTGTATCAGTGTCAAGAGATGCGTTAGCGCAGACAACGATGGGGACTGATGTCTACGGCTGTAACTACACATTTGCGTGTCCGTGCCCTATCATTCTCGTAATGTTCGATTTGTCCCTCTGCGCGAGTGTCTCCGCAAATGGAGATGGAATGGCATGGGGAAGAGGGATGCTGCTCACAGAGCAGAGGAGGCGATATCCTCGGAGCCGCTAATGCAGCAGACAACCTGATGAAGACAACTCACCCGCCTGGGACCGAAAGCTTTGGGAGTCTGCCTGACCTCGCTACAGCGCCGTGTCTCCCCGACTGTCCCTCGAACTCAGGAACAAATCGCCGGATTTTGGCCCAGTGTTTTATGGGGCAAGAGAAGCATCGAAACAATCAGCTAATTACGATAAAATGTCTCGAATAAGTATGACCAGTTGGGGAAAATATTTTATTGAATTTTTGACGGAAAAAACGATAATAATATAAAGAAATAGATTAGTCAGTTTAGAAATAATCACCAAAGCAAGAAAAATTACTTACACCTAAAGACAAGAATAACGAACGGTAAAGCGGCAGAAGGAGGTATACAAGCGATCGGACAAATGAGAAAGACATTAACTGCATACGTTAAAGGGCTTTACTGAGAACTTCACTAGCAAGTGAAAATTTTGAAACTGCAAATATTAAAGGAAAACAGGGGCGTCCAAAATTATGTACAAAATAAGTTCAAATATCTTAAGATTGCTAATAATACTTAAACAGTAAAAGGAAACACTTAGTCATGCGCAATACATCAATTTGAAAATAAAAAACAACAATGCAAAACAATTCGAACTCAAGCTCCAGGAGTGTGTCAAACTGAGTCATATGTTTCAACCACTACACCACGACTGGGCTTTGTATGCGCTTCTCGCTGCGTTATAAAGACTCTATATAATTCTATCTCATTTCCGATGGTCACCCTGTATCTGCTAGGTCTCATTTTCGTCAAAAGTAAAATCTGAGCTATGTGCAAATTATTATTTTTATCCATTCCTCAGTTAAAGCAAAAATAGGCCACATTTTATTTTTACTTCCTTTTACAATAAAGGAAGTATTGGATTCACCCCAAAAATCCAAAATTGAGTTTTCAAGAGATCTTCACGTTTTAGAGTCCCTGGACCCAAAAAACACTTTTTTTCATTGGTCTGTGTGTCTGTCTGTCTGTTTGTCTGTCTGTCTGTGAACAGAATATCTCAAAAACGAAAAGAGGTATGCCGTTGAAACTTCATATATAAGTTTTGTATACTATGTAGATGCGACAGCAAGCTTTTGAAGAAAATCTCATAACCGAAAGTAGGTGTTTACTCTTGTAATTTTTCAGGTTTTTTAGATTTTTTCAAAAACGGCTTTAACGATTTTTTTTAAACTTTACATTTTTATTACATTTTTAATGTGTATTGATGTGAGATAGATGATTTTCCAGTTGCATACTTCTAAAATAGGTTTCTTTTGTTTTTTTCCAATTTTTTTATTAACTCCTATTTTAAATAGAACACCCGGTATATTATTACATTTTTAAATTCAGCTTAAAATTCTAGAGAAAATTTGTCTCTTGAACTAACGCTCTATTTTGTACCGTTTTTGTAGAATTTGTAATTTTTGAACATTTTTGACAAATGCTTAAAAATTTAAAATCATATTTTTAGCTAATTATAAGATCACTGTAAAAGGAAGTTGTATGCTTGTATCACACCAGATTTTTTATTTTGTGTATATGTATATTAGACCCAAAGTATATTCAGTTTCAAGCCAGGTGTAGAAATGCTTTAAGCACCATAGGGATTTCAATGGTAATTTTTTCATATGAAAATATTTGCTTCCCTAATTATTTTAGAGCAAACTTGTATGGAAGTTTTTTTGTAGAGAAAAAAAATCTGTATCCATTTGTGCCAGCATTTGTCATTTTACATTTCGGAAAACCAAAAATTTAAAGAAATAAAATTGCCATTTTTAGACAAATCAGTGGTGCCTTGCAATTATTGAAGCATCTCAAAGCATCAACAAATTAGTTTGCTGTTTATTTGTTTGCATCTATCAAATGTAGCTGCAACCATGGCACTTATTGCACCTGATCTGCTTCCAGCATACCACCACTTCACAATTTGCACTAATTTTTGAAAAAAATTATAATTCTAGTTTCTTTCATTATTAGGTTTTCTGACGTAAAATGAGAAAAATTATGGCATAAATGGATGCAGAATTGGTTGTCTACAAAAAACCTATTTACAAGTTTGCTCTAAAATAATTAGGCAAGCAAATATTGTCATATGAAAAAATTACCATTGAAATCCCTATGGTGCATAAAGCACGTTATTGCCCCCAGAAATCCAAAAGTAAATACAAACGTACCTACAAGATATTCAATGGAAAAAATTTAAATCTACTGGTCCTATGTTTTTTTTCTTCGTTAACATCGCCCACAGATAATTGAGTACCCGCCTCCAGCGTAGTGCTCAAACTTTATCCTCGTGCGACATTCACTTTTGTTGAACAAACTACTATTTCCATCATTTAGAAATCCTGAAACGTGAAGAGCTGAAGAAATCCCAAAAGGTGATTTTTCACGATTACTATACTTCCTTCGTCTTTTAGACAAGGGCAGTAAAAAGAAGCAAAAGTGAATGCAATCATAATGGAGTAATTGGCCAGACTACGTCAATTAATAAACAGTACGAGAGGATTATAAAATACCGAGTAGCAAAAGAAATAATAAACATAGAACAGAGACTAGGTTTAAAGCGAGTCGATCATGTGCGGATAATGCATAGGACAGCGACTCCTAGAAAAGAGAGAAGCATTAAAAAGAGACATTAATTAATGTAGTTTTCATAGAATTGCACAAAGCGTCTAATAGCGCACCCATCAAAAACTAGTTCTTGAATACAAAGCGTTCGTTACAGTATTGGTCAACGCAATTAAAAATGTATATTGTCATAGCAACAGCACTACGAAAGTAGGAAAACAGACATCAAAAGAGTGTAAAGTAAATAAAGAACACGGACAAGTTAGAGACCCAATTCTAACCACATTATTATTTGCAGACCATCAAATACCAATTTTAAAAGATGAAGATCATCCTAGTTATATGAGGAGAAAACTTAAAATCAGTATAAAATATCAGGATTAGAAGTGAATCTAGAAAAAAATTATGTACACGGTATTTCAAGGAAATATATCGGGGTTGAGAAAGAATTTATATCTGGAAGTAACAAGAAAACATCAAAGATAAAAAATAAGAAAAAAGACAAGCACTAACGCCCAATAGAAGTATTAGGCAGGATAAATCTAGACAAAAACTTCTTGCAGATCATAGCTACTTTACATTGGAGGCCAAAGGCATATGTCAAAGTAAAACAACAAATAACAAAAAAAAACATTCCGGAAGATATACGACAAGGATCTTCAATATTTAATCAAGAACAATAGTCAATGAGTCAGTAAACGAGTAGTAAGAAGGTATCTTAGTGAACGGGCAACTACTAAACAATATGCAAAGATTGGTGCAAAAGATTAAATGAATAAAAGTAAGCAATAAGTACAATCTAAATGCTATTATTGATAAAACAAAGCTTAGGATAATTGCGAAATACTATAATATAGTAAATAATATTAGCATGAATGGAATTTCGCTATAATGTTAATGTACAATGAAATACAAATACTGTTAAATAAGACATAATAAAGAAAACATGAACGCCTTGACAATATATCGCGAATGAATAGAATTATAAACGGCAAAGTATTAAAATGGAAGAGGAAATGACCTGTTAACAATGATACAAGACAAATCTAGGACATATTATAAGATGAAATAACTAACTATGCAGTTCAAGGTCATAGACAAAAGGAGTGATGGAAAAAAATAAACCTTCTGTTTGGATTCACACTACTATTCTATTTCGAGCAGCTGCATTAAATTTCAGAATAGCCATGATGATTGAACATCTCCCCTAGGAAAAACGAATGTAAGAGAATATTAAAGAACCATAGAAATGATAAATTTTGTTCTGTGGAGCGACAAATTGACAAAAATACAAATAACTCAACATATAATTGAAACTATAGCTACACGTCACATGTCACATTGCAATGAATTTAATTAAAACTTGAGATTGTTTGCCTAAATGTGCTTGAAGAAAATATTTTAATATACAAACGATTTGTACACACATGTTCTTTATTGTTTGTTAGTAGTCGTTAATAATTAGGTTTAATAAAATGGTAAAAATCTAAGCGCGACTAGGTGTTTGCGCATACCACACATGAACGCGAACTGGAAAGAATAGTGTGCTTTAAACTGGCACATAGGGAGTGTGTACTTCGTTGATAAGCACAAGCGCCCGGCGGGCGACCTTAGCTTTGCCATGCTGCTCAGCGTTAGATAAAAGCGAAAGTTCCTACATTTCCTAGGTTAAAGAATCGTCTTAACAGTAGCCAGTTAACCAAGGGTTACGAAGGCTGTCGAGATTGTTAGTTTGGCGACTTAGAGGTCGGTAAGCCAATAAAAAGAACTTCCACGTCATCAAGTGACGCACTAGTAAAAGCATCGCCGGGAAGATCTGCTTAAGGTGGATGAACAATACCATTACATAAAGGTGTCTCAGAAGTACGAGTCTTTTATTCTGAGCCAGAATATGTAAATTTTAGGTTCAATCCCCACTTTAACGGTCACAAAAATTTGTGTCTGTGTCGACTTAACTGCGATTCCCCAATCCGGCTTTGACAACAATGAGGCCTTGATACGTCTATTGAGAATGTTATGCCAATGACTTTGCAAATGGGTCACAAAAGAGGTCGGAAACATAAGGAGCATTGAAAAACCATCTTGGAAACTATTAAATAAAAACGATTAATGTAATATTACCACGTTAGAAGAATGCTAGAATAAAGTTATATGAATGGGTGCCGCCTTACCAGAGAGAACGAGGGAGACAGCAAATGAGGTGGAGGAAAGAAATCGGAGAAGCCATGGAAGCTGAAAATTTTACGGAAGAGGATATAGAAAATAAACCAAAAGAAGTCGACTCGGATATATTATAATGGTTTAGAGATTTTTGGCTAGCCCCGAACCGCTACAAGCCCAAGATTCGCAAGGGTTGCTGAAACGTCTACAGCAGTAGTAAGGCCAGAAGTAATTGTTTCGCCATTGGCGCAAGTTCAACTAATTAACAAAACTAGGATTGATGGTTTGCCTTTTGTCTGCATGAATTCATAAATTAATTAACCATCGACTCAACTTGGAGTTATCAGAAATTCATTTGCAGCCCCGGAGCGGGCTCGCCCCATTCCTCCGAATGCTGACCTGTGCTTTTCAAGATCCTTCGGGGTGCAGGTGCGCCGCGATCCGTCTCCAAGGCCTCGAGCCTCCCGGCGCGGCGCGGCGCCTTCGGAGACGAGTCGATGGTGATCGATGCAAAAATCCTGGCAGTAATGTGATGTGTGCTAAGACTGATGAGAGAAGGATGTCGCAGGCGGATCAGGGGCTTAGGACCAGATGACGATCCCTCAGATAAAGCTGCGGAAACGTGCGACTTTGAAAAATCGCGCGACACGCATTTCCATTCGCGCATTTGTAATTGTTTGTGTGCTTAAAGGGGGAGATTTCCTTTTATAAGATTTGCGGGATCCGCGGTGAAATAAAAACACTCACTGGCTTTTTCGTGCGGAGTCGATATTCGGATCAAGGTTCAACTAATAATCCGTCAAAATATCAAATTTTGTAGAAGAATCAAATAATCTCTCAATGTATCGGCATTCTTCCCACCTCTAACAATTCAACTTGGAGATTTATTAAATCAATTACATTTCTCAGTAACAGTAGATGATGGCATTTCACAAACGAAATACAATACGTCTTAGGCGAGGACAGTAAAAATACACAGTAAGTAATTGCCGAAATACACACTGCATTAACGGTTCAATTTATAGAAAAATAAAAGTTTCACATTAAACACCAAAATGAATTAATATATTGCGTGCTAACCCAAGGAATTATTTTTTAGGGAGCTTTTATACAATTTAATAGACTTATCCCCAATTTTCTTTTCGTAACCAGACAAAATGTTTATTGATTTTTTAGTATCAGAATGCTTTTTGTTTTTCTAATTATTAAAAAATCAGCTTTCGCAGCGTAACTCGAGTAGATTTTTACAGAAATTGTTTCGGTCAGGTTTTCCAGCGAATGGTTTTACGAGGCTACTCTTGTAGGGAGATCCGCTGTTTACACGTCATACATCTTAAACGGAAAATGGAGCAGACTCTGGGGGGTACTTGGTCACTCAGATTCGAATATTTCTATCCAATAAAATCCCAGATGCACATCTATTACTATTTTTATGCGTTAGCGATCAACCCGCCTGGGAGAACCTTGCAAATTCGCCATATTTTCCAGAATGCACGTGCAACAAAACCGATTTTTGCACGGACGCATTTAAGGGCGATTTCGGCGCATTCCGATTCGTTCGTGTTACGTACAAGTAGTCTCTGCGTGTTCGCATTGTATCATAATAAAAGAAAATGAATAATTCCAGGGACGGTTATGATTGATAATCAATATAAACGATATATTAATATGCGTTTTCCTCACCTCCGGATGGCTGTGGTAAATTATTCCATCGCCCGCCAGAGCTTTCTAAATAAATCCCTTTTGATTGAACCCTGTTGCACATTAAGAAAATGGATTTTGTAAATGCGTTGTATAAAAACTCGAACAAATTCTAATGCCACCGATTTTTTCGACGCGGCAATTTGCGCTGAAAAGCTAGCCGTAATTGCTTCTTTAACGCGCTTGCTGTCCTAGAGATCATCGGTTTTATTCCCAGGAACTTGATAGTAAATTCCTCGGCCGCTTAAGCGCGCGTCTAGCAAAGAACGAACGAAGCAGGATAAACGGGAAAGCTGAATAAATTAGTGGTAAAAGTGGGATATAAAATTTTGAATATGAATGGGAAATTTTGCATCCGTAATCAGTCCTTTTCAGAAACAAAGCACAGCTGACGAAAACATATGTAGATGAGTAGAACGAGATAGACAGTTAAAGATGCTGCCCCATTATTTGTTTTGGCTTCGAGGAGGACGTCAACCTTCAACCAGAAATGGCCTTCCGACAATCCCCCATTCGATTCTCCTTGTTTTATTTGCATTTAGGCTAGTTGCTAGAATATATCGGAAAACCTTATAATTTTAAACAGATTATAAGCGTTATTAACTGTTTGGATATAGTGATTATAAAAAATCTGGTACACTCTGATACACTCACACAACTTCCTTTTAGAGTGATCTTATAATTAACCAAAAATTTGATTTTTAATTTTTTGTCAAAAATTTTCAAAAATTACAAATTCTACAAAAACGATACAAAATAGAGCGTTAGTTGAAGAGACAAATTTTCTCTAGAATTTTAAGCTGAATCCCAAAATGTAATAATATATCGCTTGCTCTATTTAAACTAGGAGTTAATAAAGAAAATAGAAAAAAAAAACAAAAGAAACCCATTTTAGAAGTATTCGACTGGAAAATCACCTATCTCACATAAATACACATTAAAAATATAATAAAAATGTAAAGTTAAAAATAATCGTTTGAGCCGTTTTTGAAAAAATCGAAAAAAAAAACTGAGAACTCACAAGAGTAACCACATACATCCGATTATGCGATTTTCTTCCAAAACTTGCTGTCGCATCTAGATAGTACACAAAACTTATATATTAAATTTCAATTTCATACCTCTTTTCGTTTTTGAGATATTCTGTTCACAGACGCACAGACAGACAGACCAATGAACAAAAACATGTTTTTTGGGTTCAGGGGACTCGAAAACGTGAAGATCTGTTGAAAACTCAATTTCGAATTTTTGGGGTGAATCCAATACTTCCTTTATCGTAGGAAGTAATAATTAGAGTGGCTACTCGCCACAGTAATTACACAAATTATTAATGAAATGATTTTTCACCATCATAATTGCACAAAACCTAACAATTCAATAGTAGTCTTAATACGAATCTTTCGTCGTGTTAACCACAAGTTGAGCACTCGAAGTTGAGCACAATCCGCATTCGGGGTGACATTCCTCCGGAACGCGAACGTGACACTGTAAACATGCTACAAAATACCTCAATGACAGCCCTAAATTTGTGTCAGTAAAGCTGTGCGTGTGCATCATATGAATGTGTCATCCAACAGGTGGTCATCATGAACCGGAAGTCACGTGATGCCATCCATCACCGGCGAATGGGTTAGCGATCCGTCACCCTGTCAATAGTACAGCCGAAGCACCCCGCAATTTACGACCAGAAGAAAAATTGTGCAGGACGCGGAAATCGCTGTTACGTAAATTACTCGCCCCCACATCTGGAGGGCTGCGTGTTTGCTGTGTTTAGGACTCTATTTGCATTGTACGCGTTTCATACGTTTTTAGCTACGTCTGGTGTGGTGTGGCCCGTAGTAAACGAATGCAATTATTCAGATTTTGACTGTTGTCTTAATTCTTTTTGGTCTAATTTAAAATCTGTAAAAGACTCTTCATTTTATTTCTTTGAAAATTAAATTATTGCGAGAGTTGCAAAGTATGTATTATTGCCAAATAAAATGGTAGTTGCATATCAGACCATTCTTCCACAGAAATGGTCAACTCATTACCACATCCAGTTTTCCTTATTAACTACTTTTCACAGTCACAAGTGACATTTTACAGCTAACATATTAGACCAATATCCACCAATAAAAGTAAGATCAGGAACAATAATACTGCAGAACTACCGCAATTAAGCACTTGTAATACTAAGAAAAAGTTCTGTATGTAAGCCGGTGTAACCAGTGTTCACTTTCAATAATATACTAATCAGCAGAATGCTTGGCTCGAACACATGCATAAACAATGGACATTGTGCTACCATCAATACAGCCGGATTAAATTTGAATTAAGCAGCCTCTGTTGCGCCAATACACACACGAATGCCATCGGTACAAAGGAACACGATTGTATTTGCAGTTAAACAGATCTCGGCATTATTTATGAACGCCGCAGGAGTCAATCTGAGGCTTCGACGGCCACTTGCTCCTTGAGCGCCGTGACGCCGACGTGTCGATCAAAATGCCAATAAAACATTAGGCAAGATCGTCGAACGGCGGCCGCGCCGTTTTTAATATCCAAATTAGTCCTCCAAACACGTCAATCAAGACGATAAACAGGGGGTGCATATTTCAATATTTGCGGAGGCCACGTACAAATCAATCTGCCCCCAAATGAAGCCGAATTTTAAACGCGCCCCGAAAGAATGGGCGAAATGCAGAGCCCCTCCGACTTTATAACCTATTTAAATGCGCCAAACGAGCACGTCTGTCATTTCGGAGATCAGGATTCCTGAACAGAAAAACGGAATTGCGAAGAGCTGTTGCTTCCGAGAGGGTAAAAAATCGCACCGCACCGTTATAGCGCTACCGCCAAAAATTATCGTTCTGTGATTTGATTCGGATAATTAAATGGCTCTTTGGTGGATGCGCCACGATTTGCCTGCTCCAGCTTTAGAATTTGCATAGGAATCTTAGCTTTTCCATAGAATTATAAAACTCTGCTTGTTAATAAATAGCACTTGATTATAGACGTTTAATAAACGATAAACTCGACACAATGCGACTGATGTTTAAGAAAATATATTTGTAGAAAATCTATTTTTATTTTTAAATTTATTCCTGCCACAGTCATTACCATAAATGTAGCAAACTATCGATTAGGTGATAAAACAGAGACATAAGACAATAATTAAGAAAACAACCGACAAATTAGCGATTACAAAAATCAATGTAAAAACATCTAGAATATATGTAAAAACATCTAGAATATATGGAAAAGGATGCATCTCATGTATATATTATAGATACAGACTGAAAGAAAGCAGAAAGAAATATTCCGTTTTTTAAGTTGCTAATTAGATTAACGGCTTCATCTTTTTCTAGAATTAGATCTGCTAACACGAACCACTTTTCTTACAATGTTCAGGTTCAGCACTGTATGGGTAGAATAATCAAGAAATTATAGACAACATAAAGAAAATAGCTACAAAACCTAAGACAGGATTAAATGAAAAAATGCAAGACACACCACAGCTCTAATTAGCAGTATGTTTTGTCTTTCCATCTTATCTAATTCTTATTATTCCATCTCGTCATATTCTAGTAAAATGTCGGTTCCATTCTTGCCTTTGTTGCTCATCGGACAATATTTGATACATCCTATTTTCTTCGTATGTCAACAGTTTGTTATACACCTAACCCGTTCGATGCCAATTTTTATTACAGAAATGAAAATGCCCTATATTGACGTAGTAACGTGCAGTATTGTAAATAATTTTAAAAAGTAGCTAACTACCAAGCGGAATACGCAATATATTCACCCAATAGTTATGTGCAAAAGTAACCCGATAGACAAGGGCTTCACGTTCACTAATATTTAAAGTGTCGCACTCCGTCAAACCACGCGGAGTAGGTGAGCTGCAACGTAAAACAGGCTAAAAGGAGATAACGAGTATCCACAAAAAAAAGAGCAGCGACTAGTGATAAACGTGCATCATACATTGGTTTAGAGTAACAGTCTCGAAGTACAAACAATATATAGAACAGGTCCCTTAAGAGAGTCCAGATTAATATATAATTATATAATTAATAACCATTAATATATACATAATATTAAACCAAAGTACAAAAATTGATAGCACTGATTAAATAAAGCGATGATAATACTAACTTCAACTCAGTTTGGCTACGACACATTAATTATAAACTAAAATTTTAGGTGTCGCAACAGAGAGATCCACAATAAACTGGGGTTCGAATAAAAAATATAATCTTAGACGATTGTCATGTTGATTACATCGGATCTATAAGTATATATGTTTTATTTGTAAATGAATATCCGTTGAATAAAAGGTATTATTATTTTTATTGTTATATATGCAAAACGGATCCCAAAAAATAAATTATTAACATATCAATTAATGAAATATTATATAGAATTATACATAATTCTGTGACGTTAACGCCAGCCCAATTTATTTCTACTAGGTACGCATAATAATGCGTTTAAATTTGTACATTTGACGACACACTCGGCACTTGCATCTCTTATGCTCGCTAATTGAATATAAATCAGACCGACCCAGCAATGCGAGAATACGTGTACAACAGAGCTTTTCGCAATTCTTCTCAGATTTCCTAGAAAATAGTATAAATAAAGAGGCACAGTATAAAACGAAGGAACCCAGGCTACTAAAGACACTTCGGTCGAGCAACCCATCTAGAAGAGCAGCCAGCTTCTAGGCCGTCTGGACCTTGCCGAGGCCGCAAGTCCAAGACCTAGACCTGCTCGAAGAAGCTGTCCAGAACCGTCAGTCAATTGAATACCAAAACCTTTCTAAAAAACCTTCTAAGAACACCCGATTCTGAACTTCAAATCTCCTGGCATATTTGTGTGGCTTGTTGGTTACAGCACCTGCAAATATTGCCTTGAAATCGTTCTCCAGGTCGTACTTGTGGCTTGTTCGTAACAGCACCTGTTTACGACCTCCAGAATAATCCTCAAACTAAACATCGTGGCTGGCATCACCTGAGATCCAGCTACCTTTCTCTGTGTCCCTATGGGTCGGGACCCCTACACCAGACCGTAGAAACGACAATAATACGCTCCCAGAAAGACCGCGGCAAACATGCACATGTCTGTGTGATATGGGCCCACCAGGTCGATTTATCACCAGAATTAATTAAGGGCACGACCTACTTGTACAACGACATTTTCATGTCCTACGGCGAGGTCCTGGGGTAACACCAGAGGAATAACACCTTCTGCTCCGACCCCAAAGTTCCGACCTGTAGATTCGCCGTAAGTCTCGGCAAACCGCCTTGCCGGGCTTTTACAAAGTAAAAGCTATGTCGCGGCGCTCCGATAGCCGTAAAAGTGGCTCCACAAACCATCTAACTACTACCCGATTCACCCTCGAGGAGCAACTGAACTAAGAATTGTGTGTTGAAATTTAGCCATATATGTATGACACTAAATGTAAACAAAGCAACCATTTGGCGCTGTCTTATTTAGTTCCAGAACCGGTCGTTATAGAACGCAGCGTCAGGCAAACTTCAGGCGGCGTCCGCAACACGGGCTACTAAGGCTCTATCAACTATCGTATGATGTAGAACTATCAAGGACGAATTCTGCAGCGTTTCCCCGAATGTATTTTAGTTTCTTATTTAATACGAGGACCAAACTATAATTACTTACAATAAAACAATCTACTGAGCCGTGAACCATAAAACATACAGTATTATTTAGAGCAACTCTGTATTTGTTACTTGAGGTTTAATTGTAGAAGTTACTTTACTTAGAACCGGAGTTGTTCATTTTTTAAGTGGCATTAGAAGTGGAAAACGGAATTAACCGAAAAGCATTTTCGACACAATTTGTTATGATTTAAAATGTTTGATCGCTTATGAGCGCAGAACGAGTTTAGGTTAAAGTTTTAGTAAACAAGCCTCTTCCTTGGCTACAATTTACCATGGTATAAAAAATTTGAACTCAAAAGGAATTTTGTTCAGCATTGAAAAGGAGCGGGGCATACTACTACGACCGTTACCGACAAAAAACATTGCTGTTGCTAAGAAAATAATTGAAGAGGACGATAAAGCCACTTATGCAGTAATAGAGAATCAACTCAAGATTGAATGCTCAGCTGTTAACACAATCATACACGATCAACGACATTAAAAAAAAAGAATTCAATCGTTTTGTGCAGCCTTGGTTTTCTGATTCCTAAAAAACGGAGCGTTTCAGAATTGGCCATGAAATCTCTTAAGTAATCGCGGACAACAATTTTTTTCCAATGTTTTGATAGGTGACGAAGCTTATATTTCCTTTTTCGACATACCTACCTACCAAAAGAGTCGTGTATGGATTCATAGATATGCAGAAACTCTAACAACGACCAAGAAGGAGACAGCTATAAAAAAGTTATGTATACGGTATTCTTTAGAAGTACGGATCTAGGCAATGCAGTTAATCTAGATAGACAAACGACAGGTACACCTAAATGATACGCTGGATAATGTTTGCCTGATGTGTTCAATTAAGTTCCAGAGAAAGGGATTATGCTACATTATGAAAATACATCATCCCATATGGCTGCTTAACACTCTAGTTTTTGTCTGGAAAAATATTTTAAAAATAGAACACTCGCGTACTCGCCTGATTTATCAGTGTGCGACTTTTGACTATTTGGCAGCATTTAAGCAGTAAGAGAAACGAATACTTTAGTGTATTATTGTTGAAGGGAATTACTTTGAGCATATTTAAAATAAAATCCCAAAAATATCAAACGTTTTCTATATTATCAATAATTTCAGCTTGATCCTCATATTGTAGATACATGATATAAGTACTACCAATTTAAAAAGAACTATCCATACGGCTAAATTAAGTAATTAAGCTAAAGTAATTGTGTAAAAATTATCTAGTCTAGAATATGCATTACTTTTTGGGAGCATTACAATTCAATTCACGAATAGTTCACGAGAACGTACAGTATCAATAGAGCAAAATAATAAAAGCCCTGAATGAAAAACATCAGTTGGTACTCTGGAAAAACTGTAAATTAAGTTGACTCGCGGATACGGTTGGCGAAATCGCCCCTTCGAATACAACGTTTCCATATAAAAACATCACGCTATTAGACGTTTTCACACACAATCTTCGGCATGATCGCTAAATAACGCATGCATATCTATAGCAAGGTTTTATACAGCTTAAAGCCGTTTGTGGCATCTAAAACGCCAATGGTCTTTGTCCTGCCAGCCTCCTTCCTGCAGGTCTCGACTTTGCATTGCCTGATTTACTTCGTCACTCCAGCTTCTAGGTGGCCAACCTCTTTTACGTCGTTCCAGGGGTCTATAGTACCAAATTATCTGTGGTCATCTGTGTGGTTGCATCCGTTTCATGTGGCCGTACCACGTTAATAACTTTTCTTCTATATGCTCTGTTATTTCTTCTTCCTTCTTTATGTTTTGTCTTATTTCCTCGTTCCTTACGTGTTTCAGTCGGCATGCCCTACAGCTTCTTAGCAAAAAAAAAATCATCTCTGCTGCTGATATTTTTTGTTTATATCTTTTTGTCATCTCCCACGTTTCCGCACCGTATGCGAGTAGGTATGCTTTTTACTATGTTGTTGTAAAGTAGGATCAAAAATTATTTTCATCTACTATGGCTATGGAATAGTTCGTAATTTATGAATGCAACTATATTTATACTTAAATGTCAAACTTGACATTTTATTTTTAAGCAAGAAAACTGTACTAATAAGGAGATGTAACTTGCTATGACGGCTGTATATAAAAGCCGCCCCAATGACGGGGATAGCCGTCGCGGCGCTGTCGACGGCGTGTACTATCTTTGGTCATTTTCGTTCATTTTCGCTGCCATTCGACAGGTGGAAGCGAGCTAAATTAACCTATAATCGCGGTTAAAAGTCAGTTTACGGTTGTTAATCAAATGGAGTGTATTTCAAGTGTGTATTAATTGGTAAAACATGGTCCGAATTTCCAGTTACACTCAGTAAATATTTGACATTGACAGTTCACGAGTTTTGTGAATGGAAAATAGTACACGACGACCGCCATATTTGTCAACTTTTAGAGGTCCGCTTCGAAACACGAGTTATTTCTCCTTAGTACAGTATTCTTGTTTTTAAGAGACTTATAGTTGCATTCATGAATTGGGAATTATTCCATAGCCATACTAGATGAAACTAATTTTTGATCATATTATATATTCTTTTCTTGGTATCATTGTGTATTTGTTTGGACCAAAGTAGTGAATTTAGTTTCTGAGTTTCTTATTTGGCTTGCATAACTCTACTTGTAATCTCTTTTTGACTCAAACCTTCTGCTGATATAATTGCCCCAAGGTATTTGTACTGTTTACGGGCCTTTATTATAATTGCATTTATTTGCATGTCACGAGCTCTCCCATTCGCCACCAGATATTTGGTTTCGTAATTTATTGTTAGTCCCCATTTGCTAATCGTATAAGTATCGTATAATTTCTTGGCATCATCTTCATCTTCTGTGATTATTACCTGATCATCGGCAGAAAGTAAGGTGTGGAGGCAGTTTCCCTCTATATTTATTTTTATTCTTTTGAATTTAACACGCCATTCTTTCAACGGTTCGTTTATGTATATTTTGAATAACGTTGGAGACAAGCAACAACCCTGTCTCAATCCTTTAGTGACCGTAAATGCTGGTGATATTCTGGGTCCCACTTTTATAATGCTGTTCCGTTCGCTATAAATATTCGCAATCGCGTCTACATACTTCTGAGGCAAACCAATGTTGTTGAGAATTTCAAACAACCTGGATATTTTAACGGACAAGGTGGTCTGTGCCATACCACAGAGCATTCAAAAGATTATCACAAGTGTCGTACCAATCATAATTAGATTCTCTTTTTTTATAAAAGTCACAAGACTCCACAATTGGTCTTCTGATTGTTGATAGTATTGCTAACAATTACATCTAACTTAATGTTATGTGACGGAATGGGCGCAATTATAATAATTAATAGAATTAATACTTAAAAATTGCCTCGTAATTTTGTTGCAATTTGATTTGATTTCTTACTCTTGCAATTACAGTTTATCAAATATAACCATTTGTAGCATTTTTTATCATTTATCTCTCGAAGCATCGATTTGCAGCTCAGACTACAATAATTATAAAGAAAATTTTATCCTTGTGATCTTCGTGTTTTCTACTTTCCTCTTCGTTTTTTATATCAATATCTGTATCATGCCAATTTGATGAAAGCTATAGTTCAAATATGACCTTTAATATCTACTCAGCAACCACACTCCCATTTTGAGAATGTTCTTTCGATCAGTTAATCAGTTAACTAACTGTGCTATACGTATTTGTTGAAACTCATATGTTTACTACATATTATGTAATGTATTTAATATCTATACACTTTATTAATTAATACTGGAACGTAACACGTAATATAACGTTCATAACAGAATAGCTGCAACTCTTGCGGGCCATAAACTTGGGGTTAGTGCATTATCTACTAAAACATGAGGCCTCACCGTTCTGGCATGACGTCAGCACAGGCAGGATTGTACGTGCTTGTGTGTTTATACAGTTATAAATAAGGGCGTCCTGTGGAAACGGGGTTACTAATCGTGAACTGAGCCCTTAGTCGTACCCTATTCGCTTCTTTTTGTAATCTAAAACGAAGTTTTAAAGGAAAAACGATAATTTTGAATTTGAGTATACTCCTAGGTAGCGCAATAAATATAAAACTTATTAACGCACTTAGTTTTCGACCTTTATTTCCTTTGGTCAATCGATTATTATTATTAATTTTTCCAGAAAAAAAATTAATAAACGTATTGATTGTAGAATTGATTATACTTTTCGCTATTATTTTTTAGCTATGATATTGACACCCAAGAAAATGAACTAAATTTTCATTTAAAAAATGTAATCTGCATACCCTAGAACAGGGCTGTCCAACTTCAAGCGGCCCAAGGGCCACTGTAAAAAATTTGAAGGTTGTGAGGGCCGCATCATAAAATGTGTCGTATGCGACTTTGTGAGTGATTTGTAATAAATATAAAACGCAATACTAATTTTAATTTATTCAAGAAGCTTAGGTTACATTACAAAAAGCATTGAAACATAAAAGAGATATACAGGGTGTTCCCTGAGGTAACCGACAAACTTACACCGTATGTTCTAGAAGTGATTCTAAATAAAAAATCCATATTCACTTTAGGTTAATTCCTTTCCGTTCTTAAGATACCGATAAAGGAAAAAAAATACATCAATTAATGTAAATTTACGTATAGAGATGTGACGTTTCACCCCCTTACTAAGGGCGTCAAGGATTTACCCCTCGGGTTAAGCTCAAATCGGAGAAATACGTTCACTCAAATATATATTCGATTAGGTAAAACACCAGATAATTACCAAAAACAAATATATTGTTTTTAGCTAGTTACAATGATTAATTAAAAATAACTCTGAGTTGCACATTATTTAAAATTAACATGTTCTTCTGGAACGGTATCTGGTTTCGTGGGTCGAGCTGCAACCCAATGCACCGGCGAGTGTGGCGGGTCTCTAGTCCTCCGGTATGCACGCCGACTCTTCGGGAAATGGGCTGAGTAGGTCTTTTGTTTCTGCAAACTTGACCTTCCACTCAGCAGTGCTTTTAAGCTGTAATTTTCCGGTGAATTTAGCGATTTTAATGGTTAACTGGGGCGGCCGTCAGTGCCTAAATCCTGGTGGTTGTTAGTACCTTACGACGGCTAGGCGTCGTTCTTGGAGCGAACGCGGAGTCAAATCCTGTAGATGGAATTTTTTCGCCTTGAGCCGGAAAAATGATGTTGACATTCCCCCGGTAGGAAATTTGCGGCTGCGGAATCGAACGTTGAAGTTCAGAAATTCGCCTTTTAATGACCAAAGAAGGGCCCTGCAGGTGAGTTTATGAAGGGCGGCTACAGGACTTTAGCCACTCACAATCGGGGTAGAGGCTGCGATTGCTACAGGTTACAGGTTTAAATATTAGTAAAATGAGGTTATGAGAAGTATTTCACCTCTCAGAGCGCCGGGATGTGCATTAAAAATTTGGCGGTCGGAAATTGCTTTTAAGCAGTTAGCCCTGCAAGACAGTACAGCGTATTAAGACAGGGTTAAAGCCTCAGGGATTCGATTTTCCAAGAAAGTTTAACAATCAAGGTAAAATCGAACTGTAGCGGTCTTGCTCTTGCGGAAAATTTGAACGTCTCGTGCTGACAGTACAACACGTCATATCCCTTGAAGCCTGGTCTGGTAAAGGTTGGAGGCCTACTCCGTTAGACAGTTCAGCGTGTCAGACCGGAGCGCCCAGGTAGAAAAGGAGAGGACAGGATCAGGATTGGTGGACTCAAGGGGGAATTCGATCCGCGGGCCGCAAAAATATCCTGGCGGGCCGCATGCGGCCCGCGGGCCATATGTTGGACAGCCCTGCCCTAGAATGTTTGGAAAAAGTAAAGTTTGCTCATGTAATCCGTTTTCTAAGTAAAACTTCATTCTTCAGAAAACTAAACACATACACTTTATTCTTGTTTCTGCTACTGCTGTCAGACAAGGAACGGCATAATAATTTTACTACGTATATCTATTAAACACTCGCACAAAAATAATATAATTGCAATAAGCTATTCCTATGTTTATTTGCTGTAAACGGTTTCAAATTGTACCAAACCACGGCATGCACCGATAACGAAGTTATTGCACCAGCTGTAATGTGCAATTAATAGGTGGTTATTTGTCCAAATTGCAAAAAATCACTTACAGCAAATCCCAAAGAATACATGAATGCATTAAGTGATTTGTCTATTCAAACACAGCTCAAGTACATTTAATAAGTGCCTTCAAACGTTGAACTACACTGTTCAGCCAACTCACACGCGGCCATTACAACACCAGCTATAACCGAGGTCACAAGCTCGTGACGTCAAAGGTAACTGATCTTATTTCTAGGTGACGTTGGTTAGTCACGTGGTTGGCAAGTGTTTTCCCTGTGTGTAAAGCGTACTCAGCAGAGTAATAAGTTAAAGTTGCTTTTGAAATGTATATGCGGAAAGTTAATATCCAGTTAAATGCTTTATCAAAATCTATATTTTATGGTAAAGCATTTTACAATGTATTTTGTGTTTGACATTTGAGCTTTAATAACGGACCAAAAACCTCCTTGAAAGCATTTTTACAAGGATGTCGGAATACGCAAGGGCGTGCAAACCGGATTTCGCTTTCCCGAGATTGGCCGTATCTCGAAGAATTCCGAATTTTAAAAGTTCATGGCGTTTGGAAACCTCAGCTTAGTGCAGAATGCTAATCACCCGCGGCAGCCCAGCTCCTCGGAATAATTAATTAGCATTCTTTCCTATATTTTACGTGCTCCTTTTTCAGACGCCCTTCTCTTGTATCCGCATCCGCTCATTACATTAAAATTAGATTTAAAAATGTGGAAATTGTATCGTTGATTGCAATTCTGGAGCCGCGCATAACTTTAAAGTGGATTTTCAATTAACCATGGAATATAATGTATTTAAAGCAGCGAGCGAGCTATTTGTGAGCTTAAAAAGTTGGAGGCTCGTTTTTTCCTCGCGTTGAGAGCCGGTGAACTGAATACTATCTTGTCCGGCATTGTATCGTCTGAATCACAAAGAGGATTACGTGTTGTTTTAAACTCGGGCATTGTAGTCACTCTTTTCACACCAGATACTTTCATGTTCTACGCCGCAGACGCTTTAGAGGCGCGGTACTTTAATACTTGCGCCATCAGAACGCACAGGTGTTTCCTGCAGCCATATCCTTTAAGGATATTGTTCCGGTGCCAATCGGGGCGCGTTTTTCTCTTGCTGCCCTGCTCCATTCATCTTTAGCCACCAAGCGTGATTGATGTTTGTGAAATTGCATTAAAGGCTTGCGAACTGCGCTACTTGTCTTCCGCTTGATTTATCTCTTTTTCATTTCGCGTTTTTGCACATATTTTTTGCATCCCGATAGTTGGTTTACAGCCGCAGCTAAACACCATTGTTCATACATCCAGCTTATTTCTCTACACAAAACGTCGACGTTTTTACAGGACTGGCGATACTCTTCAGCTATCTGCCTTGTGTTCGAACTAGTCGCATTAAATTCAAAAATGAAAACTGAATACGAACACAATATTATTAAAAAATGCAAAGGAGGCATTTGTACAATTATCAAATCCAGTTCTATTTTGCATTTATTTTGCTTCCCTTTTTCACGTATGCATGCTGCCCATTTTATCATGTAACAACTAGGTAGACAACCCATTTAGCAAACTCATAATTTTCACATACAACTCTTAATTTTAAACACAGTTTTATATATTTTGGAGAATGGGTGGTTTCACTGCTCATGCCCAGACCTTGTCCATAACAAATAAACAAACAAAATTAAGAATTGTCTGTGAAAATCACGAGGGTGTTAAATATTTTACCTACTTATTTGTTACACGATAAAATTGGCAGCCTGTATAATACGACATACAGGGTTCTTAAAAAATAGCGTATTAACTCGATGGTACAACCTGAGTATGAGAAAAATTTTCAAAAACATTTATTGTGTTCTATTTTAGATTTTTTATTTTTGAATTTTAAAATTTCTTGAGTTTCTGTTCATTAATTGACAAAATTATGTACAAGTATTTACATTCATACTATTATCCATAAGTAGGTAATGTTTTTCTATCCTAATACTGAATATTAAAGAAATTAATAATCAAACTTTAGGCTCTCATATTTTCAGAAATATAACACAACGAATGTTTTTCTTATTTGTTTCATACTCAGGGAGTATCCCGTAACAACGTACCATCGAAATAATATGCCATTTGTTAGTACCCTGTATAATAATGGTTTCTAGCGGAATTTAAAACTTGTCAATGACCTAAACTAAAAAAAATAAAGAGAAGAATTCAAATTGATCTTGCAACTGCTGACGACGTTACTGTCAACCATTTCTTCGCCAAAGCAAATTGTCACTAACATGAAATCAGTCCTTTCAGATGAAGTAAGAGAAAAGAAAAACGTAAAAACATTGGAGATGACTGTACGCATATAAAACCATCGAGCACAAAAGGTTCTCTCTTTGCTTTTAAAGTAGTTGTAATTGGGCATTTATTTATTTATTTAATTCGCACTCAGCCAACAGCATTGATGACTTGCCAAAACAAACAAAAGTTCCAATTGGAACTCAACCTATTAAGTATTGCAACAAAACCAGATCTATTTAGATGACTATTTCCCTCATATCAAATAGACCAACAATTTGATATCCAATTTTCAAATTTAGACCAGTCACTTTAAGAATACAGAGGTAACAAGAAAAAATCCCTTGGAGTTATTTAAGTGACAATAGCACGAATAGCATCAATATATTTCCTTGGTTACCATTGGTAAATATGACAATTGTTTGATAATTTACATTTTTTAAGTATCTTCAAAATGAGTCGTATTATTTTCTGTCATTTTATTTGGGATATATTCTGATGGAATATATCTCGGTTTCATTATTTTGCAGATAAAATTTGAACTCAAGACCTTTTGCTTATAGGTTTTCCTCGGCAAATGTAATGATAATATTAATGCAATACCTGCTTGTTTGAATTTCACTGAATATACTGGACAAGCAAGCTATACGAAAAATAGCTTAATACTTTTACGTATTTTCATAATTCTTCTATAGCAGAAAGCTTTCCAAATATAAAGAAAATAAATCAGATTGAAAAGACCGAATATTTGCAATTTAAATAGACTATGAAAAATGGACGAAGAACCTACATAATGAAAAAAACAAAGATTTTTTCTGTCTGAAAATAAACAAGACGTCTGCTATTTATGCCCTTTGCGTTTTTATAAACTAATGTTGCTCCTTGACATTGCCAGCTAGCTCAATAGCGAGATTTGTCGTATATTATTTAACTTAGTCCGTGGATATGGAAATCCCGTGTTGTAATGAACTCAAAATCTGACCTGGGTTGAACACGTTAGCTTCAAAGACTAATTTGTTTACACTCAAATTAGCACTAATTAGATATACTTTCTGTTAAAGCAGCAATGCTAAATAATACCAATAGCAACAACTAGACCATGATGCTATTTCTATCCCGCATGTATACGTACAATAATATTAACTCACGTCAAAAAACAAACTTCTTCTACTACGCATTTATGTTAAACATATTTAATTCACACAGCCAGCAGTTGCTTCTACTGTGCAGATATTTAAGAGCAATGCGCCCAAAAACGTAACATTAAATCACCCGCAAATAGCTGCTTCAAACGATGTCTTTCTGCTAACAGCTTACTGCGCATATGCTCAGGCGCAGAATGCATCACCCACCTTGAGTGCTAATTGACAAATGCCGGTTGCACAATACCTGGCCCTCACAGATCTCCATAGCGATACCTTTATAATTGCGTCATCTAACGACGTAGCTACTTCGCCACCATAACGTCGGCAGGACTTCAGAGCTTCTGGAAAACTTACCGGACATTATTTCAAAGCATCCCTTCGTTAGTAGTGTCGCAGGAAAAGCAGGAACGCTTTCGTTTATTTGGCACGAGGTGGTACCTCTAAAAAGTAGCTCGCCCCGCTGCACTCTTATGTCCGTAAACAGAAGCACATACTCGCTCGGTGAAATTTCAACCGAGGCTGGCTTAGTCTGCAATAGACGACCGGCTGAAAACTAACTAAAGATAATTATAAATACATATACAAGTAACGAACACACATGTACAAATCAGCTAAATCTTAAGATCCTATTCTCAACACACTGAAGCCAACCAGGTCAAATTCATAGTAACTAGACTCTGGAAAAATATGCTATAGCGAAAACGTGGTTTACACTTCCATGTTTGACTCTTTTGGAATGTAGAGATTTTTACATACATATAAAGAACATTAAAATCAGTCCAGAAACTTACACAAAAGAAGAATAGCGCAAAATATTTTCTTGGGAAGTGTCATCTTCTATTTCTAGAGTTCATTTGAAATAAGAATAATTTCAGATGTAAATAACATAAAACTAAACATTATATCGACTTTATAAAATTAAACCCGATTTCTACTTACTTTATTTGCACTGAACATAATATCAAAACCATACTCTGAAGAAGTACGCTCTGGCGAGTTCTTTTAGAGATGGTCGCTTTCCAAATACAAAGAACGACAGTAAATTGATCAAATACCTGCATACATGAAGAAAAACAATAGTTCTCTGATGTTCTTGTTCAAACTAAATCTAATAGCGATTATATCTCTTCACTGCTTTTTTACTTTATCTCGATTCTATCGATCCAATTGTCTTCTCCTTTACTTTTTTGTTGTATGGCTTTCGGAACCCTGGTTTTTTCTTTCTTTCTACGTGGCCATACCAACCCAGCTATTTTCTTTCTATCTCTTCAATTATGTCGCACTGTACGCCCACCATCTCTCTATTGCACTTCCTCTATTTGAAATATCTGTACCTACCTGTCTCTGCGCAATTTTCGTATTTCCACAGTCCGCGACATACAAAATTACACTTTGCACCATAAATTTGCCTTTTCGTCTGTGTTGCACTTGGAAATTCAGTTACGACATGTAACAGATGCGACTTCCTACAGTGGGAAATGGGCGCGGTCTTACTCGGAAACGCAGGTGATTTTATATAAAACTCAGTTCGTTAGAGACCTGACAGATGAACATTATTTGTTCGGCGCCCGCTCCTCTAGTTCAAAACGTTAGGGCAGGCGCTGCACATTCGTCAGCAATGGGAAGAAACCAATGGCCGAAAATTCTTCAGGTGATGCATGGTGTTACTTGAATAATTCGATCTTTGATGTCGGACGGTATTTTCAAGGAACGAGAACGGAACTCAAAGGGTTTAAAACACTGCGGCAGCTCGTAAATAATCAACCGATATGTTACTGACACCGATGGCTAACTTCATTTCTTTCTTTCTGACTAAAGGAAAATAACTAGCTCGGGCTCACGCCAGCTGGCACAAACCAAGGATAAAAGCTCTCGTTCCAAAAACAACTTCCCCGCTTGAGGACAAGGACTGGAGAACATTGTCCCCACACCTTTGAAAAGATCGATGACTGCACGAAATAATTTTTTTTATCCCTAACTTATTTCTTAGTCGCAAAATATGATGCGTTATTTGAATTTGTAAATGAATCTAGTATCTACATGACATATGAATGGTGCGACGAATATGTAGCAGACCGCAGCAAACATTTAATTTTAGGTGATTTTAATATTGACATGTCCAAGGACACTTTCTATGCGAAACGTTTAACAAATCTAATTCAACATCTAGGTATGAAACAATTAGTTCGCGATTGTACACGGGTGACTGCAACTTCGAACACATTAATAGATTTGGTAATAACTAACATTTCGAATTTAAATGTTGATGTCCTAGATACACCGAAAATCACTGACCATTCCTGTATAGAGGTGAGGTTTCGCAAACAATGCATAACCAGCGAGTTCAAATCGGTTCGTACGAAATTCTTTAATGACTATTCACAAAATGGTTTATTAAATAAATTGGCTAAGTATAATTACGATATGAGTAAAAATGTACATATTGCAGCGGCAGGCATTGTGCACTCTTTGCATAATTGCTTAGCTGACCTCATTACATACCGCATTAGCAAGGTAAAAAACTCTTGCCCATGGTTTTCCGCAGAGTTGCATCAATTACAGAAATATCGGGACACGTTATACAAAAAGGCTAGATTATCTGCAAATGCAAATGATTGGAAACACTATAAAGAAATTAGAAACAAATATAGCAACTTGATTAAAGAGAAAAAAAATTGCTACTATGAAAATAAAATTGAAGAAAGTCAAGGCGACTCAAAAAATATGTGGAAAGTTATTAAGCATATCGTTAAGAAGCCGGAAGCAGAGTGTACACCGAAAAACATTGTATTCCAAGGAGTAGAAGTAACCGATTCCAAAGAGATAGCTGAAAATTTTAACCAATACTTCATAAATAGTATTGTCGACATAAATCGTGATATACTAAACACCGATTTTGAAGAGGCATTCATACCTGATCCTGTTAACATCTTTAAATTTAAGGAGATTTCTGTAATCGATCTTGAGAAAACAATTACGAGCATAAAAAGAAAGGGTAGCACGGATGGCATTTCTGTTCAGGTTCTAAGAGATGCATTGCCAATTATAGGAAATCCTCTGGTAAAACTAATAAATGAGTCGTTAAAGAGTGGAATTTTCCCAGATTCCTGGAAGAAATCCAAAGTAATTCCTATCAGAAAAATTGTGAGTACAAAGAAATGTGAAGAATTTAGACCAATTAATACGTTGCCGGTGTACGAACAAATTTTAGAAAAAATTGTCAAAAACCAATTGCAGGAGTTTATCGAAGCAAATAAGATTATAAGTGGCAAACAATCCGGATTCAGAAGCAAACATTCTTGTGAAACGGCATTAAATCTAGTCCTAGCAAATTGGAAAAGTGAACTTGATCAACAGAAAACTGTAGTGGGAGTGTTTCTAGATTATAAGCGTGCTTTTGAAACAATCGCTAGGGAAAAATTAATTACAAAACTGGACAAATATGGAATACAGGGAATCGAGAAACAATGGTTCGAGAGTTATCTATCTTCGCGAACCCAAACAACTGTGTATAATGAAGAGGAATCGACGGAAATTCTTAACACATTGGGGGTTCCTCAGGGATCCGTATTAGGTCCATTGCTATTTCTACTGTACATCAATGATCTGGAAATAAATATTAAACACTGCTCGCTAAATTTGTTTGCTGACGACACATTAGTTTGGGTAACTGCGGAAAATACTACTGATGGCGTCAACAAAATAAATACAGATCTTGAGATGATATCAAAGTGGTTACAAATAAATAAACTAAAATAAAATATTGCCAAAACAAAGTGCATAATCGTATCAAATAAAATTAATAGTGAAAATATAACTGTTAAAGTAAAAATAGACGGTCTAGAAATAGAACAAGTGCCTGAAATTAAATATCTGGGAGTTATTATAGATAATAGACTTACTTTTCGTAGTTATATAAATGTTATCATTAAGAAAGTCGCTAAAAAAATTGGATTTTTGGAGAGAATAGCCAGTAAACTAAGTATTAATGCTAGAATTCTAGTCTATAAAACCATTATTGCGCCACACTTTGATTACTGTGCAAGTATCCTGTTTCTTTGTTATGAATCGGATTTACAAAGGTTGCAAAAACAACAAAACAGAGCGATGCGAAATATTTTACGATGTTCTAAATATACGAATATTAAGTTAATGCTGAATACGTTACAGTGGCTAAGTATCAAACAACGTATTTATTTTAATACGTTGGTTTTGATTTACAAAGCTGTTAATAATTTATTACCAAATTATATGTCGGATCACTTGATACTAAATGCTGACGTTCATCAATATAAAACAAGGAAACGATTTGATTTTAGGCTGCCTAAATTAAATAAAGCGAGTACACAAAATTCTCTGTATTACAAGGGACTAAAAGTCTATAATTCGCTTCCACAAGATGTAAAACAAATGACAAATATTTATAGTTTTAAAAAATATTTAAGCAGCTTTGTTAAACAATACTATTAATTTTAATGTTATTAATGATAAATAAGTTAAGATATATAATAATAATGATTCTATGTACTAGTATATTATACTAAATAAACTTACTTACTTACTATCCCCATACCATAGAGAAGGAGTACGCAAACTAGGGCGCGCAACTAATGATGCGGCGCCGCAATTATTTCCATAATTTAGTTGCAACTATAAGCGAATTTAGTTTTCTTTAAATGTCATATATCTTTAATAACTACAATGTTATATTTCTGTAACTTTAATCCTCAATTTGTAGACTCTTCTTTTAGCTATCTCGTTATGTATTCTATATCATCCTTGTCTACTATAATGGCTTCATCACCGGCAAATTGTAACGTATACAAGGTATCTTTTATTAACTATATCATAATCCTTTTAGAACTATTTTGAATCAAGAGGTTTTCCAGATATAATGAACATAGAGAAAAATAAAATAAGGACCGACATAAAAGAATATTAAACGGAGCAATAGTGAAATCTAATACTTCCTTGTTTTATTTTCACTGAATATATATATTCAAAATTCTATTCTGCGTAATTTCGAAATTATTATCTGTGCTTCCGTATTCAGATTTCAGAATGCCTTTGAAACAAAGAATAATCAATTTTAAGAATATAAAGATAAACAGTTGACAGACGTACACCAAAAATAAGAAGGAATAGTGACACACGATATGTTTTACTTTAAAAATCAGTCCAATGATTTGCCTTAATTTTACTAAAGATGAGACTAGAGGTGAGTTCTTAGGCCAAATCCTTTCGGCCTTTGACAAGATGTTTTTGGGTTTAGTTGTTGCTAACTGTTTAAATTAAGTAATTTTTGCCTTTACATTTCACATTTCTGGTCTTCGAATCTGTTCCTAGTTATCCAACTTTCTCTCGTTTAACATTTTTTGCTTCATCTGTATTCCTTGCATCCTTGGTCTTCCTTTTTTGTTCTTCTCTAGTGCTCTTACTTCAAATACTTTCTTCTATAATTAATGTAACTGTATTAGTGAGCTCCCATACAAAAAAAAAAATAATTGCATACTTTTAATTCACTGCCATTTCTAAATTTTACTATAAAAATTGATCTGTGCACTGAAATACACCACAGTGTATTGTTTACACTGACGTTAGTGTGTTTGCTCATAAGCAAGATTTTGGAAATTATAGTAATTTACAAGGTTTTAGCTGGCCGGTTTACCAAAAAAGCGTGCTTATAGAGCACTAAAGTGAAATTAATGCGAAACTTATGTCGTAATCGATTTACACTACACTCAAACACCTGGGAAATGGGTGGACTTAGTCCAGTAAGAGGATTATGTAGTTATTAACTTATGAGAAACGTGCACTTGGCCAGAGGGACAGATAATCCATAGAGAATGCAGTCATGCATCGGCGTCTTTCCAAGGAAACGCAGAATTTCAGCTCTTTTGTATCTATTGTTTTTCGCTTTCGCTTTCGTGCAGTAAATTTCTCAATATTGAGTTTAATGTCAGATTTTTAATGAGTCGGTTTGTCTTAGTCTGCAGCTCATCTTGCGGCTTTAATTGGTTAATCAACTGACATTGAATCCGAGCGCGTCTTATTTTTACGACGAGCCAACTATCGGCAGAATGGCCAATCAGTATTTCGGGGAAGCACCGGCTCAAAAGGCGTCGCGTCTTTCAGCGCGAAGCTGAGAATCAGCTTTCGATCTGGGCACCTTTCACGAATGCTTCAGACCGTCCTAAATATTGCGTTAATTCGGATAAGTCATTGCGTTAAGTCAGACCGCTGTACGTGTGCCACATCCACGATTAAGTTCTGGAATCTCGGGCCGTCGACTCGGGATAAAAGAAATCTTAATTAACGAGTCCATTGTTCTGGTGGAAGCCGCTTCTTTGGCGGGTTAGCGTGATCTCCCGCGTCACTGACAGCCTTTATGAAATTTAAAGCATTGTGCCGCTCCAGCTTCGCTCAAATCTCCACTCGGAATGCCTTCATAACGACTTGTAATAACTCGACACGTTAAATTGTCCTACGCTAATTTTAATCGTGCGCTACCTGATAACAAGCTCCCGGTGACCACGCTGATATTGTTATTAAAATTATCCGAGCGCTTTTCCTTTTGTTTTGTGCACTTTGAAAATCGTCCAGTATTAATACTTTATTATCGCAAAAGGCTCTGGTTTATAAGCTGCATGTTATTAGATTTTTAATTTGAAAAGTGACAACTGTTTGGAACCTTTAAGTTAATAGTTGCGCACAGCTCTTAAGCTCGATTTCCAACCCACTTTTTTCAGAAGAATACTATAAAATCTGCCGGCCTCCAAAATATATTTCTGTCTTAGGTCCGGTTCTGCAATACAAGTATATACCTAGAATAAGCTATCCGAGATATAATTGTCATAGTTTTCTTTGTTACAACAATCGTTTCTAGGGTATTTATTCCCCGAATAACTTTATCCTTGGATTGTAGAACCGGCCCTAAATCGGTTAGTATCAAGTAGCTTAGAGTGAGAGAGTATTTATGACGTTTAACAATCAAATACACAAGAACTCCTGAAAGAATAAATTGATAAAGAGATTGAATAATTATAAACAAAAATGTACACATAGAGTGCAAGCGTTTGCATTCAATTTATACTAAAGCTTAAGCTGAAAAATCACAGACTTCTGTTACTAAATGATATGCGCTAGTAATTTACCGTTCTGCAGTAACTAAATTTAGATGCACAGTAGAGTTGCTTTTACACCCGGTAATTTAATGTATGAAGCGACCACGCCACTATATGGTCAAGTAATAATAGCTAAATAAAAAATAAATTTTCGTGACATGATATATTTTCCATTAATAGAGCACGTAGCTTTACCTGAACCGTATTCTCATTGGATATGACAAAAACATAGCTTTGAACCGGATAGACTCAAACAAATAGTGCCAGAATAGCTATTTTTGTATTAAGGGCGTGAAGGAGGCGATTTTGGCCCGCGGCGGAATTATAAGCCAGAGGCCCGAAGGGCCGAAGGATTATAAAACGCCAAAGGGCCAAAATCGCCGTTCACGCCCGAAATGCAAACAAGATTTTTTGTAAAATCCACCATAAAGCTTTAAAAAATAAATGGCACGATTCGTTCTCAAAAATCAAATTGTTGTTGGTTGCCAATGTGATGCTGGTTTTTTAGGCCTTAGGGCGCAAAAGGCATTATTTACGCCCGCAAATTATTTTTAGGCCTTAGGGCGCAAACGGCACTATTTACGCCCGCAAATTAATGCATAAATGACCATATTTTAGTACGATTTTACAAAAATAGGTATTTCGATTTTATTAAAACTTTCTAGTTAAAGTCCAAAAGTACAAAATATCGCATTTTCGTGAATAGCTTTGTGACATTAATTTCTCCAATAAATTCTAAAACCTGTTCATCAATTGTTAGTTTTTTCGACAATGTATATTATTAGGTTTGATTATTTTGGCAATTTTTGTATATTTTCCTGCATTGCTACATCCCGAAGCTACGATTTCTTTACTTTGATTCTATCATTTCTGTATTTTCGATAATCTTATTTTTCTTAATGTACGCTCCTTCCTCTACTTGATCCTCTTATGGGCACTGTAAATTAAATTTATTTTATCTGTGTATTTTTACGCCCACTGTTCTTCTATTTGCTTTAAAATACAGTTTTTGGTGGAGGCGCTAGTTGAAGCCCTTCTAACGTTTATTTCATACAACACGAAGATTAAGAATGCCATAAAACTTTTACTATTCTTGCCTGCAAATGAAATTAAGTAAGTACTGTAGTAGTTCACCTACGTGTTTCCTTAAAATTAATGTGGTATAATTACTTTTATCTACTCCAGTGGGATAAGTAAAGCATTACGTCACTCATTTGACACTATTTCAGTTAGGTAATGAAGCTCATTACACCACTCAGTTATGTAATGGTTTCATTACGCAACTGAGTCGTGTAATGATTTCATTACGTAACTGAAATAGTGTCAAATGAATGATATAATGACATTTGCCTACTAAAATATTTTTGAAAATGACAAATCTGACATTCTCTTAATGCACTTTTCTCAATTTTAGGCAGTCGTAGATAAAATTTTGTACAATACATGTCTGATAATGCATCATTAATATACATACTTGTGTGCTTACATAACCCGTGAGTAGTGTACCTAGAGGGGTTCTGGGCCACTTTTTGGCGGGAAATTCAAATTCTGTGCGGGGGTGGTCTAGCGGTAAGAGTGGCAGACTCGCGATCAGCGGCCTCGGGTTCAAACCCCGGGCTAGGCAAGTTTTTTTTTTATTTGCTTAGGTGGTGACGTCATTTTCTGCGAATCTGGACCGGATGTTGAGGTGGCGTCATTTCTCGGAATTTTGCATCAGATGGGAGTTTGAGAATGTAGACAGGTCCATTCTTGCAGGATGTTGTTATCAGTAAATAGAACAATGACATCCATTGTTTGAGAAATCTGCACGACATTGAACAATGAAGCCATTGTTGTCTGGAGATTAAAATGTGCAAAGCTGGTAAAAATAGAACAATGACATCCATTGTTTGAGAAATCTGCGCGACATTGGACAATGAAGCCATTGTTGTCTGGAGATTAAAATGTGCAAAGCTGGTAAATAGAACAATGACATCCATTGTTTGAGAAATCTGCACGACATTGGACAATGAAGCCATTGTTGTCTGGAGATTAAAATGTGCAAAGCTGGTAAAAATTCAACAATGAAAGCCATTGTTTGAGAAATCTGCATGATAATTGAACAATGAAGTCTTTGTTGTCTGGAGGAATTTTTGCTGACCTCCATTATCAGATAAACAAGCTTCAGACATGTCCAGACATGTTTGCAAAGCTGGTAAAAATTGAACAAAGGAACCCATTGTTTGAGGAAAATCTGCACGATTGCAAAAAATAATTGGAACAATGAAGCCATTGTTGTCTGGAGGAATTTTTGCTGACGCTGACCTCCATTATCAGTTGCGGCGATGAATAAATAGACCAGCGCGACTGTCTGCAAGAGTTAGTATTACAACAGCGCGCGTGCGAACATGTCTGCTACAGACAGCGTTATCGAATTAAGTTCGAATTCAATAAAAACAATCAGAGACGCGTTAAGAATTATAAAATATAGTGATGAGGTTGACAAATGGATTAAAGTGGCAAATAAAACCATTTTAATTGTTAGTCGATTTATCCGTAAGCATAGTTTTAAAAATGAAAATCCATTTAGGCTAGAAGCAAATTTAAGTTTATTAAAGGGTCAACGGCAATTATTAAAAAAATTAAAAGCAAAATTAGCGAAGAAGGGGGCGGGTGTAGGGAGTGGTCAGCAGCAGCAAAAGAACAAGTTGGTATGGGAAGATGTAGAATCTTGTTTCAATAGTAGAATAAGAACAGGTATGATTGTAAATTTAGGTTATAAGGAACCTCAAGAATTTCTTTCAAAAGCATACAGAAGTTTTTCAATAAAAGTAAAACAAATTATAAAAGGTAACTTAATGCTTAAAGCTAACGTAATATTTAGTGCATATTTTATAAAACCTAGTAGTGGCGAGATAGATTTAAAAACATTTGCTACTAAAAATGAAAAAATTGATTCTGGTACTAATTTAAAGCAGTGGTATGCGACTAATGTGGAGAATAAGCTGTTGACAAAATTAGAAGATTTTCAAGAACGCGATTCAGGTTGGAGTTTGCTTGAGATATTACATTTAAAAGTAAATTTAAATCATTACACACCATTAACAGTAGGTAAATATATTGAGTTACCTAAAGATATTAAAAATAAAAAGGCCGTGATTAACGTAAAAAATGATGACGAATATTGTTTTTTGTGGTCGGTAGTGTCTGCATTACGTCCTGCAAATGGGCATTCTTATAGAACATCTTCATATCCACATTTCAGTGAAGTTTTAAAGTACTCGGGGCTAGAATTTCCAATGAAATTAAAAGATATATCAAAATTTGAGACAATGAATGATTTACGTATAAATGTATATACGCTAGAAAGGAAAAACAAATTTGGTAAAAATTCAGTATTGCCCATATATATTAGTAAAAATACTCAAATTAATAAAGATGCTATACATTTGTTAATGATATCCAACGATGAGGGGCAGTTCCATTTCTGCTGGATAAGAAACTTATCGAGATTGGTTACAACTCAAATGCATAAGAGAAAAACTCAAACTTTTGTATGTGATACATGCTTAAATCATTTCGTAACTAAAGAATCATATTTAAATCACATTAGAAATTGTAATGGTGTAAATGAAACTAAAATCAAAATGCCCGAAGAAGGTACAACAATAGAATTTAAAGACTATAAATACCAGGAAAAAGTACCATTTTCAATATACGCGGACGTGGAGTGTGTTTTAGAGAAAGAAAAGAATGTTGCAGGGGTTTATCAAAAACATGTTCCATTTAGTATTGCGTATTATTTAAAATGTTCATATGACGATAGTTTATCTCGATTTAATATATATCGTGGTGCCGACTGTATGGAATGGTTTGTAAAAGAATTACAATCTATAGCATATCAAGTAAATAATATACTGTCAAATATAGAGCCTATGGATATTAGCCAGCAGGAAAACGATTCATTTCAAAAATCGGTATGCTGTTACATTTGTAAACAACCTTTCACCGATAAAGACGTGCGTGTACGTGATCACAATCATCAGACAGGTGAGTATAGAGGTAGTGCTCATCAACACTGTAATCTTAACTATAAAGATGCACATTATATTCCCGTTCTCTTTCATAATCTCAGCGGTTATGATGCACATTTTATTATAAAACCATTGGCAAAACTGATTATGGGAGATATTAATTTGTTGCCTATAAATAAGGACAAATATATATCATTTACAAAGCATGTGGATGGTACAAATATTGATTTTAGATTTTTAGACTCGTTTCGATTTATGGCTAGCAGTTTAGAACAATTGTCATTAAATTTACCGAACAATTTAAAAACTATTACACGCAAATTTTGCAAGAGCGAAGAAGAATTTGAATTATTACTACGTAAGGGTATCTTTCCATACGACTACCTAGACAATTTTGAAAAGTTGAATGATAAAAGTCTTCCTGACAAAACGCAATTTTTTAGTCAGCTGCATGGAACAGCTATTTCAGATGAAAATTATGAACATGCACTGCGTGTTTGGAACACATTTAATATGCAAACTCTAGGCCAGTATGCTGATATGTACCTTACAGTTGATGTTCTACTCTTAGCTGATGTGTTTGAGAATTTTAGAGAAAATTGTATGAAAACGTATGGATTAGATGCTCTACATTTTTACACAGCACCAGGATTGGCATTTCAGGCAATGTTAAAAACTACTAAAGTTAAACTTGAGCTGCTGACAGATGTAGATCAACTGTTGTTCATAGAGAGGGGTATTAGAGGAGGGTTAGCACAGTGTTCGAATCGATACGCTAAAGCTAATAATCGATATATGGGTGAAAAATTCGTAGAAGCCGATCTTGAATCGTATATCCTATATTTAGATATTAATAACATGTACGGAGCCGGGATGTCTGAATATCTACCGTATGGAGGGTTTGAATGGGTAAATGATTTAGATATTCCTAAAATTGATCATTTAAATACTCCAGCAGATTCTGAAACAGGTTATATTTATGAAGTCGATTTAGAATATCCTCAAAATTTATTTGAACTTCACAAAGATTTGCCTCTATGTCCTGACCATTATACACCACCAACATCCAAACAATCAAAATTGACAACCACTTTATTTAAAAAAGAAAACTACGTAATACATTACCGCAATCTGCAGCAAGCTGTAAGTTTAGGGCTAAAAATAGTAAAAGTTCACAGAATATTAAAATTTAAGCAATCAGCTTGGCTTAAACCATACATAGATTTAAATACAAAATTAAGACAAGCCGCCAAAAATAATTTTGAAAAGGATTTTTATAAACTTATGAATAACGCTGTATTTGGCAAAACTATGGAAAATGTTAGAAAATACAAAACAATAAAATTAATTTCTAAATGGGAAGGTAGGTACGGAGCCAGTGCATACATATCAAAACCAAATTTTCACAGCTGTACTATTTTAGATAAAGACTTGGTACTTATAGAATTAAATCAGTTGGAAATCGTTTTTAATAAGCCAATATTCGTTGGATTTTCAATCTTAGATATTTCAAAAATTTTAATATACGATTTTCATTACAATTATATTAAACAGAAGATGGGTAATCAAGCAAAACTGCTGTACACAGACACTGATAGTCTCATATATCACTTTACCCTTCCAAATATATACGATTTTATACGGGAAGATATTCACAAATTTGATACAAGCGATTATCCTCCGAACAATCCATATAACCTTCCACAAGTTAATAAAAAAGTAATAGGTCTAATGAAAGACGAAATGAGTGGTAAAATAATTACCGAATTTGTTGGTCTACGTGCAAAATTGTATGCTTTCAAAACATTAGAGGATGCTGAGAATGGAGAATTTAAAATTTCAAAGAAAGCTAAAGGTATTACCAGAGCTGCTTTGAATAGAATTACATTTGAGGATTACAAAGACTGCCTGTTTAATAACGAAACAGTATTTTGCGATCAGAGAACAATTAGATCAAAAACCCACAACGTATTTTCTTTAAAACAAAGAAAAAAGGCTTTAGATCCACATGATGATAAAAGAATAGTAAACTGTATGTATACTGACACTTTGCCTTGGGGTTACTGCCCACCAACCACATTATAAACACCAGCTCTCTCTAAGATATCTCAGTCTGCAAAATGTTACCGTCAAATTCAAATATACTGTGGTTGAACAAAGATCTGTATGTTAAAAATAGAGAAATCTATAATTTCCATTTACGTAATGCTATTGGACGTAGCGACTTGCAAACTTTGAAGTATATATTACACAAAATTGGTATTGCTATACCGAGCAAAACTCTTATTTGGGCTACGCACTTTAAAAGTGTTGAAACCGCTATCGTAAATGAAATTTTAAAAACTATGTTAGCTGCCTTTAATGTTATTAGGGAAATTATTAACGAAGTCAGAAGAGGAGAGTTGAAAATTAATACTGAAACAGATCTTAATTTAGTCCTTTCAAAATTATCGTTACAGAACATTACTTCCTACGAGCAGCATTTTCTTATTGAAACAATATCATCTGGCTCTCGAATCGAATTTGCAACTGACGAGCAACAGCAATATCCATATTTTCTTCATGATGCTGTCTTTGAGGCTGCTTATTATGCCCACAGCAAGTTTATAGAAGACGTGTTCGAATATTTAAATACTAACCATATAACTTATATATTTCAGCCTAGCGTTGTACGTCACCACACAGATATTTTTAAATGGCTTCAGGAAAATATCAGAAAAGCTGAAAATGGTGAAGCTGTTGGTTGGAGAAGCGGTCCATGTTCCGGTCCCTGGCCTTCAACAACACCTCAAGATTATATCGATACTTACATATTGTTAAGTTCTGTTTCGCTTATGTATAAATAATATGTATATTAATTGAATAAAGCATATATTTAAGTGTACATTTATTCTCCCTCTCCTTGTCAAGTTTTGCTTTGCATATGAGATAAATACGGTGTATATATTAATGAAATAAAACACATATTAAAAATAAAATGTCTTTTATTTTAATCTTTAATAATTACATGTATAAGTTTATTACCTAACCTAATTTCTATCTTTATGGGATTTAAATCTAGAGGCAGTGTTGGTTCAGGAAGTGTAAAACTATATGTTGCTTGAAACGAAGGAGGTGGTGACGTGGGTTGTGGTGGTGGTGACACCTGTTCCAGTTCAGATTGCTGTAGTGGTGCGCACCCTTCAAAATTTTGTGTTGGGCTTAACCACCCCTGAATGTTGGCACAATTTATACAGCTGCAGCCCTCCACCTTTGTTATGTTAGACGACCAGGAGTGTGGTTGTCCCATTGGAGGAGGTGGAGGAGGAGTATTTTCTTCAGTCTCACTCCAGGGTATAACCTCCTCCTCTTCCTGGCTCCACGGATCGTCAGCCCATGAGTCAAAACCCCAACTATGATTTGAGAAGCAGTCTTCGGTAAAAGCTTTCGACATCATTGTTATCGTAAAACTAATATTTCTATGATTAGTATTCTTATATATAATATTTTCCCCTACCTTACACCGGCTGCAGGAAGTGTTTGCGTAAGCTATAACAGGTCTGGACAAGTCTGAACATGTCTGGACAAGTCTGAACATGTCTGAACAAGTAGACAGCAGACTGCGATTAATGGTTTTGATTATACCACTTGTGCAAAATGTGAACATTTTGTATGGCACATTGAACCCGTGTACCAATATGATGAGAACAAAAATTAATATAATTATACAAGATCTTTAATTGTTTTATATTTGGGCAAGCTGGTAAATCAATAAATTTTACATTATCACTTTGTTCTTCGATCAGCATTTTTTTAAACCATCTTCTTTTATCTAACCCTTTGAGAAATATGGAATCACCGCTTTGTATGATCTCTCCTATGTACAGAGACAATTTTTCGTATGGTATTGTGTCATGTTGATTATTATTGCTCCATTCTAACCCGTGCAAATTAGTTGTAAGCCAAATCACTTGATCTTTTAGAGAATTTGAAAGGTGTTCGTACGGTATCGGTGGTTCTACTATCCGATGGATTGTAACATTTGTATCACTATCATATACAGCTATTTCTTTGCAAATAAAGTTGCTATTTTTATATTGAAAACCTTGAATATCTATAAATTTCATCGCTAATGTTGTCGAAAGAACAATCAATCTGCAACTAGTTGAACTAGTATCTAGCTAACTATTTTTATGTCACTGGTAAAAGGATTATATTTCACTTTTCGATCGAATAAAATCAATGCGTAAGCTGAAGTGTTTTTCGGTATATCAGTATTGGTTTCGAATTCCAGTCGAATATCTACAGCACCACCTTTCAATGTTTCATTTTGTCTAGAACAATCTATTACGGCTAGCGGAGCTATACTTTTGAATTGTGCAGGTGTAAGAACAGGCTGATTGTCATGTTCGTAGTAAGATGATTGAAAACCTGCAAACATTTCATACAATTGCGCATATCGATTGCTGGCAAATTCCAGATTTAAATTATCATAGGGATATCTTTCGGAATTGAGATAAAGTGTAATATTTCTTAAATCGCAAGAATCAAATTGGGCCATATTTTTAACAGTTTTATTTTTTCGGTCTGTTTGGAAGCCTACGATAATGTGACGCGGAGTTTCTACTTGATTAACATTTTTTATTGCCCAAGTGTGTCGTTTTGTCTGTTGTAATGCCGGATACTCGTGTAATTCCCAACTTCTAAAATTGATTTCCAACTGACTACTTTGCTCAATGTATTTTAGTAATTTTAAACGATTTACATCAGCTACCGAAATGTGCGGTACTCTCCAATAGACTTTTGTTAATTCTACTTTAAGTTTTTCATCGACCGTATTAATAACAGCATTTAAATCTTGATTGCTTCTAATAAGTACTAATTCTTGTCGAACGTTTAGTAAAATTTTTCTAAAGTCTTCAAAAACTCCCATCAACATTTCGCAGGGGACAAATATCTGAAAATTACCTTTTGAATCGACCAATCCGTCAATAGATGTTTTGGTAGGTGTGCAACCTGCATTCTCCAAGCGAATACTTTGAGTCGAATTATATGACACGTAGGCTTTCATAGTTGCAGCTATACCAACATTTCTTACACGATCAACCACTACACCATTAAGTTCATATCTAATTTCATCTAGTAGGTGAGATATGCCTAAATTTGTAAATGATCCCGTTGCAGTAGCTTTACTATCTGCATCCTTTAACAATTTACCTTCGAAACATATAACACTCTTGCACGGTAAAGTGTACACATCTTGATGTAAAATAGGTATTCGTATTTCATCGTTATTATTAAATGTTGTAGAAGAATAGGGCTGATGTGTATGTTTCTCCGCATAGACAATCGAGTTATCTTGAAAAGCTGTTTCAGTAACGTTTAGTATTTCAGAAGTCGTCATTTTTATTTGATGTAAAACAAGCGCTCTTAATATTACAGAATATTAAAATTTTTCGAATATTAACAGTAAAATTTAATTTAATAACAGTCCAGATGTTTTTTCTTTTTGATTTCCCCCTCGCCGTCACTTCTAGTAGCAGTTAGCTTCAAACCTAAAGATTTTAGAAACAGTTTATTGGCAGATGTTAATCTATCGACTGCAGGCAGCCTACTGATGTTCGAAACAAACTGATCATCCCTAATATATGTTTGTTGCGGCTGCTGCTGCTGCTGAGAGTTGTATCTAACCACCATTTTGTTTCTTGAGATGCAACCTTACCGTGATGGCTTCTCCGCAGAAATTGACCAATTTACCGTTTTGATCCAGTATTTGTATGACAATGTTATCAATAATTCTCGTATTGATTGGTAGATATATAACGTTAGAGGGATTTTCTACAATCTTAAATCCTGGCGGATCTGTAGGGAAAAATTGATGAACTCTGTGTACAGCATTGCTGTTGTGATAAGTACCAGTTACGATATTGCAATCAATACATATAGTATTAACTTTAAATATATCTACAGGATTATCGGAAATATATCTACCATAAGCTTTCAATTTCTTAGGTTTGAACCCTAATAACTGTCCAATACTATCTTTAGCAGTAAAATCGATTGCTAAGGATGATTTAATTTCACTCCTGAGCGTGTTATTATTAGGCTTAATATGTAGCACAGGTTCTGCTTGGTGCTGCACAATATTTTTTTCTAGTATATCATTAGCACTACCTGCTTGAGGGGAGGGTGACTTTGTTACACCTATACCCAGTTCATGTCTAATATATTGACTTATATCGGCAACTTCATATGAACCGTGAGGTATTTCAATTACAGCTTGTTTACCATCAATATCAGTATAATGAAATTTATTATTATTCGAATCAATATTAGGTATAGTATTATAAGCTTCAAAACTGATTAATCCTATAACGTATTCAGATTTCGGATCCAGATGTATGGATGGATACTGAGCTGTGAGAACAGATTCATTTCCAGACAAGGTAAACGTCCAGGACATGTTTAATAGTAGACGGTTTAACTAGAACTGAAACAAAACATCTAGAGACCTTTAATTTTAATTACATTCTCCTCCTTCTTCTCTAAGAATCTTACTGGAAATAAAACAACTTTTATTAAACAATAGGTTTTATTTTTCCTTTTACATCCTTATTCAGTATACATTGCAATTGTTTATTTAAGATAGGTTCTAACAATAGAGACATTTTATCTATTCTATTCTTAAACCTCATCCTGTCGAGTGCACACAACTGCCAGTAATTGTATGGAAGTTCATCATCCTCCTCTTCTTCTTCTTTCTGACGAATTTCAACAATCGGGTCAAAGTGAACCTGCTTGTTGATTTTCCTGCTGGCGATCTTTGTCGTACAACACCAAGTCATGTTTAAACTGGGTTATTAACAAGTTCAGGTCTGGCTGCCGCTCGCTTAATTTCAAACAAGAAAGTTCATTTGAAATATCTTTTAATTTACAATATATTTCAATATCTCTGTTCAATTTCTCCAGATTTTTAGTAAAGCGGTTGAACTGCATTCGATATTTATAGTATCGTTGCTGCTGCTTCATAATGCCAATGTGTACAATTCAGAATTCCCACACTATAAGTACATCCTCAGACGATGACGTCATCCCCCCCACATCTGCAAGTCTTGACAAGTCTGGACAGGTCTGGACAGGTTTTTCTCGCAGTAAACTGGTAGGAAGCTAACACATGGCATCGTGCAAAAATTGTAAACATAAATGCCCGCAATTTACAGAATCATAAGTTTGAAATGCCTGGTGATTATATTTAATAGGATGACAGCTGCCATTTTTGCCACTTGTCAAATATTTCACAATTTCTATTGGAGGTTTTAAGTCTCCAAAACTGTCAAAGTAAATTGCATCTTTCCCCCGTTTTATGTAAGCCACCCAATGTGTACCAAGATTGGTTTTATCATCCAAATTTACAATACCGCATTCTATATTTCGAACCTGTTTTGGTAAATCATCTCTCATAAAAATGCCGCGAAAGTTAGGAATTTTTAAACGTTTAGCGTATGATTGTAAATCGATATTTGACAAGGCTCGGTTTGGCAGCTGCATTACAAGTTTTTTGTCGTGAACAATCCGTATCCTTTTTTATAAGGTTTTAGATATAAGCCTTTACCTAAAGCTATTGCCTCCATCGTTTTATTATGTCTTTCAGACTCTGCTAATTGTTTTTTTGCCGACTGAGCATCTTTAACCACCTTTGCAATTCCTGCAGCTCCACCGCTAAGAGCTCCTAACGCGCTAAGTCCTGCAAAGATTGGAATCAAGGGTAACATTCCACCTGTTTATGGCACACGTATTACTCGAGGAGTTTTAATAATCTTGTTTCTCTTTATTTTATTAATTGTCTTAACAGCAATATTTGTAGCATCGCTTAAGTCTCGCAGCAGTCCTCCTCCTCCTCCTAATTCAGTTCGTGCTTTTTTCACTACCTGATTGAAAGTAAGCGTATCTCCAAGTGTTCTCTTTCTCTTTTTACCAGTTTTATTTTTAGCAAAGATTGGAATCAAGGGTAACATTCCACCTGTTTTTGGCACACGTATTACTCGAGGAGTTTTAATAATCTTGTTTCTCTTTATTTTATTAATTGTCTTAACAGCAATATTTGTAGCATCGCTTAAGTCTCGCAGCAGTCCTCCTCCTAATTCAGTTCGTGCTTTTTTCACTACCTGATTGAAAGTAAGCGTATCTCCAGGTGTTCTCTTTCTCTTTTTACCAGTTTTATTTTTAGCTCCCAACCCCATTTTTACTTTTGCCGTCATAGCTGTAGCTACTCCTGCAGCCGAGACACGTTCACCTAAGCTAGCGTCTGAAGCTCTAATACGTCCAATAGCATTTTTAGCTAAAATTCTGTCAGCTTTATGTCGTTCCTCCATATTATCAGAATGTTTTGCATAAGCCAAATCGTGCTCACGACACGCTTGATCTAATTTGTTAATTCCAGGATCTCCTCGTGCAATTCTTTTCTCAAGTTTTGTGCCAGGCCCGCAATATTGATATCCTGGTATGTGCAATTCAAAAGGCAATTTATTAATGAGCGTATTGAGTACACCAGCACCTCGTCGGCGATGGACTGATTTGTTGTTTCGACCTCGAACCATTATATAGAACTGAGAACTGATCGATTAGGATCTTAATATATATAGATATGCGTAGCAGTTTTAGTATGAGTTTCCAAGTAGACGTCATGAGGGTAGTTAAACTAAAAAATAGTTTGCCAATAAAAAATCATGATAATCATACTGCATCTCTAAGCAGGAGACACGGACCGTTGTTACCTTCCACGATACGATGTCTTATTCTAGGTCCATCGAATTGCGGTAAAACAAACATCATTATATCGCTAATAAAAGATGTTAATGGAGTACGATTCGAAAATATTTATATATATTCAAAATCGCTGTTTCAAGCAAAGTTTGAATATCTAAGTATGTTGTTTCAATTAATTCCTGAGGTTGGCTACTATACATACAGCGATGGTGTGAACATTGTACCACCCGATCAAGCTAAATCTAACAGCATTTTTATTTTTGATGACATTGCTTGCGACAAACAGGACGTTATGAGAGAATATTTTAGCATGGGTCGACATAAAAATATAGACTGTTTCTATCTTTGTCAAACATATGCATGTATTCCTAAACATCTTATTCGCGATAATGCTAACATGCTGGTGCTGTTTAAGCAGGACGATATGAATTTACAGAAGGTCTACCGAGATCATGTTAATACCGACATGACTTACGAACAATTTAAAGAAATGTGCGCATATTGCTGGAATAGTCATAAACACGGATTTTTGGTAATAGACAAAGATAGTGATTTAAATAATGGGCGCTATCGTTATGAATTTGATTCGTATATATACATTTAACAATTCTGATGTCTATTATTTGATAGAAAGCTGTTGACGTGTGAACTAGTTTGAATCTGTCAGTCTGTCTAACTGGCTGTTTACCTGTTTACCTGTCTAGCTGTCTACCTGTCTAGCTGTCTACCTGTCTACCTGTCTAGCTGTCTACCTGTCTAGCTGTCTACCTGTCTAGCTGTCTAGCTGTCTACCTGTCTACCTGTCTAGCTGTCTACCTGTCTACCAGTCTAGCTGTCTAGCTGTCTACCTGTCTAGCTGTCTACCTGTCTACCTGTCTACCTGTCTACCTGTCTACCTGTCTACCTGTCTACCAGTCTACCTGTCTACCTGTCTAGCTGTCTACCTGTCTAGCTGTCTACCTGTCTAGCTGTCTACCTGTCTACCTGTCTACCTGTCTACCTGTCTAGCTGTCTACCTGTCTATCTGTCTATCTGTCTAGCTGTCTACCTGTCTACCTGTCTAGCTGTCTACCTGTATACCAGTCTAGCTGTCTACCTGTCTACCTGTCTAGCTGTCTACCTGTCTACCTGTCTAGCTGTCTACCTGTCTACCTGTCTAGCTGTCTACCTGTATACCAGTCTAGCTGTCTACCGCTTACATACTTGCGCCGATAATGAAAACGAATCAGTTCGACAATGTCGAGAGATAAGTTCGGTCGTCACATTCAGCACAGAAATCTATACTTTTACGATGACTGTGAATATTTTAATCTTCAGCATAAACGATTAGTCAATCTTCTATTGGAAGAGGATTCTGTCAACAAGACCCTCCTTAACAAAGAACTTAATAAGATTATTTATCGACTTTCCAAACACGAAAACTCTGCTAGTACAAATATAGAAATAGCAAATTAAATTATTGCAGACATTCAAGCTGAAATTGATCAACTCTACTTTTCTCTAAAACTAACTAAACCTCCGCCTAAACCTTCAGTTAGTGAAACTGTCTCATTTAGAGAGGTTCAAAATGACCCGGAAGAAAATAAACAGTTCGATTAAGGCTCAAATAGTAGATGAGTTGCATAAGCCTGCACGAATAAATTTTCGAAGGCGTCGTGTAATAGTAAAAGGATTGGATGATCTTCATCAGGCTGATTTAGTAGAAATGATACCATACTCTAAAGTAAATAAAGGTTATCGATATATTTTAGTAATTATATATGTATTTTCAAAATATGTTTGGTTAGAGCCTATAAAAACCAAAACCTCTAAGGAAGTTACTAGTGCAACTGAAAAAATACTATCTGAAAGCGGTAGAATTCCGAAGAACTTGCAGACAGATCAGGGTAAAGAGTTTTTCAATAAAGATTTTCAAACACTAATGAATAAATATAAAATTAACCATTTCTCAACATTTAGCTCAAAAAAAGCGTGTGTCGTTGAAAGAGTAAATCGTACACTTAAATCTATTATGTGGAAGATGTTTAGTTTGCAAGGTTCATACAAATGGCTTTCTCTATTATCTCAAGTCAGTCACACCTACAATCACAAAAAACATAGTACAATTGGTAAAAGACCGGTTGATGTGAATAAGAGTAATGAGAAGGAAATTCTCAATCAAGCCTATAATCATATAAAAATGACAGATTTAAGTAATGTAAAATTTAAGGTTGGTGATCCTGTGCGAATTAGCAAATATCGAACAATATTCGATAAAGGATATACGCCCAACTGGACTAATGAAATATTCACAATCGATCAAGTTAAATTAACTAATCCTATTACCTATCTACTAAAAGATGCTTCCCATCGGTCTATTCAAGGATGTTTCTACGATCTTGAGCTTCAAAAAGTTAAATATCCAGACATACATCTCGTTGAACGTGTAATAAAACGAAAACGTAACAAAGTATTTGTAAAATGGCTTGGATTTTCAAATCAGCACAATAGCTGGATTGATGCTAAAAATATTGTCTAAATTACCACGTTGTGATGACTCATCACTTAATTTTCATCGGTGCTATATAAACCTGATGTGCTGTAGTATTTTTATCATTCTCCTGTACACGTTCCTTCCAAAAACATGGCAGATTTCAACCAGAAACTTTGCAACTTAAATGAGGTTAAAGAGTGGGGAAATGTACGAGATTTGAAGATTGACGAAAAATATCTAATAATAAATGTGTATCGATGTCCGACTAAATACGGCAATAAAGTGGCGGTGGAATTGGACAACTTCAGATTCATTCTACCAGCACGTTACGATTGCCTAACAGACGCAGACCTACAACAATTAGGAAAACGTCGCTACAATATCATCTCGGGTGGCAAGTGTGGGAGCAGCACGAAACTTGTCTTCGAGGAAATCGTTCAGACAGAGATGACATCCGTAGCACAATAATTAGCTGATATGTATTTATAATAATTTTTATACATGTATGTTTTAGGTAAATAAATACAAATATATATACATTGTTGTTTTATTACACCATTGTGCCCGATTACAGGAACATGCCAGGTTGGCCGAGTGGTCTAAGGCGCCAGATTTAAGCTCTGGTTCCCTAAGGGAAGCGTGGGTTCGAACCCCACACCTGGTAATTCTTTTTTGTTTGTCTAACAAACATCAGTACTTGACAAATTTATTTCAAGATCATTTTTGCAGATCAGCACATTTTAATCTCTAGACTCATCAACTGTATTAGCAAAAACTTCCAACTGTGTTGATTTTTCTAAAACAATGGGTTTCTTTGTTTGAATTTTTTGCAGATCAACACATTTTTTTAATCTCCAGACAACAATGGCTTCATTGTTCTTGAATTTCGTGCTGATTTTAAAACAAGGGATGCCATTGTTCAATAACATCCTGCAAGAATAAACATTTCTGTCAGACGATGACTCACATCCGGTCGAGCCTGAGAAAATGTTGATAGCTTCTGATTTACTGATAACATCCTGCATGAATAGACATGCTCGAGCGTGGGAAAATTTCAAAAACTACACTTTTAACCCAAAAAATTCCCGGAAGTGATCGAGGTCAATGATCCCGACTAGGCCACGCCCACCGGCAAGGCCTGTGACCTTGACCTCGGCTAGGCCCGTGACCTTCGACTAGACTTAGCCAAGTTTCAAACCAGAGGCCGCCACGTGACACTTAGCCAAGTTTCAAACCACCGGAAGTGTCCCAGAACGCCTGTATGTACTCTACTTACTGTGTTGGATACCATTGACGTAGCGTTTACTAATGGGTATTTTTATTACATTTTATGAAACTTCAGGTTAGAATTTCTAAAAAAATATCTACTTTGACACTGACAATGAGAAATATTAAATGTCATTTTTAAATTTAAATCTGCCAGTATGCAGGCGTGCAAACCTTTGCAAAACAAAATACAGAACCCCTAGTAGAAAAATTATATACACATGCCAACTTCAAAAAAAATTTAATGTTTTTGTGTTTACTGAATGCCCTATACGGCAAAGTGCTACTTTGCCGTACGAATACCGCAAAATACTACTTTGCCGTTCGAATACCGCAAAGTGCAACTTTCTGATTAATAAATTGTACGGAAAAGTAGCTCTTTCAATGCTAGTGTACGAAAAAAAATGTTTAAAAACGTATATGTCTTCAAAACTTCCCAATTCATCTGTCAAATTTGAAGGTTATTATCGAAGTGTCACTGAATGACAATCAAACAGTAATTTTATGAATTAAATTACGAAGTGACTTACTGTTTTCAATGCTGGCCTGATTTTTAATAGCTTTCCAATTTCTGGTTGGAATACTATATCATAATAGACTATTTAACAATTCTTCACCTACACGCACCATTTTATAAACAAAACCCTGTGGCGATTAATTGAGTATTTCCAAGTGAAGTCACAAGCTCCGCCCTAAAGGTGGGCATACACGATATGGTTTATCGGAATGCCTTCCGGCTTGCAATCCGAAAGACTAAACCTGTACCCTCAGCGTAGGCATACACATTACGTTTTCTCGCAGGATTTTGGTCAGTCTTAAAGTGTTCAGTATAGCGAAAAAGCCATATTGATAATAATATGATTTCGGAAAATGATCTTATGTTAATATGATTGGCAGTTGCATTGCTGCCGAAAAAAAAATGACGCGCATACGTTCAAAGTGGGTGAAACAGTGGTTAAGAAATCGACAAGAGCATTCAATCGACCTAATAAACGAATTACGATTGGAGCCTCATGATTATAGAAATTATTTGCGTATGGACGAAGATTAATATACGAAGTTGCTAGGAATTGTTTCTTCATTCGTTCAAAAAGAAGATACTACAATGAAATCAGCAATCACTCTTCATGAGCGAGTAAGTAGTACTTTAAGATGAAAAAAACTATGAAGATTTAAAATTCTCAACCCGTAGTTCTGTTCAAGCTCTGGAAAGATAATTCCCGAAACACGCAAAGCGATAATTGACGTTCTTCAAAAAATATATTGTAAAGTAAGTAGAACATAATTTTTATTTTTATAATACATTAATAATATATGTCTTGCATAAACATTCAAAATATATCACCATAATTGATAATAATTGAACAAACCAAAGAAGAATATACTTATATAAAATGACACTAGTTTTATTAAAAGGCCGCCGAAACGACTTTTTAAAAAACGTTTATTTTTATTTTACAATGAAATATAACATTGGAAGCACACAGCTAGCCGCCGGACAATTTCTTACATCTAGCTATGATACGAACACAATGGAACTTATCGACTGACTGGAGCTTAACTTAGAGGTGCAAGCTACTAGTATATATACTATGCCTAATCAGCTAAGATAAGCGTTATCTCTAAAAGGGAGCGTGAGACAGGAAGCCACGTGCGTTCAAGGTTGCAGACTTGCAGTTCATATAAAGAAGCTATTATTGTTCAAGGTTGCAAGCTTGCAGTTTTACACAGGGGGCCTATTGTCTATTCATAATATAACTCGTCCGCCGATAAAATGTTCAATAGCGGTATTCAAATATGCCTCTATTGAACTTACAAAAAAGAAAAGAAAATTAAACTTATGCATTTACGTTAACTGGTTCAAAATCTTTATTTAAAAATCTAATAAGTTTAATCTTCATTGTGTTTCTATTATAATACAAATACAATATAAAAATTATTAACATAAGAATAGTACACAGAGTAAATATAATTGCAGACACACTTAAATTATCAGATTTAATATAATTAACAGGTTTTAACAAATTTTCATATTTATTAAGCTTAATTCGGTCCTCAACCAATTTCTGGGTGTCAACAGGTATCAACTCAATCTTTGAAACATTTATGTGGTTTGATTCAGGAATTATTAAGCGGTCAATGTTTGAAATTTTTAAATTAACAATTTCATTTGAGGTTCTTTTTGCGGTGAATAACATGTGTTTTTGATTTATTGAAACAAGACAGTCTGAACTGAGGTGTAAGAGGTTATACTCGGGCCGCCGAACACATAGAATGGAGCAGGCAACCCAAATAACATATTACAAAGGTCACTTGATAATATTTTAATTATAATTACCAAAAAGGATCGGAGATGCCGACCCTTACAATTAGAACTAATTTCAATAATTGTCATTAAACAACTTTTTGAGGTTATGATGCAAATAGAAATGTCGACCAACTTAAAAGTCAAGCCTGACATTTGTGCACTTGTAATTGAAAATGTTTAGGCCTGTGGCATGGCTCTTTCTAAATCTCATTATTGGCTGCGGCGTCGAAACCAAAACACGTTGCCCGTGATATGGTTAAGTTTGTAGCGTTTTTTCTTTGGAGTTCCTTTATTCAACCATTTACAAGGACTAAATTGTGCATCTCTACTGCTGTTTTCAAAGTTACATGCAAGTATAAAATATTGACTTCTAAAGTAGTCTCTTAAGGAAATTTTAATTATTCATAGGGCTGCCTGCATTATGGGTAACCGTAAGAAACTAATTCGTAGTCAAGGACGTGAAAGAATCTAAAGCGACTATTGCAATTTTTCTCAGTCGTTTTGCAAAAACGAGTGACTAAAGCAACCGATGTTGGCCTAAATACTATTAGAGGATCCCAACAAAGTGGCGGAAGAAAATTTACTTCTCCAAAAAAACAAATTACTAAACTTACCCCAGGTCATCTGTCGATCAATATAAAGAAGAAGTAATCCCAAGTGTGACTTTGCCATAAAAAGAGACCTACAATGAAAGCTGTATTCGAAGTCGAACAAAATGAAGGGGGGTGTTAATTTCACTGAGAAATTACATTCCTTTGGGCGAGTGGTACATAAAATGGGTTTTCAATAGAGAAAATGTCAAGACAATAGGCACGTTCTAATAGAAAAGAGAGAAACTCTGACAAAACGTGTTGATTTTTTAAGAAAATGTAAATGTACTCTTATCTGATTTACCTAATGAAGGTTTTGGTTCTCAAAAGTTTTGTCTAGACATGAATGCAATTTTTTCTATATGTGATTAATTTTAGTTAAGCTATTACTGATGTTATTATACACTTATTTAATTTAATGACCATACATATGAATTAACCTTTATATGGTGTTTAGTTGTATTTTATCAGTTCTAACTTTTTTTGATTACTTCATTGGAGACCATATTAGATGAATTAGGAGTAAATCAGAAGCTTTTCATAAAAACGGCATTAAAGGAACTGCGAAGTTTCCAAAGGGGATTATGATTTGCGGCTGCATGTCAGCTAACGGACTGTTAATTTATTTATTATGTACACACTGGGACGTAAATAAATCACTATCAAAGTTTTATTGCTCCAAATAATGTTTAAATAATAATTTACCCATTATAGAGGGGTACTACTGAAATACTTGATCAAATTATATCACAATTATTGTTTTAAAGCATAAAACAACTAAAAATTGTATTCCCCTTCAAAAGTTATAATATTAATAGTAGTTTATTCATCTAGAACGAAAAGTGGCATTTTAAAGACGAGAAAGTTGTTTACTTGAATTACTTGCGAGGACCTTTAAAAACACTTTTCGTTCGTGGTGAATACAACGGTTTATTTCATACTGCAAGTTTAATGAATTTTAAATAAAAAGTAGTAAATCATTTCAAATTTTATGTCAACAACTGACGTATAATTTTAAAGTACTTGAACTTTAAAATTTTACTTTAAAGTACTAGGACTTTAATGTTCTATTTTTTGTACAATAAATAAGTTTTAAAGTACTTGAACTTTAAAATTTTACTTTAAAGTACAAGGATTTTAATGTTCCATTTTTTGTACCATAAATAATCCGAAAATAGTAGTTTATGTAACTAGTCCTCAAAGCAAGGCTTTAGGGGACGAGTCGTAATGTGAAGATGAGTCCTCTAAAGCCATTTGAGGACGTGTTGCATACAACGTTTTTTTGTATTAGCTCTCCAAACATTATAATATGAAGTTTCAATTACCATTAACGCGGTATTATATTAGGAGGCCGCGCGAAAATGTATTTTTCGCTCCCCAAACTGGTTACTTTGGAAACTGTCTAGGATCCTCAAAATGGCCATTTAGAGGCCTTGTACTTAAAAACGTCATGGCAACTAATGTGTGAGTCCGCTAAAATGTTGCCATGACGACTTTAAGTACAAGGCCTCTAAATGGCCATTTTGAGGATCCTAGACAGTTTCCAAAGTAACCAGTTTGGGGAGCGAATACAAAAAATGTTATTTTTCACATCAGTATGAAATAAAAGAAATAAATAAACAAATAAAAATATTAATTATATTTTTATAGAAGCTTTATGTGTTGAGGCTGGTAGCAGGCAAAGCACATAAAGCCACTTTTATTGCGAATAACATATAAAATTTTATTTTCAAACGAATACTTATACTGCAATAAAAGTAACAAAATTAGAAAACAATAATTTAGTAAAAATGTAAAAACTCAAGATTGAGGTAAAATTGTGATACGTTGGAAATAATTCTTCCATGGTTATGATGGATGAAAATCACAAATAATAATTAAATTATATTGCTGAAATGTTTGATTTTGTTATCTTATATGAGTAGGCAGATAAAGTAGCAACAGTGGCAACTTTATATGCCTAATCAGTTAAAGTACTACCTTTACCTTTGGTTATAATTATAATTAACGCTTTCACTTTGCGAAGCAAGTCACATAAGTTTTCACTTTTATGGTGTTTGAAAATGAACATATTTTATTTAGATTTACAAAATATAAAAATTTAAATAACTTCTAAATGACTTAAAAATCTAATGACTTTCTAGTTTCTGAAATTATTTGTGAAGCAAAGAAAAATACATAAAATACAATAAAAAAAAATAACAGCCAATTAATCAAATAAATGGTAAAATAATTCAATATAGATTCCTCTAATGGTTAACAACCTAAATTGTCTTCAACGAAATTATCTTCTTGTTCAGACGATAGATTAGAACCGGATTCACCGCTGCCGTCTACTGTAATAATTATTTCTTCTCTGTTATCCATAATGTATTCCCACTTATGTTTGTCGACACTGCACATATATTCTTCCATTCTTGCACACTCACACTTCCAAAATTATTTTCTGCAGAAGTGTTAACATCGTCTAATTTGAATGTTGTATTATTTGTAGCAACATAGTTCTTTACTGACACCCATATTTTCTCAATCTGGTTTAATTCTGGATGGTAAGGGGGTAATCGTAGGACTACGTATGACCATGTTCCGCTAATAATTTCTCAATCATATAACTTTTATGTGTAGGTTTATGTAATTTTCTGGTACCATATAATTGGTTTTGTTTCATTCAACTTAATATAAATGTTTCTTACTGATAACCACTTTTGCATGTCTGCTTTTTCCAAACAAGTGTTGGATTCGGCTCAGTACAGACATTGTGATACCATGCATTATCGATGACCAAAACCGACTTTTTTGAAGATTTGCTAATAATTTTTCTTTCAGGCAATTCACATAATTTTAATGGTTTATTTCATCGTGGCAATAATCTTTCTCTTAAGTCCTGATTTAAACATCAGGAATGAATTTGGTACGAAACCTTTTCTACCTCCGGCATAAAGAATAATCAATGCTTGCTCTTTACTGACGGGGGATTTTAAAGAATTGTTGGTACCATCATCACAACATTTAGAACAGTAGGGAAGCTATGCAAGTACGTTTCATCAGTGTACACAATATTTCAGCATTCGGCTTTATATTTTATCTTAAAAATTCAACACAATTTGCTATTTCTCTCTTCTCTATTAGAACGTGTGCCTATTGTCTTGACATTTTCTCTATTAAAAACCCATTTTATGTACCAATCGCCTAAAGGAATGTAATTTCTCAGTGAAATTAACACCCCCCTTCATTTTGTTCGACTTTGAATACAGCTTTCATTGTAGGTCTCTTTTTATGGCAAAGTTATAGATCACACTTGGGATTACTTCTTTATATTGATCGACAGATGACCTGGGGTAAGTTTAGAAATTTGTTTTCTTGGAGAAGTAAATTTTCTTCCGCTACTTTGTTAGGCTGTTCTAACAGTATTTAGGCCAAGATCGGTTGCTTTAGTCACTCGTTCTTGCAAAACGACTGAGAAAAATTGCAATAGTCGCTTTAGATTCTTTCACGTCCTTGACTACGAATTAGTTTCTTACGGTTACCCATAATGCAGGCAGCTCTATGAATAATTAAAATTTCCTTAAGAGACTACTTTACAAGTCAATATTTTATACTTGCATGTAACTTTGAAAACAGCAGTAGAGATGCACAATTTAGTCCTTGTAAATGGTTGAATAAAGGAACTCCAAAGAAAAAACGCTACAAACTTAACCATATCACGGGCAACGTGTTTTGGTTTCGACGCCGCAGCCAATAATGAGATTTAGGAAGAGCCATGCCACAGGCCTAAACATTTTCAATTACAAGTGCACAAATGTCAGGCTTGACTTTTAAGTTGGTCGACATTTCTATTTGCATCATAACCTCAAAAAGTTGTTTAATGACAATTATTGAAATTAGTTCTAATTGTAAGGGTCGGCATCTCCGATCCTTTTTGGTAATTATAATTAAAATATTATCAAGTGACCTTTGTAATATGTTATTTGGGTTGCCTGCTCCATTCTATCTGTTCGGCGGCCCGAGTATAGTGCCAGATATTCCTTTTCTAAAATTCTGATTTTTACATTTGACGTCCAATATTGCTTCAGATGGGGAAGATATTAACCACGTCGCAGGATTTATTTGTGATATTTTGATCTCTGTTAAATTGAATAAATAAGGGATACATGTTTTATTTTTATTAAATGACAGAAGTTGTGTTTCGCACAATTTGTCGTTAGGGATTTCAAAGTAGTTATTTTGATTACAAAAGTAGGTGTCTAAAGTTATAAGTTTACAATGACTTATTTCAACGGGAATGCTGTTTTTAACGTTGAATAATAAAGTACTATATGTAGGTATAATCATACGAAATTGATAATTTTGGATAAAAATCGGAAATGGTATTAATTGTATCATTTGATAATCGTTAGTTTTGGAAGTAAGAGGTATTTCGAATATAAATGTAATTCTGTTTTTAACTTGGTAAACTTTTGTAATGATAATTGACTCGTATAAATGTAAATACTGTAACTCTGCAGGATATGGAATAGTTAAAGCTTTTTCTGATATGCTATTGAGATACGTCGAAATTTCATTTAGATTTTCAATTAAATCGCCATTATCAATTAATGACATATGCATCTGTTGATTTTGAGCAAAAGTTAATGCATTTTCTAGTTCCAAACAAGTGTTAATAAGTAGTTGTAAAAATTGAATTGCTTCTAGCAAGACTGTTTTTAAGGAGTATGTAGCGAGATTTTTGCCTAATTCCTCATTTTGTAAAATTATTTTATTTATATTTCTGTCTAATAATTCTTGACTCTTTGCTATATCATTGATTACTGAGATGGTATCATTTAAAATTTTAGTTTGTTCTAATATAACGTCATTTTGAATTTTATCGCTTTCTTGTAGTTTGTACCCCTCATCCTTACTTACCTTTGAAGGCTTACACTTCACCGACTAGCTCAAGATACGGTTTCTTATCAGGGTTTAACAATTGTGGGATTTTTAGTTCGTTTCACTCTCATATAAAGGTAAAAGTTCATTAATCAGAAGAAATGGGCGCCATAACTTTATTTAAAAAGTTTTAAATTCAATAAGTTTACAACGGTTACGTATTCTTTCTAACAGTCCACAAATCAATTGTTATGCATTAGAGGCTTATACCTTTCTCATTTTAATACACATTATGTAATTATTTAGCAAGTTTTATTCTTCTCTGACAAGTTAGAATTTGTTCTAATAAAACGTTAGGATTAATGAATCTATCAGTATCTAGGAGATTTCTTATACCTATTTAATTAATAACCTCCGGTTCGTAAGATGAAAATATAAAGAGCTCTCTATATGATCGGTATTTAGTTTAATTGGTATCATTCCATGTAGTATAAGAAAGGTCCTTTATGAAAAAAAAAACTTATTATTTGACAAGTGACCCAAAAACCAACTTGACAGTCACAGAACGATTTAATCTCACTTCAGGCCATATCACCTGGTAAGTAACTATTGTTTTTACTTGAAACTAATCTGTTATTGAATATTCTTAAGGCTTACGCCCTAATTTAATTATATTTAAGCTGTGACGCGGGTTTAAGTCTAACTAACGATATTAAACCCTTTCAGGACTAACATACGGTTAATGCAGAGAACCCTTGAACCTGGACCTCTCCATCTGCCAACATTAACTATGAAGAACTCCTCATTGAACCAAAGAAGTTGCCCTTGACTGGTGAGTGATCTCCTAACTGGTTATAGATTTCTAATTGCGTCCTCTCTTTTCCTTATCGCTCGTAACTTATCGACACACTTCTCCATGGCGAATATACAACTGACCAGAACTGGCGTCAAATGAAAAAGACCGACGAGCTGGTAGTCAAAGAGGAAGCCCTAAGAGCTGGTGGTCAAAGAGGTGACACTAAGAGCTGAATCAAGGAAAACCCTCTATTACGATTTGTATGTATTAGTTTGCCGTCTACCTACCAGTTATATAATAACTGCCCTTTTCAGAAAGAAAATGTTTGTGGAATTTATCCTATCTGCCTGAAAAATTATTATGTTTTAATACTATGCTGTATGAGTTAAATAACGGCTTACTATTGTCTGCTTGTATCCTTTCTAAGCTAGGATTTTCAATTTGCTTCGCTTCTGCATAGAGAAGCGCCCTTTTGCTTTCTCAATTAAACATGAAGTAATAATTTTTGTTATTTATTGTTCTTTTATTAACGTAACCATGTGCCTTCTAAATTAAATTTCAAAAAGGGTAGGCAACCCCTCCTACTGGTCTTGCACTTAAAGTTGCCTATCTATTAGGATTAATTAATATTGAACGATATTCCTGTAGAAGCTACGATATGTACTGCTACAAGTTTAGTAATCATAGATTCATATCTGACTCCATCGTTGGCGTCGAGGTTGCCGGTTAAAAATTTGAAGGCGGATCCAAGTCCGTCGAAAAGACCTCTCTTATTAATTTTGTGTTTAACATCAGGAAATAATTGACTTAAGAGTTTATCTGCTTTTTCAAGATATTGTTTTAATATTATGAGTAAATTGTTATGATTGATAATAATATCGTCAATCCTTTTAAATTTTGTATATTCAATAACGTAACTTTTATTTTCAAGTAACGGTATTACTTTCATTAAATTAGTTCTAAGTGTGTCATAATTAACAAATATAGGGGTATAATCTATATTTCTAGTAAGCGTCCATTCGCTTTGTTTAAGCACTACGTTTCCTAAGTTTAAGGGATATAATCCAGGATTATCTTTTAAATTTTTAATAATATCGCTCTGTATAACTAGTGATTGAGTCAGCAGGGTACAGGCGATGAAGAGTGTAGTAATCCTGAAAAAAGAGAGAGCAATAATTCCTTTTAGTCAGGGTGTTTTATATTTCCATATTTTTTTTTTAAAATTAGATTATATTTGAATTTCAACTTTACTTCTGAAATTTGTTTTAACAAATACTTTTTCATTTAATTGAAATGTTTGATTTTTCTGAATTTGAATTTAATTTTAAATTGTAAAGGTTTTTCTTTGTTTTCCTTTAGCAATATCAATTATAAAGGTATGTTGCTGTGAACATTTAGTTTTAACGCGAGAAATATTGTGATTATTAAAATTGTAAATACATTATTATACTGGTCTTGTTTGTTTGTTAAGTGTAATTTTTATTTGAGTTTTTTCTGATTTAAATAATTTTAGTCTTAAGTTTTTTCTTAAGATATTATTTTTTTAAAAATATTTTTGATACTTGAAGTTACTGGTTTATATATTAAAATTTATTTGCAATACTTAAAGTTTTTCAAAAATTCAGGGGTGTGTACAATCTTATTTCTTTCTTTAAACACACGGTTAAAAATTTAGTTATTTTGGCAAAATTTTTGATAAATGTTCTTTAATAGACTATTTGGTTAAAAATGATTTTATTTCGATTTTTAAGTGCTGGGAAATTTTGATTATTGAATTTTTAGATGAATCTGATTTTATTCCTTCTAAAGTAGTAGGTAGCTATATAATCTAAATATTTTACAGATTTATGTTTGAATTACTAAACCTTATGAGTTGACTTTTCGTCAGTTTTGAAATTATATGTGCATTGGTTTTAGTCTTAAATTGTTTTTTTAAATTGTTATTTAAAATAATTATCTAAAATACTTTTAATGTTTGGAGTTTTTATATTAAAGTTGTTAAATCTGGTAGACTGATTTTTGTTGAGTTCATAATTTTTATTTTATAAGATTAAGGATTATAAATATTAATTTCTTGTATTTCATTTAAAGTATTAATTACGCTTGTTTTAAATTGATTATTGTATGATTTCAATTGCTGAAGGCATGACTAATTTTTCATTAAATTTTAATTTTGGAGTTACTTTCCCACATAACCAAAAGTATGTAAAAGATAACCAAAAGTTAACCTCTCAATAAACATGAAGTTACCATTAGTTAGCCAAAAGTTGTACTGTGGGTTAACTATGTCACAAATTATGTAACTATAGAGCAACTATAAGGCGTCCTCGAGGTCGTTTAAAAGTTCACCATAAAAAGTAATTCAAAAGATAACTTGAAAATATATCTTTCGGGTAACCTCGTTAACCTACCCAAAAGTTAACTTTAAAAGATGTCTTTTGGTCAGCGTTTCAAATAACCCAAAAGTCAACTTTTAAAAGATTTCTTTTACTTGCCTTCTTAACTAACCCAAAAGTTAACTTTAAAAGATGTCTTTTAGTCACCTCCTCAAGTAACCCAAAAGTTAACTTATAAAGGATTGCTTTTAGTTACCTTCTGAACTAACCCAAAAGTTAACTTTAAAAGATGTCTTTTAGTCACCTCCTCAAGTAACTCAAAAGCTAATCTTTAAAAGATTTCTTTTAGTTACCTCCTCAAGTAACCCAAAAGTTAACTTTTAGAAGCTTTCTTTTAGTTACCTTCTCAACTAACCCAAAAGTTAACTTTAAAAGATGTCTTTTAGCCACCTCCTCAAATGACACAAAACTTAACTTTTAAAGGATTCCTTTTAGTTACTTTCTCAACTAACCCAAAAGTTAACTTTAAAATATGCCTTTTAGACACCTCCTCAAGTAACCCAAGCTAACTTTTACAGCTTTCTTTTAGTTATACCTTCTCAACTAACCCAAAAGTTAACTTTAAAATAAGTCAAGCTATCCATTTATATTGTCAAAAAGATTAAAATGGGGCAAGCCTAAGTGATATTCAAAGAATTCCTTCAAAAGTGTAATTAAGATTAACCAAAAGTTACTTTTTTTATTAAAAAAAAAACAACAGTAAATAAATAGGTTATAAACAATTGCTTTTAATAAAGAAATATTTTACAGTCAGTACTATACTACTTCGAAAGCCACTAGGCCTTTAGTGCTACGTAATAATAATAATAATAAAAAAAACTATACTATACATTCTTATTTACAATGATTTCTTAAGCCTTTCGGCAGATTTCCGAACCCACACTTTTGTGGCTGATAAAATCTCTAGTTCCGTGGCGGCTGGTACTATCTTCCGCACTGCAACTGAAAGAAAACAGCCGTTAAAAATTATCTGTTGACATATAGGTATTAGGTAGTTTATATTTAGGGTAAGTGAGCATTATTTAATTTTTAATACACTAAATTATTTGAAACCTTCTGGTATTTTAATTCGATTGGATGGAACTTTAAAACCTAGCTCATGATATGAAAATTAAGAGAGCTCTCAAATGAAATAAATCAATGTCATCCCAGGATTGAATTGGCAAAAGAAAATGACAGAATTTACATCAAACAGTTGTACGCCAATTTAAGAAAATTGGGGCGGCACAGGTCCCCCAACAAGACTTTCCCATACATACTGTAAATAATCTCTGCTTCTACAACAGTATATTTATTTAACAGTGTTCCGTCTTCCTGTAATTAAACGCTTCACGTTAAAGACGAAATTTTCAAAAAATCGTAGCGGTCTTAACTTTAAAGCTAGAGATTTGGCAACCGCTTTGTTGAGGCCTCTCTATAACATCGCAGTTTTTAAATTACAGATTATTTTATCAAAAAAATGCTTTCAAAAAAACACGTCTACCTTCCGTTTCCGGTTCCAGATATTTATCAAAAGCTTATTGTCTCAACTTGGTTTTTAATAAACCCCAAAATTTAAAATTTCAATCAAAACCGGGACGACCGTTTCGGAGATATCAGGGTATCACATCGAGGCACATAATAGATAAATACACCTACACACCCACCCATAGACAGACATTTTGTAAAAACAATTGTTTGGGTTCCTAGAGGCCTAAAACGGATATTTCCGTTAAAATCTCGACAGCGAAAATTTTCACGAAATCAATACTTCCCCTACCCATGGTATGGGAAAGTAATAAGATAATATGATATACTCTGTGTAAATAAAATTGAAACTAGTAAAACATTATGGGTCTTCCAAGAACCAAGAAATTTGAACAATATGAAAAATACATGAAAAATTATTTTTATGCCCCCGGGATACTTGGAATAGGACGGCTAATAATAATTTAATCTGTATTATTCTTAGTAGGTAGTTATTATTAGTCACAGCTTTGTTTAATCAAAAAGAAACTAAATTTCATCTATAATATTAAACAGAAATCAAAACGATATTTTTGAATGCACACCCTATTGTTCGGAATCCCTGGAATGTTATTATCCACATTAATAGAAATATGTAACATACCAATGACGACTCTGTTTATATTTAAGCCCTGCAGCTTGACTTTTTGATGGGCACCGATCCAGCTCAACCCGTTGCTAACATTGTCGGTTACCATCATCGACCAGACCCTTCTTGTAGCATTCCCGACGTTTGTACCACCAGTGGTCGATAGGTGCTTCATCTAAAAAGTAAAAAAAAAGAATAATACATTGGCAGTTCCCACTCATATCCAAATATTCAATTAAAATTATTGCGATCAAGGAAACTATATTTACCAAAGCAGTGGCTTGCTGGGGGTTTTTGGAAAATTCCTCCAACATTAAAAACTCGTCCAACGAATTCACTGGAAGATTGGGAATTTTTACAGCCACCTCAACATGATCGATGATCCGTTGATCGAGCAGAATCTCTTTCATTTCAGCGATGTCAGTTTTTATATTTGCGACTTCTTCTGCCAATTTTTCTAAAATTGTCGTCAGACATCCACTGCGACATTCTGTAACAAAATAAATAAAAGTAGGTATCATGTAAAGTAAACCAGCTGTTTTTCAAAATACTAATCGTATGGTATTCTAAATTAACCTTTAAAAAATGGTAACTACTTAATTTGCATCTAAAATAAGAGTTCAGCACTGTTCACAGCTTTCTAGAAGTGCTTATGGATTTTTAGTTTTTAGTTTGTCAAATTTTAAATAGTGGATCTTGTTATAGAAGAAATCATATATTAAAAATAATGGGTACACATACCACATTCTTCTTTTGATCTTGTTATGGATGCCCGATCTTCATCAACTGAGATCTTGGAGGTAGATGCAATTAATGGCGTTAATGTTGCATTCAGTTCATCTGAAATATAGATATAAATTTGAAGTAAAAGCAAAAAATGGTCAAAAAATATCTACCATTTGCTATAATGACCTCCATATCTTGATCCAGTATGAAAGTGGAAACCTCTGGCATAGGAAGTGGTTCCCAATTGCGCTTACCTGGGTTATCGTCGCCATCATCCTCATCAGTGCTTAAATCGGAGGTGCCTTCTGCTTTTTCTGCTTTTTGCTCCGCTACTTCCAGCGAATCTTTAAATTAAATAACGTTAGCATACATTTAAGATTGAAAAAATATAACCATTTACCATAATACTTAATATTTCCTCGATGATCCCGGAAAATCTTAGCAGGAAATTTGTTCCAAGTCGTTTTGGGTACAGCACACTGTTTAATAAGTGGCCTTACAATTGTTGTATTTGGCCAGGAACACTCTTTATCTCCGGATATCCAGCCCTCCGGTACAGCTGATACAGTGTTTTCAATTGTAAAATGTACAATTACAAATCGAGCCATCTGTACAAAATCAAAATATTAAGGCGTGTATAAACAATAATCAATGAAAAACATATGTACTGGATGTTGATTTTTCTTTATACAGTTATTATGTATGTCAACATTGTCAACAGAAAGATGTTTGATTTTTTAGAAAATTAAATTTAGGTATCTTTTTCTGCTCTACACAACCATGCAATTATAAAATACATATGCACTGAAAAATAAAACAGCATCGAATTGAAGAATAGAATATGTCTTTTTAATAGAACACCCTGTATATTTTTACATATTTGGGGTCAGGATATAATTTTCAATTTTTGTGCAATGACCCGCATAAAATTGTTGCGCTGCTCTCTAACATATACAAATGTTTTTGATCATTTGCTATCCATACAATCAATTCAGCTCTCTTCGAAAATTCGAAAAATATTTTTTAAGTCCAAAATTTCAAGTGGAACAATAATAGGTCAAATGCATGGTTGCATAGAGCAGAAAATATACTTACGCATTGAGTACTTACTGTAATATTTAAAAAAAAATCAAATATTTCACTCCTCAAAGACATAATATGTATATATAATTTTAATTTAATGAGTGAGTTTTGGATTAACATTTAATAAAACGCTTATTATTTCTGACTTCTGTAAACAATTATTTTATTTTCTAAAAGCATTAGAGTCAATCAGTATAAATTTATAATTACTTACAACACCTAAGTAATTGTAAAATTTATACTGATTGCTTCTAATGTTTTTTAAAAATAAAATAATTGTTTACAGAAGACCTGAATAAGGCTGAAAATAAAATGCCGAAACGTTGTCAGAAATAATAAGCGTTTTATTAAATGTTGACCCAAAACCCACTTATTAAAGTAAATTTAATTTAATAAGCGTCAAATTAAAACAACCTATTAAATTCGATTTATATGCAATGATAAATTTGCATCCTATATATATATATATATATATATTTATATATATACTTACAACAAAAGCGATTCCTCTAAATGGGATAAGAGCATAATCAAGGAACAGTGTAGTAGAAGAAATATGGAAGGAATAATATGACTAAGTGATGTAAAAATAATGCATTTAATGTATTAAAGAAAGCGCGACATATTTATTGTCACATATGTTAACAGTAAACACTTTCCCGATTATATCATTTGTGGACCACATATCATACGTCTCGGATAAATTTTGTAATGCAACAATTCCTAACAAATGCGACTTAAGCGGTTGTGTATAAAAATCATCCACTTTCATGAATTTATTACCCACAATAACAGGAGAATTGTTTGAATAGCCAATGTATTTTGCAAAAACATAGGATCCATCACGAATTCGAACACATTTATTAGATATGGAATCGGCAATAATAACGTATCCTTTCATAATCAACATTTTATGAGGGTTACTGAAATTGCAAATATCATGTCTTATAATAACTGGGTATTTCAATGTAGGTGGACTGTGTTTGCTATTATTATTATTTGTTGAAATTGAACTGTAATTTAATTCATGAACCCTATTTGATATCTGTTGCAACGGTTTGTCGGTTTTCTTAACAAGTTTCTTTACAGCTTGCATATAATTTTCAAATGAAAATGCGCTAAATGAATCAATTTCGCCAAACGTGTTTACATCCTCTACTAAATGTATTAAGTTATGAACATTGTAAGAAATTTGTTCTTTTCCGTATAACAAACCAAACTGTTCTACAAAATAAATTAGCAAAACTTTCTCAAATTCCCTATACTTAATCAGACTGTTTGAAGCTAAAATTCTTATGGCACTATGTAAACAAATAAAATGGTTGTATAGATTATCTGGTAAAATGCCTTTCAAAACAATGGGCCCTGTATATAACAAAAATTGGCGAAATTCAGTAGCTTTCCATCGGTCCACCTCATTTAATGATCTAGGTTTCCTACAAAATTCTTTAGGGACAAATCTTTTAATATTTTCCAATTTCTCAGAAACAGTTTGTACTTTTCTGGAGTGCCAACGAAATCTTAGACTACCTTTCAACCACAATTTTAACAATTTCTTCGTTACACCTAAACATATAAGGTGCATATAATCAAGTGGGAAATTTGTAACCATTCCTATACCCAATTCTATCAAAATTGAAGTACCTTTATGATGTTCCTCTTTTATTTTATTTGCAAAATCTTCATCTGTTCGTAATTTTGCCTTAGTATTCAGGTAGGTAATTCTATTAAGAAGATATTTACCAGCTGGCAGCATTTACCACAGCCAAAGTGAGCAGGGGCATCACATATAAAAGCTCTGATTTTTACAGTACATAATATGCCCTTTACTATTATTCCATTATTTACAATGACTTTTGTTTCCTCTACAAATTCTTTTAAATATTCGTTAGCAGACTTAGGTTTGCTACAACCATGGTAAATGCCAGCTATGAAATGCGAATTATCTATTTCGTGCAAATTTATTATAATAGGCCATAATTGTGCGTTTGTACTTTTGGTTAAGGGCAGCCCATCAACATTTACATTTAATGAAATTGCGCTAGGTAAGTCCGCTTAAAATTCGCTTGATATTTTGATTTACGCCAAAGTGAACATAATTTCCGGGGTCTAATTTCTTAATATCCACCACTCTTGGCGTGATTAAAAGTGTCCTAGCATCTTGTGGCAGTAAATTCGAAAAGCAATGGTGTCTATTTAAAATTTTAAGCAAGCTAGACAGTGCGTTTTGATTTATATTGAAATCAAGAGCCCACTGTCTAATGCTATGTTTTGCGTCTGAAGTAAAATCTATACTACTACTGTCACTTTGCATCTGAGTAGGTAACTTTAAATTTGGTGTATTAATTTCAATGTTATCCGTATTTTCAGCTACTTTTACTGTAGGAGATGGATCTGGGGAAAGGAATTGTTGGGATTGTTGCGTAACGTCAGCGGGTTGCGCTGGAGCAGCGCTCTCTCTGTTACTCAAGATCTTAGATTTTGTCTGCCGAATAAGTCGGTACCTATGTCCTCGGGAATATTTACGATACATCTGCAATTCGGATGCAAAACCATAAAACTTAAAACCTTAACCAATAAAAAACTCAAATAATCAAGTATTTTATGTTTAATTCCGAAATACTTAAATTCGCCTTTTGGGTTAAGTTTACTTTGCATTTCTGGTAAATTTAAAGTTTGAATATGTTAATTTAATACCGGTAGTAATGTTTTTAGGGCTGAGTGAGTAATTTTATGTTTCAGAGCCCATTGTTTTAAAAATGCTTCTATATTCAACTCGTTAACAACAGATTCCTTGTTTTGATTAGTATCTGGGGATATTTCCCTACAGTTATATATTCAGGAATAGCAGCTTTTTGAGAAACTCGACTAGTATGAACAAAAATATTTAAGTCACTTGAACAATCTTTAGAACTAACGGAATCTGATAATAAAAAAGAATCATTAGGTTTAAAAAGATTTAATTCGTTGTTTTGTGCTTGGTGATTCCTTAAATGTCCGTTAATTAAAGTTTTGTATATTGTATCCACTTTTCTATGCTTCCGCACACGACCAGCCATTTTATACTCTAAATGGTTAGATAAATTACATTTTAATAAAAAGGAAGTTAAACTTACCTTGCCTTGGTGACGTCGATAGGTTCTTCAAAAAATCACCACGATTACAATACTAACACACCAGCGCACTTTGCTTTTTACCACTAATAACAGTAGATTGTTATTTAAAATTCGGTCTGATCGGTTGTATTACTAAACAACGACTGCTGCAAAGTTTGACTTTTTGTCAGCTTCTTAAACGCAGGGGTTCCTTAGAAACGACAATTATGCCTTTAGCCGGATGCATTAATCACAATAACTGACAGCAGCCCTCAAAAAGGAGCAGGCCAGTAGACGTTTTCTAAAATCTTTAGAAAATTAATGGGTTAGACAAATGTATACTATATCAGTGGGATACAATATTTCCCGCGTTTTTTTTTGAGTACTGGTTTTTTCAGAGTACTCGTCAAAATTAGTTAAGCTGACATGCACGACAATAGAAACTTTCTAAAACTCTACAAAATTAATGGGGTAGACAAATGGGCTGTATTTGCTGTATGCAATATTTCAAGGGTCTTTTATAGTAAAGTGACGTCAATTTCAAATGCGTTACTGGCGATAGTAATTATTTATCTCTTTGCTAGAAACAAACAGTTTATTTAGATTATTGATGTGCAATAATATATAACAATACTTATATTTATTATATCTTACCAAATCACAAAATTTGAAATTTCTAATTACTTTATTTATTTATTTTGTTACACTAATGCACATATACCATCTACCTGAAAATGTATAACAAACTAAAAGAAATTGCATTAATCTCATTCATAAAAATGCTTCAACCCATTTGCGTCCAATGTGTATTTGCCTTTTCTCTTTTGAATGAAACTGGTGAAATTTTACCTACTAAAAAAAAGAAGTATAAAATATTTATGGATTTTTAAGCTTCAAAATATTCGTTAACCAGAAATTCCAAGTTTGTAGTGAAAATTAACATTAAATGAAAATATAATATATCTTTTACTAAACAAAACGGTGGTAATGGCAATACTATCAGGATTTAGAAATTAGACAAAATATAATAATTTGTTGATACAGCAGTGTCAATTTTACAGCTAGAAAACATAAATGCGAAGACGAAATGTGATTTTTTTTATTAAACTGACATGATTTGTTCCTGGTGAGAAAGTTTTAGTAATGTAAACCAAATGTTCCAAAACTAATTGGTTTTTATTTTATAGTTACTTTAGCAACCACTGCTGAGCTCGTCATACCATGTAAATTGGTTGTTTTTAAGTGCCGAATTTTGACGGATGGTTCTTACACGAAAATATCAAAATAATACCATACTCAACTAAATTTATTAGACAATTAATATTATTTTGTTTGTCGTTCAAGTGCATATACTTGCTGTTGTTTTTTGTTTTCACTTTTAAGGCGCAACGATATAAGTTTTATAAATTCCAACAAAAGAAATAAAGCATATCAAATTTTAAATCAATGGAATCTGAAAAAAATAAGTGTACCTACTTAAATTATTTTACTATCAACTACCAGTATAAACTGCTATTTAAAAAAAAAGAAGTTTTGTTTCGAACATTAAGACGGTCATGAAATATTTTCATTACTAATTTCTACCTAAAAAGATTAAAAAGATTCAATATTTACTTTGGTTTTAGCTTAAATAGTTACGGAATTAAGTATCTAACATTAAACACTTCGTCGTATTCTGTTTTTTATAGTATTTCAAATATTTAAAATTCTGGCTAATCTGCTAGTTGAATAATGATGCTGTATCGGTTGCAATGAAAAATATACCAATCTAACAAAATATAACACGTATGTATATTTATTTTGTCATAACACACTTTAGCAGGTATTTTCTACGTTATTGATTTTATATTGTTGTCGTATTTCGTTTGTTAGTTAGATATTGAATTTACATCTGAGTTCTTGCTTTTAATAACTAAGTTGGCTTTATAATTATTAGTGAAGTATTCTTGGTTTAATCAATAACAATCTGCTAACGTATATGGTCGTATCACTCGTATCGTGGACATAACTCGCCGGTATTACTTCCATATATTTCTACTATCGCATTCTATTTATTGGTGAAATATTAGCTTTCCTTCCGGATTTCTTCCTTTTAACAACTAACGTGGCTAAATATTCGTGAAACATTGGTCATACAATATTATTATACCATTTTAAATCAGTTGTTGGTTAAATATTGGATTTAACTCTGAATTTATTCCGTTTAGCGCCTACCTTGATTGTATATTGGCGAAACATTGGCTACCCAATATAATTCTGCTATCGTGTTTTAATTGTTGGTTACATATTGGATTTAACTCTGAATTCCTATAAGAGCTAAAACACATTCTACCAATGTACTACCAACATGCTTCAGTATATATTATTATATACGCGATATTGGATCAACGATAAAATGTTGAGCCAAGAAACAAACATATTAAATATTTGACCAATATTGATTATATGTTTCGTGCTACTTGGGAACCCTCTGTTTTTATCCGCAACAAAACTTTCAAAATTGTGTAATTATGCAAAAAACATATCTAACTTCCGGTTTCAGATATTTTTCAAAAGCTTATTCTCGATGCATAATTGTTCATTTAAAATTGACAGACGTTTTTTAAAAACCACTTTTTTGGATTCCTAGACGCCCAAAACAGATATTTCCCTTAAAATTTGGAATTCCAAAATTTTCGCGAAATCAATACTTTCCTGGGAAAATAAAAATTATTAATTTTGTCTCTATTTTCTTAAAATACAAAGTAACGAACGATAATTTTCGTTAGGTAACGTTACACGAAATTTGTATCAATACTGCTCACGAAAACAAGGTTTATTATTTTAGCAAAAATTTACAATACTGCACCCTTTGGATAAAAGGTTATTAACCCTCATAAAATCTTCAAAAATATGTCAATTTGTGGGGGAAAATGTAACTGGTAAGCAAACATGCCGTTACCTTGAAGAAATAATAAGTTTTCCCATTTGTCACAGAATAACGACTTTTTAAAGTGTGAGAATAAGCTAAATAAAAAGTAGATCTTATATTGTTCCTTATTAAATAAAAAAAAACACATAAGCTAGAAACCAACCTCATGAACAAGCGCCCGAAGAAGCCTTTGGAGAACTTTCACCGAAAGGTTTATTTAGTTTACATTTCCAAGAGTCTTCCGTATGAAGTAATTTTCCCAAAACCTTTTCTGTCTAGAACGTTTCGGCAAGAGTCTAAAAAATTTCTTACAACTTGCATTACGTAAATTAAGTAGAGGTAAACTGTTTGATGTTTAAAATAGAAGGCTGAACCATTATTAATTGACTTTTCTGAAAATATCTCTTCCAAGCAAAATAGGTAAGTGATAAAAAAATCTATTTCAAAAATTTGTTTTTTTTTAAATCAGAATAAAATGGGTATTGGGCAATGATTTGATTCTACTAAGTTAACAATATGTAAAACTAATTTTTAAGGAGCAAATAACTTTAGAGAAAAAAAAATGTAAACAAAACCTAAAATGGAAAATTTATAAATTTAATTATTATTTATGAAATTCTCACAAAAATGCAATTTTTAAGAATTGGTTTAATAATTGATTACCTTTAATTAAATTTTTTAAATATAGTGTATAATTTATTTTAATAAATATATAAAATTAAATAATAAATAGGTACTACAAAGAAACGTTGGTGGAATATTTACTGGAAATATGGCTGCAATATTGTATGCAAATAATACATTGTTCAATGTTGGTACGTGATTGTGAAACAATATTGATAAAAGTGATTATGCCAATAATGCGTCAATAATGGCTCAGTAATTTAAAAATAAATATTATACAACAATATTGGTGGAATATTTACAAGAAATATGTCTGCAATATTGTATTCAAATAATTGTTCAATATTAGTACATGAGAGTGAAACAATATTGATAAAAGTGATTATGCCAGTAATGGCTCAATAATTTAGAAATAAATATTATAAAACAATGTTGGGGGAATATTTTCAGGAAATATGTTTACAATATCGTATTCAAATAATTGTTCGATATTGGTGCATCAGTGTGAAACAATATTAATAAAAGTGATTACGCCAATAATGGTTCAATAATTTAAAAATACATATTATATAACAATGTTGGTGGAATATTTGCAGAAAATATATATGAATTATTTATTGAATATTATATGGTACATCACTGTGAAACAGTATTGATGAAAGTGTTTATGGCAATGATGCGCAAATAAAGGCTCAGTAACTTAAAAATAAATATTATAAAGCAATGCCAGTGGAATACTTACAGGTAATGTGTCCCCAATATTGTATTTAAATAATTGTTCAATATTGGTACATCAGCGTTAAACAATATTGATAAAATAGAGTATGCCAATAATGGCTCAATAATTCAAAAAACAAATATTGTAAAACAATCTTGCCCCAATATTTCCAGTAAATATGCATATTATATTGTATTTAAATAATCGTCCAATATTGGTTTCTTATAGTGAAACACAACATTGCTTTTGAATATTGAGCCAATATTATTCAAATATTGTAAAACCATATTCCTAAAAACCAGTGTTGGCTAAATCTTGCAAATATTGCTCCAATTCTGTAATGTACAGTCAGTATATTGCACCATTAATTTCCCAATATTTTGTGCTACTTAGGTGTTTGGTTACAATAAAATTAACTCTTTAGTATAACATTTTAGGCGACTTTAAAAGACGTTTATTGAACATCTGTTCAAAACTTAACCATCGTGGATAGCAAAAGACACCTAGCCATATCCTATGCTTGAATGCTAGTTAAAAGTCAACCTGTTGGGTTACAATAAAATTAATTCTTTAGTATAACACTTTGGGCAACTGTTAAAGACGTTTATTGAACATCTGTTCAAAAGTTAATCATCGTGGATAACAAAAAGACACGTAGCCATATCCTATACTTGAATGCTAGTCAAAAGTCAATCTGTTTGGTTACAATAAAATTAACTATTTAGTATAACATTTTGGGCAACCTTTAAAGACGTTTATTGAATATCTGGTCAAAACTTAACCATCGTGGATAGCAAAAGACACCTAGCCATATCCTATACTTGAATGCTAGTTAAAAGTCAACCTGTTTGGTTACAATAAAATTAACTATTTAGTATAACATTTTGGGCAACTTTTAAAGACGTTTATTGAATATCTGGTCAAAACGTAACCATCGTGGATAACAAAAAGACACGTAGCCATAACCTATACTTGAATGCTAGTCAAAAATCAACTTGTTTGGTTACAATAAAATTAACTATTTAGTATAACATTTTGAGCAACTTTTAAAGACGTTTATTGAATATCTGTCCAAAAGTTAACCATCGTGGATAACAAAAAGACACGTAGCCATATCCTATACTTGAATGCTAGTCAAAAGTCAACCTGTTTGGTTACAATAAAATTAACTATTTAGTATAACATTTTGAGCAACTTTTAAAGACGTTTATTGAATATCTGTCCAAAAGTTAACCATCGTGGATAACAAAAAGGCACGTAGCCATATCCTATACTTGAATGCTAGTCAAAAGTTAACCTGTTTGGTTAAAATAAAATTAACTATTTAGTATAACATTTTGGGCAACTTTTAAAGACGTTTATTGAACATCTGTTCAAAAGTTAACCATCGTGGATAACAAAAAGACACGTAGCCATATCCTATACTTGAATGCTAGTAAAAAGTCAACCTGTTTGGTTACAATAAAATTAAATCTTTAGTATAACACTTTGGGCATCTTTTAAAGACGTTTATTGAACATCTGTTCAAAAGTTAACCATCGTGGATAACAAAAAGACACGTAGCCATATCCTGTACTTGAATGCTACTCAAAAGTCAACCTTTTTGGTTGCTATAGTATTAACTATTTGGAACAACCATTTCTCAAGTATAAGTTGAACGTCATGGATACTGTGCTCTTGGTAACTGTTACGGATGAATAAAAGACGCTTATAAGATACCACGTGTAGGTTGACTTTGCAGGTTAACAAATGATCTCTTTCTGGACAAGTAAGGTTAACTTTGGTTATGTGGGTTAGTTTCGTTTTTTTATGCTGATAAATTTTACGAAAAGTTCTGTACACAGGGATAACTGTAGGTTTTGTTAAGAAAAATAAAAATCTTAATTTTTAGGTTTGGAAAAATTACATTAGTTTCACTTTTTTTGTTTAGTTTTTACGGGTTGTAATAAAATGGTATCGTAGCTCTTTCTGTCTGAATATGCATCCATTTATAATCTATTCGTGCGGATAATTTTGAAAATAAATCGGATCCAATAAGTCCTATATAGTCTTGGTTAAAATTATATAAATAACATGTATGTGTTCCGTTTTCATAAAAAAGACTGGGGATTGGTAAATCTGCAATTAAGTTGTGTTGAGAAATTCCATGAGATGTAACTATCTCAAATTCTGTTTCATAAATATAATTTGGAAAATGTTGTTGTACAAATTCTGGAGAAATTATTGTTTGTGAGCTACCTGTATCAATTAATAATTTATCGCCGGTGGCGGGAATTATAATATACGGAAGATCTGATTTTGAATTTATATTAAAAGTTAAAACATGCTTTTCCGAGGCTCTTAATAAAAATTTACAGTATCGTCTGGATCTGGATATTCGAAATAATCTGGGGTGTGATCTAAGTCTTGTGAATTATCAGTTGTATCTTGAAAATTGTCAGGGTCAAAATATTCCTGAGGGTTTTCGTTAAAATTTTCTGGAGTTGAAAATTCTCCATTTTCAAATAAATTTTCGGCTAAGTTTTCATATTTATCCGGAGGTTTTTCTTGATGATAATTTAAATGATTAAAATTTCTATTAACGTTTTGAGAATTTGCTCGATATTTATTGGGGAAATTTGATTGTTGAGTAGTTGGTCTTTTTATAGTGCTAAAGTCCATAGGTTCTGGTTTATTTGTTGGTGAAAAATTTGGTTTTGGTGCAAATGCATTAAAGCTTGAATTTTGAGTTATTCTAGAATTATTAGGATTGTTAAAATTCGTTGGACTTTTAAAATAGTTGGGATTTTGATTAAAATTACTTTTAGGATTTTGGTTAAAATTACTTCGATTTTGTTGGAATGGTCTTTGCATAGAATTTGGGTTATTAAATTTAGGTTTATATGAATTTTGTTTTTGAATATTGGAAGTTAAATTTGATTTATTTAATTTTTGACTTTGAAAATTATTTTGATTTTGAGAATATCTGATATCGATTTCTTCTTTTACTATGCTTAAGGCTTGTTCTAGTGAAGTTGGGTTTCTACTTCTTACGAAGCTTCCTAAATTTTCATTTAGTCCACTTGTAAAAGTGCGAAGTGCTAAATCTTTGTTAGCCTTTAATTTATAAGTGATAATGTATTTTGATTCTTGACTCAGAGAAACTTTTGAATTATAAATAGCCAAATGAGTTCTAACTTTATTGAAAAATTCTATGGGAGAGTCTTTATTCTGTTTTAATTTAGTTAAATCAATTAAAAGATTCAATTCTGACCTTTGGTCGCCAAAATTTTCAATTAAGACATTTTTTAAGTCTTTCCAAGTATCATACTGGTAACCTGTAATTACTTCTAACGCTTGACCTTTTAATTTATTCCTTATCGAATTTAAAATTATTTGGTTGATATAATCGTTTGAATTTTCTGTGCAAAATTTAGTTGCAATGATTTCTGCGGATCTGATAAATTCCGAAAGAGTGGCTTGATTACCATCATATGTGGGAATTTCATTTAGTAAAGCTACATTAAAATGTGGGGGAAACAATGATGCGTTTTGTTCAACCATATTTGGGTTGCTAATGTTGTTACAATTATTTAAAAATAAAATTCTAGGGATTGAATTCCTTGGTGAGCGTGATCTATCTCGTGACATAAAATTTTTACAATTGTTTCAAAATATAATTATAGGTGTTTTACCTAATGATTCAAGATCTCCTTCAACATAAAAATTTTGTTGACAAAAATTAATTTTACTTTATTTGTTTCACTTATTTTTAATTTTTATTTATGTTAGTAAACAATTTACTGACTAGGGGGTTTTTCTAATACCTTGTTAGGAATCTTACATTTAACAGGTGTGCGTAGGGTACTTATAATATAAATAATTAAAACTATGTTAATATAATTTTTAAAACTTTATATTAGTTAACTTTGTTGTTTTAGGCGAACGCTTTAATAATTATCACTTTTGAAAATTATATTACGTTACTTTGTTGCCTTTGAAATTTTTACTTTGTTGTTTAGGCGAACGCTTTAATAATTATTACATTTGAAAATTATATTACGTTACTTTGTTGCCTTTAAAATATACCTTTGCTTTTTCTCTAAAGCTTGAAAATTATTATTTTTTAAAATATACCTTTGCTTTTTCTCTAAAGCTTGAAAATTATTATAAAAATATGCACTTACATTGTGCGTTAAAATTGACGAACGGCGTGCGATCAAGCTACGTCCTGTTGTCTTCAAAAAGGATGCGTCGATCCTGTTGATGTCGGCTGGCCTGCAAACAGCTAGGTCCTGAAGTCCGACTTTGGATAGTCTGCTTTGCGCTAGAGCGTTATCCAAAAGTTGTCCTGGGGTCGTCGTTGTTGACGTTGCCAAACCAGAGACTGATCCCAATGATCAAGAGTGGTCCCAATGACCAGATGGTTCCAATAACCACGGAGGAGCAGGAGCTGGGTCGACGGGCGCTTCTCACGATCGGGCGATGTTTGTCCCTGTTGGAGATGTCCGAAGATCCGCTGGGTGGTAGGTTTCGATTTGTGGCAAAGAGCTGAACCTCAAGGAAAGTTGCTGGTCGACTCGATGTTTGTAGTTTTCCAGGTTTTCCTCCACAAATCCGAACGACTGCGCCAGTTTTATTAAAAGGCCGCCGAAACGACTTTTTAAAAACGTTTATTTTTATTTTACAATGAATTATAACATTGGAAGCACACAGCTAGCCGCCGGACAATTTCTTACATCTAGCTATGATACGAACACAATGGAACTTATCGACTGACTGGAGCTTAACTTAGAGGTGCAAGCTACTAGTATATATACTATGCCTAATCAGCTAAGATAAGCGTTATCTCTAAAAGGGAGCGTGAGACAGGAAGCCACGTGCGTTCAAGGTTGCAGACTTGCAGTTCATATAAAGAAGCTATTATTGTTCAAGGTTGCAAGCTTGCAGTTTTACACAGGGGGCCTATTGTCTATTCATAATATAACTCACTGCCATCAGCGTAACTCCCGACCTGTACCCACAACTCGCACATACACGTTCAGACTTGTATGCGATAAGCAAAATCGGCAGGCAAAATTTCAAGTGCTAACTGTTTTTCAGGAAGGGCTCGCGTTCCGGCCGTTGTATCCACTAACGATACAGTTTGCCTTTCGGATTGCAAGCCGGAAGACCTGCCTTACGGTAAACCGTATCGTGTACGCCCACCTTAACCACTGATCGTGGACAAGCAACTTTAACTTTCTTATGGAAACTCCATAAATTCTAATTTTATAAGTTTTGTGTCTATTGTACTAAGTTTATCTAATAGCAGTGTAGTTTATGTGTTGTTTATTAATTCTGTAAATAGATAAATGCAGCACTCGATTTGTATTACAACTTTTGATGGTAGATAATGTGCATATCAATGACCACCGACAAATGCTTAAGATGTTCGTATTCCGGGTTAAAATACTCTTTTCAGCTGAATATCGAAGAAAGTTATGGACTTGTAAAGTAGTTTAATGAAACGGTCTCTAGTTTAATCCAAAAGTTGGTTAAGTAACATATTTGACAGCGAATAAAGAACATAACCTTGAAACCTACAAAAATGCCAAGACTTGTGCTATGTTTTTCAAATCATTCAAATAGAAGTAGGTATCCGAGAGACGGAAAAGAAATATTTCGTATTTCCTGGTGTGCAAGATAGAAGAGGTCGAGAGATTCCCGAGGGCATAAGTTTGTTCAGACCACTTTTTAACAGAGGTAATGCATTTCTATTAATTAAATGGAATCAATTTGGAATTTCCAGGAAGACCGGCGGCATCTGGTGATTTAATTAATCCAGACTACGTTTTTATTTACATTTATTTAAAAATTAAATCAAAAATACTTTTATCTTTCAGATAGTTCACTCACAGAAGGTAGTTACTGCTCACCCACGAATCACGATAGTCGTAAATAACGCAACAAATCCATAAAATCACTAACTAAATTACGTATAAACTAAACTATACTTATTACGTCTCAAAAATTTACAATTTTTGCATAAAAATTGAAAAATCGCAAGCCCAACAAACCATACAAAGGTTGTCCTCGATCAGCTGTTGTTGCGCGCAGCTATGACGTCACTGTGACGTACTCGGAAAAGGCTAATTGCATAAAACCCATAAATCTTTGGTCTTTGGTCAGCAGTACAGCTGAGTGGTGTTGCACATCTCACGACACGTGTAAAAGTTAAGCTCCAGTCTGCTTAGTCAGTACTTGAATGGGTGTTCTAGCTTAGATAAGGTCCACTACTCCAAATACCTCCGCCGAATTTAAAGATGTGCATACCCTCAGCGGCTCGGTGCGCCCGGCACCTCGACACTATGTAAACGGTATAAGATTATGTATGTATCTAAATGTAAAAGTAATTGCACCATCGTTTTCAGCTCATGTCGAAGTACAAATGTTCCGAAATTTTGCTTCCTCCGCATTTGTGTCATGTCAACCGTTTTTAGCACGACCAGGGCGCTGCCCCACGTTAAAACTCAGATGTACTATCGGAAAAGTGGACTCACACCCTTGCTGCATCTGTGTGAGTGTTATCTTCAAAGGGGTAAGTTTTTCCACAGAGTTCTGTACATCATCAGATGTGTTACTGCACCCTGCGTTCTTCGCCTGATATCATATCACAGAGTCCAACTGGTCTGTCAGTGTATAAAGGCTTCAAGAATGTTATAAACATCTTCAAGCGTGTCTCTGACCTGGAGCTTAGTCGGGCCCCTCCATGCAGCATATTCACTGCCCGATCTGACTTGTCACGGCTCCAACTTTCATGGTACATGAACTCATAGCTCTCATGTGTACAGTAGTCAATTTTCTGTGTTTGTAGGCTCCGAATTAGGGACATAGCATGCTCCTTGGCTATTGGCATTGACTTCCACAGTTGTGGCCCCAAACTTGTCGATGTTCTTGGCCCAGCGGACCAATTTCAGCCTCCAGCAGACAGTAACGGAAACCATGAAAATGCCTTCGAAACGCAATTGTAGGATGCAATTAACATGTGTTTATCCTAAATTACTATGAGTTAATTGCTCATTAAGAAGAAGAATCTTCTAAATCTTACTTTTAAACAAACGTATACCCTAAATTTGATTATTTACAATTATATAATCGATAAATCCTACGGCAAGGAAATCTTGCAAAAATATTTAACGTACAACATAGCATAGTTCTGCCATATATACCAAGGTAAGGTCACTTAATTTAATACCGCTCAAAAAGTTTTTATACATGAAGGCACAGTCACTACTGCTGTTTATTTTCGATCCGTCTGTGTACACCCATTCATAGTTAGGATGTTATTCGAGGATGTGATTCAGATGGACTTTCTAGTATACATAGTTGGAAGTTAGTTCTTTAGCAATTTTGTAAGCTGTTGGTCACACTGTGGAGAGAGCATCGTAAGCAAATTTTATGGTTATGTATTATGTGTCATAATGGTTTAATCATATATGTAATACTTACTATATTGCTAGCGGCTATCAGTGGGAAACTCACTAAGGAAGTGAGATAAACAACCCAACTCCTAAATGTATATGCTGAGCTGTGCGCAAGCGTGTCGTCCGCGCGGTGGGGAGGTGAACCAACCAAGTTTAAAATTCGCTTCTAAAGGCGGAGTTTGAATTCTCACGCATGCGTACGAGACGCGTTATACTCTAAGTGAGACTATGTCGGCGCCGTAATGTTTTCGGGGTTCCGAGGTCCTACTAGCAATATATGTATAATACCTATATGGGTTTAATCAATATATTCAAGCACTTTGGAAACAATTTGCGGCACTTATTCAAAGAAATTCCTATCGCTTAGGAAAAGAAATAAACCAATTTATTTGTAAGATGAAATTCAAAAGAACTGTTGTGGTCATAAAACAAAAAATGCAACATTTGATAAAGAAAACTTCTTCATCTAAAAACCCTGGTAACCTAAACAGGTGTTGGGTTGTGGTTTGTTTATTCTTTTATATCTATTCTTTCCATTTCTTCCTGTCTCTGGCTCATTTCTTCATCTCGTCTAGTGTTTTGCCTCTCGTCAATCCCATTTTGGTTATCTGATTCATCCATGTTGTTCTTGGTCTGCCCCTTTTCTTGTACTGTTTAGCCTCCATAACTTTCTTTGGTATTCTATCGTCTTGCATTCTTAAGAGGTGGCCTAACCATTAAAGTTGTTTATCTTCTACCATCTTACTTATTGGTTCATGCTGTAATGTAGCTCTAATGTCTTCATTCTTAATGTGATCTAGTTTGGTTTTGTTGACTATGTTTCTTAGCACCTTCATTTCTGTCGCTGTCAGCTTGGATCTATGTTTTTGTTGCACGGTCCATGTTTCACGTGAGTATAGTAATGTGATGAATGCTTATGGTGTTATATACTATTAGTTTGTTTTTATTGCTTATTTCCTTTTTCCCGAATATTGCTTTGGCCAATGCGTAGTATATCTTATTCACTTTCTTAGTCCTGTTTGCTGTTTCCAGGTCGTATTTCCCATCATTTGTAAATGTGCTTCCCAGATAGTCACATTGATTATCATTACTTTACTTTTATCAGTGTTCACTTTCATATGAATTTTTTTCTATTTCTTCTATCCATATGTTTAATAGTCTATGCATCTTGTTTCTACTGTCTGCCACTAGGACTATGTCATCTGCATAAAGTAAAGCATCGATCTGAACTGGTACCATATTTTTGTGTCCAATTGTTCTTTGCAGTCCCTTGCTGTTTTCTCTCACATTTTCCAATAGTCTATCCATTACAACTATGAATAGTAGGAGGCTTAAGCTGTCACCTTGTTTAATCCCTACTCTTAGCTTTATATCCTTCGATCTGCTTCCATTTACTTGAATTTTTGCTTTTGCATTTTTATATATCGTATTGGCCGTGTTTATTAATTTTCTCGGTACTTGTATTTTTCTTAGACATTCCAACACTATAGTTCTTCGTACTGTATCGAACGCAGCTTGTAGATCAATAAATATTAAATACAATTCCTCTCCGGTTTCTATCTTCCTTTCTATTATGTTCCTTAGTATTGCTATGATTTTAAGCCCTATAGATCAACTCTGTTAGCATTGCCAAATTAATGGACATTTCATGAAAGCTCAGAGTGAGATATCTTATATAACTGCAAAGCTAAAATTTGAATTTTCCAGAATGAATACAGTTGTAATGAGATGCCAGTAATTGCAGAATAATTAATTAATGAACGCAGTAAGCAAAGCTCATTCGCACAGGGATCCAAATTGGATGTAAGTTCAGTTAGTTAATTAGGTTTGTGCTAGATGTAAAGGCCAAGCCGAATGAAATTTAATAATGACAAAATGGATTGCAAAACGTAAGGGAATGAAGCGTAGAAATCAGGCATATTTTAATAGTGAAATCCAGTCAGGGTTTTATAAGAAAGGTAATTGGAGGATGGATAAGCAAAAGAACATGCAACAGGCAGATAAGAAGGAATGCATTAAAGCGTTTGAAAGAAACCGTAAGAATCAAAAGGCAAGGATTATATGATTTGCAGAAAAGAAAACACATATGAATTTAAAATTATGAACAAAAAGGAAACAGTGAATTTCAAATGGAAGAAAATGCAGGAAATGCGCGAATTAAATACTTTGATCAGTGCAGTGACATGTGAACTTTTAAAACGCTAATTAAAAAGACTTGCAGTGAAAAATATAAATGTAGATAATTATTTTAGATATAGTATTAGTGTATGTAAAAACATAATTTTAAGTAGAATTATTGTAAAAAGTTAATGTTTTGAACCATGTTAATATCCGCAATTTATTTGAATTTAACTAGCTTTTGTTTATAACAAATTAATGGAGGTTGACAAATGAATAAATTAATGTTATTAACAGCCAGTTTTTGTGTCTCCAAATAAATTGAGTTTTAAGATAGAAGCCATTTGAATTTATTAAAATAAAGTCCACCATTGTGTAGACAAATTACCAGGCTATAAGTGGAAGCGTGGGTTTTAATTTCCATCACATAAAAATAATTCTCATCGTTGCGGTCTCCGAAAGCTTCGACATACTCATTCCAGCCTCTGATCCTGATCTGCAGCCAAGAAAGAGGTTCCAGAGCCCGGGGTTTCAACTGCTGCACGTCCCTCCAGCGAATAGGAGTCCGGCACGTCAATCCCAGCACCCCCAGGAGAAGATCCGGCTACATGACATCACCCGAGGAGGTTGCCGTTGACTGCAGAAATCGCAGGTTAGTTTTTACACGGAAATATTGGCGCTAGGAGCCTGAAACTTACCATAAAGCAAGGAAGCCGATTCCAGGCATATTGAACATCCATTAACAGCCAGAAATCCGGAAATTGCAATAATCAAAGTTGAGGTTATATTTTTTCAAAACCGACCCTATAAAAACAGTTGAAATAGCGTACCTGCAAGCTATGAAACAGAAGACAAATGAATGCCGGGAAAACAGTCTAATTCAAACAATTACCGATAACACGTTGATCGATTTCACAATTTTTATCATTCAAATAAACGCAATTTTGTAAAAGGCATCCATCTTGGTTAACACTTGAGCTAATTTCAGAGTTTTCGATTATGCGCGTTTGAGCTAATAGCGGAGGACAGATCCGTACTTAACGAATTTCAATAAATAATGCATTCAGGGTGGACCTAACCGAGTGAGAGTCTTGCTTTACCGAAATTTGAGCTAGCATTTTTATTTGATTAGTTGCAGATAAATAAGATATTATAAAGGAATTTGATAACACGACTATACAAAAATATTTTGGGTGGTACCCTTATTAAATTGATATTACAAACATAAACACTAAATTAAAGGGACCTTCCATCTCAGTATATAAATATTGTCATTGGTTTGTCTTCCTTTTCTGAAGGCCGCTTTTTCCTGTTCCATTTTATCTTCTACGCACTTCTTTATTTTTTGTTCTATAATTCCTGTATAAATTTTGTAGATTACTGATGACAGACATATAGCGCGGTAATTTTCACAGTTTGATCTTTCTCTTTTTTTATATATTGGTAATATTAGATTATTGTTTCACTCCTCTGGTATTTTGTTATTTTCCTCCGCTTCCCTGTGTATCCTCCGTACCCAGTCTATTCGTACCTCTCCCAGGCCTTTTACCATTTCTGGTTGTATATCGTCTTCTCCACATGCTTTTCCTGTATTGGTTTTTAATATTGCTTCTATTACTTCTTCTCTACTTATGGCACATGTATCCATCCTTTCTTCTCCAAAATCTTCTTCTGGCTCTTCTCTCTCTGCAAGTCCTTCGTCTTCTTGTTTATCAAATTTTTCTGAGAAGGATTCCCTCCATCTATCTGTCATCTCTTCTGCTTTTACTAATAGTTTATTATCTTTGTCCTTTATTCCACTTAATTCGTTTTTTCCTTTTGCTCTCATAGCTTTTATTCTATTCCACAATTTTCTATTATTATTTCTAAAACCTTCATTTAATTCGTCTCCGAACTCTTCCCATGTTTTCTTTTTGGCTCTCTTCACTGCTTCCTTTGCTAGTTTATTCAATTTGTTATACTCTTCTTTATCTTCCATCCTCTCTGTTTGTTGATATTTTTTCCATGCTACTTTTTTCCGTTTTACTATATTTCTTACTTCTCCTGTCCACCATCTTGTTCTGTTTTCCCCTTTTTTAATTTTCTTGATTCCGCATACCGTAGTTGCCGTCTTTAATATAGCGTCTTTAAATATTCTCCATCTACCTACCATTGTAAGATTGCTGTTCACCGTCTCTTGGTATTCGAGGGCCTTATCTGTTTCTTCGGCATATTTTATTTGTGTTTCTTCATTCTTCATCCTTTCTATATTTATCCTAATATATTCCCTGCATTCTTCTTCCACGTTGATGGAATCTTGTATTTTTGCTGTGACCGGTCTGTGGTTCGTATTTAGTTCTGCTTCCTTATTTACTTTAACTTCCTTTATCTCTTTCTCCATTTCTTGGGTATATACAATATAATCTATTATACTCTCTGCGTTTCTTCCCTCTGCTATGTAAGTATATCGATACTCATCAAGATATTCAAGTACTTGGGAAACAATTTGCGGCACTTATTCAAAGAAATTTCTATCCCTTAGGAAAAGAAATAAAACAATTTATTTGTAAGATGAAATCCAAAAGAACTGTTGTGGTCATAAAACGAAAAATGCAACATTTGATAAAGAAAACAAATAATAAATTGTGTAGTTTAGTTTGTTCTTTAAGTGGTCCTTTTTTATTTATTGGGTCTGGCATAAATTTTCGAAGTCCTTTATATTTTTATTACTTTTCTAGTTCTACCTATCATTTAAACAACTTTTTTGGTAGAACAACATTATCAATACTTTAACACATTTTTTCTACGGTCACCTTTAAAACTGACTATTAAGCGCTTACTGTCAATGCGAAAAGTTGCGATTCACACATTTTTTCCCTAGTAACCATTTTAGCATCGCAACCACGTAAACAATGTCTTAATGAAATAATCGCGTCACTTCATTTTACTTTATGCATCGCCATGGCTAACCTGATTATTAATTTAATTCGTCATTTTTCTGGAACTGGCTAAAATTATTGACAATTGCATCATGGTGCCTCCATCATCACGCAACAGATTTATTGAGTTTGTGAGTTTTTGTGAAGTTGAAGATGGAATCTGAAGGTAATTGCACCCCGTCTGAAGTATTTGAAGCGACCCAGACAGCAACCAACGAGTGTTGTTGCCGGCCAAATCGCGCGGCCTTTATGAACGGCGGTACAACGACTTCATCAAGTGGTGTGTATCGAAATTTCAATTATTTAACAATTTTGTTATTTATTTAGGACAGTAGAAAAAATTTTGTATGTATTTCGAGTGTAAAGAGCCATTTTGGTATTTGGTTGCTTTTTCGCGCCTTGCTTCCGCTCGGCACGAAACTCGCATCCTCATACCAAAATGGCTCTCTTTACACACTAAATACATAAATATCTATTATGTACGACGGTGTGTAAAATTGACTTTTTGTTGGCAGTTTTAAGTTTGTAAAATGACTGTTTAATAACATTTTCATTAGTTTACGTCGTCAGTAGCAATGTGTTTAAAATTATTTGATTAGTTACGTCGTCAATAGCAACGTATTTTAACATTTTTAACCACGCAAAATTACGACCGGTTGCTAGTAATCCTAATTTACATTTAAAATATTTTTTATATTTACCGTTTTTTCTAGATTTTATGGTAGGTAAAACATTGTAGGATACACATGCGTAAAACATGTTTAGTCTCGTGGGGTTTAAAACGCTTGCTACACTCGCGTTTTAACTTTACCTCATTTGTGACTAAAGAGTAGCTTTACGCACTTGTATCGTAAACAACTATTTTCTTTATGTTCTGAACTTTTTCTGGTCACTACACTACATCTACCATATTCGTTTACAAAAAAGTTCTTTAAATTATTAATAGCATTTAAGGAGACATAAAAGTTTTCGAAATAGTATGCCATAATTAATGACTTATTTTTATTTATGAGACCCAAAACATCACAAGAAAAAATTGCAAATATAAAAAATAATAGTCTTAATTATATTTTCATTGTTTTATATAATGTATATTATTTCTATGATATGCCCTATCTTATATTTCAAAAATTATTAATACAAGTTAATTAAAGCAAATACGGTATTCTTTTGCAATATGCTTTAGTGTTTGAGCAAAGAATGTGGGTACCGACTGTATTGGTCAGCGTATTGTGCTAACTATCGTCGAATAACTCAGTGTGGCGCGGCAATGTTGCTGGAAGCCTATACGTTAAATATTTACCTGTCGATTCAGGCGGGAGCTGCATATATGCACAGAAGTGACTTGGTCACTTGCATAGTTTACAAAAATTATTTGAAAAATATGTTCCCCTCTCTTGAAAACGTTGTTGTGGGAGTTTCCCTTATGCATATCCGGAAATCGGTATATAAATTGCATGCTCAGAAAAGATGCCTACCCTATATATTGGAAGTCACTCCTTAATAGAGATACATACTAGGCGAGTTTTTTAAAGTGTTACAAGGCGATATCTCGAAAATGGTATAAAATATTTTTATGAAATTTTGGTGAGGTAATAGGGAGATGGAGGGTGTTAAAAGATGTGTCCCAAAATTAATTGGAACTTAACACCTTTTATGTTTTGTTGTAAAACCAGTTTAGTTTTATTTGCAGGAGATGGAGTCTATTTTGTTGTTAAGAGATAAGAAAGAGTAGCTAGGCCTGGCTACCCCGTTATGAACAATTTTTAGCCTGTGTTCAACCCCATCAATGAATATACACATTCGTAGTTAAAGGTATATTAAAATCTTAGTCCTATTACAGAGTATATATACAGAAAATGTATGCCATGTTTTTACGGCCTAATATTAAAAATACAATCATACGCATTTTTACTAGCGCAATTCTGAATGCTTGATTGACACACTAACATGCAGAATTGCTGCGTCGTGTTTCTGACATACGGTATACTATACATGTAAAAATGCAACGTCTGTCAGCAAGAACTGTCGCTTGATTGCAGGCGTTGCTATTGTAATTTGTTATCATGACACCGAAAGCTGACATACTTTTATCTGGCGCAAGTTCTGCCTTTAGTGAACCAATTGCGTGTTTCCTGGATTACAATTTATATTAAATTATTCACTTAAAACCATGTTCAAAAATAGTTTGAACATTCTGGCCGGGTCACTTGTGAACAACCGGGGTTGGTGTGGTTTAGGCGTCTGTTGCAGGGGTTGCTTCGTTGACGATTCCCTTGGCGTGAGGTGTTGCGTATAAGGGTTCCAAACTGAAGTCGTCTTGGCCGGTGCTCGGTTTTTGCTTCTGTTGTCCCTTGATCCGGCAGTTGTGTTTCTATGTCAGACGTTCGGTCCGCGGCATGCTTCGTGACTGGCGGGCGTCGCCTCCATTGAGTGCAGCGGTTTGAACTCCAGTTCGTTCTTGCGGGTGTCGGGTTTCTGCTGGCGTTGCTTGACCTTGCATGCGCTTCTCCATAAAATTGCTTATTTCGCACCATAAGCAAATGCCGAGGAGTGTAGTTATGTTGCTGACGGACCCTGTTGTAATTAATAGGTGTCCCCAGCTTGTATTGGGTAGGTCGTGGACATCTTGTTGCCATCGAAATGGTATCACGCCCCTGTGGTGTGATGCTTCTCGGATTGATTGCTCGGCTGACCTCGGGATACTTGTCCTTGTACTTCCTCCATTGTGGACGGATGTCAGCCTGCTTCCGTTGTAGTCTTGACCCTGTATGCATCGTCTGGTTCGGACTTCTCTCAGTGGATGCTTTGGATGCGGGACTGTTGACTACCCTTGGTTTGGTCGTTTTTCTGTCTTCCTTTACGACAGCTGGGTGAGGAATGTAACGTCCTCTCCTAGGACCACCATTTTGGCCTTTCTTCTTCATGTGTCCTGGCAAAGGATACTTCTTCATGAAGTTGTTGTGTCTGGACTCCAAGTTCTTGTCAGGGTTGAATCCTTTCCCCAACTGCAGGTTCCTGGCGACTGCCCTCCGCGGTTCTGCTACTCGACTTGGATCCTTTGTGAACGGTATGTTCACCACACATGTCCCATCTTGCGTTCTCCGATGGGTTGCTTCCAATTGTCCTATTGTCCAATTGTCCACTTCACGTCCCTCCTGTGAGATTGATTTCTCCATCAGGAGCTCTTCCGCCTCCCAAAAATTGTTGAGGTGGTGCTCTTCTTTGACGTTAGACATCATGCTGACCACTCTCCTATTGGGTTGTTCTACTGCTTCTCCTGCCCCAGATACGATCCATCCAAATTCCGTCTTTTGTGCCATCATCCCATGCTCCGTCTTCTTAACTCCTTCTAGGAGTATATCTTTGTATAGGTCTGCTCCTATCAGGATATCTACTGGACCTGGCATGTCGTAGGTAGGATCGGCTAGCAGGCAATGTTCCCATGCGTCCTTTTCCTTCTCAATTATTTTATTTCTTGGCAATGTTCCTGTTAGATTTGCCAATATAAGCAATTTCCCAAAAATTCGGAAATTACTGGAGAATCGTGGTTTCATTTCCACTTCAATTTCTCCTCTGGATTCTCCAGCTTTGCTTTTTCCTAGCCCTGATATGTCAGCTTGGATTCTTACTATCGGTAATGCCAACAATTGAGCTGCTTCTTCGGTTATAAATGATGCCTGTGACCCTGGATCGTCCAATGCTCTCAACAGTTCATAATAACCTCCAGCTGTTTTTATTTTCAAAAATGCCGTTTCTAGCAGGACTTCCTTCTGTTTGGGGAGCTTGACCTTTCTGCTAACTAGGCTGCTTACTTCCTCCACGCTTTGTCCGGTGGTGGTGGCGGCCACTTGCGATTTCCTATTTGGCTCCTGTCGTGGTTTTCTTACCGGAGTTTTACTGACGCTTGTTTGGTAACTTCTTACCGGCCACGGTTTTCTTGATGACTCCGATTTTATTGGCTTTGCGACTTCCAGCTTCCTTTTGGACTCTTGAATTGCCTCAGGTGATTGGAATGTTTTTTCTAAAAACTCCAACATATCTGCTAGATCCTGGAGTTCTCGAGGATTAGTCCGCGACTGTTCATATAACTTTTTTGTTTCCTTGTCCAGCTTCTTGACCAGCAGATGTGCTATTATTGGTCCCCACGTATCTATATTTACGCCCATGTTGGACATGGCACGTAAACTTTCCGTTGTTGTATCATGCAGCTGTTTCAGACTAGCTGCTGATTCGTAGTTTAAATTGGGCAGCTCTAATATGTTGTCTAAACATTTGGAAAACAAAATTCTTTTGTTATTATACCTGCTTTTTAGTAGGTCCCATGCGGTATCATAGTTAGCGTCCGATGCGTCGAGATGTTTTATTAATTTACTTGCCTCGCCTCTGAGGTAAGTTTTGAGGTACTGCATCTTCTCTGCATTGCCTAATGTGGCATTGTTGTGGATGAGTCGCCCAAAAATGTCGTGGAACGTGGTCCAATTTTCATAATTTCCTTCGAATATCGGCATTGTGATTTTGGGCAATGGAATGGCCAATCCTTCTCGTGCTCGTGATCGTTCACTTCTCGGGATGCTACTTATTTTGTTAAATATTTAAGCTATTACCTGGTTATAACGCTCTCGCATCTGATTGTAAACTTCGTGCGTGAAGTAGTCCTCAGCGAATTCTTGCTCATCTCCGAGAATTTCCTCATGAAGACTCGTGATGTTTTCCCACTGTTCGCATATTTTGCTCGCCTTATGTTCGTAGACCATTTTCGCCTGGGGTTGTTCTAATGTCGATACTGCTTCATCCAATACTTCGTTAAATAACCGCATTTTAATTTCTTGCTTCTTAAGTCTGCCTTCTTGTTCGATGGGGTTTTCCTTTTTCTCGATTTCTAAGCCGTTACTCTTCTCACTGGCTGGGTTTAGCTTTTCCTGCCATTCGTGTATGTAATCTGTAATTACTTGAAATCTTTCTTTCACCTGGCTGTAGAAATCCTTTTTTATGTATTCATGATCCGCTGGAAGTCGCTTCCGTAGTTCCATGTCGCCGTTTTCGAATGCCTTCCACAATTCTTCTAATTCATCCTCTTTCTTGGCTAGGTACATCTGATTCTTTCTGCTTCCGGAATCCTTCTTCATATTTGTGAACAGTTGGCATATTCTGTCCGCCAGCTGTTTCTGCTCCTTTATAATTGACTCCATGTCGATGCGGCTTTTTTAATGGCTTTGGTACTAAAACTGGCTTAATAAGTAGTATCTTACCACTTTACGTATTTTCCAAGTTCTTAGCGGATCGATTGCTGCTGAAGATTCTTCTCGCTGCACTGCGGAAGCCCTTGGAAGTTATTAGCAGAACTTATGCTGCTATCACTAATTCTCGCCTTTTCCTTTGGCGGAATTCCTTTGATTGAGTCGTAGGACGTTTTCTCCTTAGCGATGGCTCAATTTGAACTTCTCCGTAATCTTTACACAGAAGAGTACATACCAATCTTGTTGCGAGTCCTCCAAATTTTCCAACGGATATGGCAGATCCGGTCCAGTTGCTTACTTGCCCAGAGCTTCGAATCTGTTCCGCGTACCCAAGACTCTTGATTGTTGCACTAACTTCTTTAAGCCTCCAATTGGTTGGCTTGAGGATTTTTACCCAAAAAATCCAATTTCCTCTTGTCCGGGGAGTAGTTGGCTTGTAGGACCAATGTCTTCTCCAAATTCCGGCTTCTTCGTGATCGGGGAGTTGTTGGCTCGAAGGACCAATGTTAAAAGTTGTGTCCCAAAATTAATTGGAACTTAACACCTTTTATGTTTTGTTGTAAAACCAGTTTAGTTTTATTTGCAGGAGATGGAGTCTATTTTGTTGTTAGGAGATAGGGAAGAGTAGCTAGGCCTGGCTACCCCGTTATGAACAATTTTTAGCCTGTGTTCAACCCCATCAATGAATATACACATTCGTAGTTAAAGGTATATTAAAATCTTAGTCCTATTACAGAGTATATATACAGAAAATGTATGCCATGTTTTTACGGCCTAATATTAAAAATACAATCATACGCATTTTTACTAGCGCAATTCTGAATGCTCGATTGACACACTAACATGCAGAATTGCTGCGTCGTGTTTCTGACATACGGTATACTATACATGTAAAAATGCAACGTCTGTTTGTCAACAAGAACTGTCGCTTGATCGCAGGCGTTGCTATTGTAACTTGTTATCATGACACCGAAAGCTGACATACTTTTATCTGGCGCAAGTTCTGCCTTTAGTGAACCAATTGCGTGTTTCCTGGATTACAATTTATATTAAATTATTCACTTAAAACCATGTTCAAAAATAGTTTGAACATAGGGACATATAAACCTATATATTGCTATGGTTTTAAGCCCTACCAATCAACTCTGTTAGCATTGCCAAATTAATGGACATTTCATGAAAGCTCAGAGTGAGATATATTATATAACTGCAAAGTTAAAATTTGAATTTGCCAGAATGAATACATTTGTAATGAGATGCCAGTAATTGCAGAATAATTAATTAATGAACGCAGTAAGCAAAGCTCATTTCGCACAGGGATCCAAATTGGATGTAGGTTCAGTTAATTGATTAGGTTTGTGCTAAATGTAAAGGCCAAGTGTTAAGACTCCCGATTTTCGTTAAGAACCTATGTGTAATTCCGCATTCTGCTCCCCCATATTGCAGCATAATTTAAGCCATCGGGCATCTTTCCCAAATTCTCTAACTGTTTGGCACATATGTAGGTCAGACCCCGACATCTGTCGCATAAAGTATCTTAATTAAGGCATTTGCTTCAATCTAGAGGCGGACGCTGTAACGCATGATCATAGCATCAAAACCATGCTATGTGACTTAATAAATCGTTGGTAGATGGAGTTTGCATTCAGTCCTCAAGTTAAAAGGCGAGACCTTGGATATCAGATTACAGCGCCGGCGAGACGAGCGTTATGTACGGGGGAAGCCCCGCGCCTGGTTGCGCGCTGTATTTTGGTGAATGCAAGTCAGCATTTCGAACAATAGATCCTTTATGTACCCGAGTGAGTTGCCCAATGATGGAAAGTTTTACGCATGACGCAATGATAAAATTAACGCTGCGTCCAGCGCGTTCCCTCCGGAGAGTCGAATTTAAGATTCGCTATCGCACGGTTGTGCAAGTTAAGAACAAAGAACAACCCCTTTAGTTCTCAGGGGCGCGTTGTACCCTCGGACTTGTGGCAGTTATAAGTGCTTTTCGTACCTTAAAGTTTCAAGTACCGGTGTGTACAATTCTTCGCCCATGTTGGCGGATTTGTAACAGGAACGAACACAAAGCATCAACATACAGGGTGAGCAGTTGTGAGTTATCGTTTGGCTCCACCCTGCTTCTTCTTCGAAGGATCTTGCCGCCACAATTCCCCGAGTAAGCTGGTCAACCGTCCCTATCTGTCTATCAACCCTTGCCGCATCTAAGCTGCTATCGCAACCCTCTTCTGTAAGCATCGCCAGAGCGTTGAATCTCCAGGTCGAAATCTTCCGGCATCAGCACTTCAACAACACAGTTGCTTGGAGCCCTAGCGATGAATCAAGGTATTGTACTAGAAATTAAAATAGAACAGTGAATTGCGTATTATACAGTGACGTGCGAAGTTTCGGAACTCTCAATCTATCGTATATGCTATTTGTGGGCCGCGTGCTAATCACCCGAGCCCTAGTTATCGTCAAGTAATGTAAATAGAAGCCTTCAGCATAAGTTTATGGAAGCCTGGCTCCGGGAATCGTAGTGAGCCTTGAGGCAAATTAATTCAGCGTATTCCGGGACCTAGGTGACCAGTGTTCTCAGCGGATGTGCCGCTTCCTTGGCCTTCAGCCCTTATTGTGTTGCACCTGTTTACTAACCCCAATTTGTAGCATTTGCTACCTGCACACTTGCCTTCGGGCCTGTAACTAGTATGGTAATAGATTACCCATTTTTAATTTACGTATTGTTTTTCATTTTAATTATTTGTGCATTTTTGTGACTGACAAGAATTGAGTTTCTTGTTGCGTTGTGTATGTATTCCTTTGTACAGGGCCTAAGCAACTGGAGAAAGGACACCCAAAAGGTAGGTGTAAAAGCCAGTGCCGTGGGAGTGCCCCCTTGGAGTGCAACGCAACGCTACTGCGATTGGTTTTCGACTTTTGACCGGTCGTCAGTTAATTATCAATCTTAACATCATTCAAATGTAGTGGCGCCCCATAGCTTTGTCTTAATAACCCGATATCGACACCCCGTCGTGGCATTTCGCCCCAAAACGCACCCTAAACCTGTGAACCCCCCCCCTCCACGCGATTGAGTTCTGGCCGGAGCATTTGAGCTGTGGAGTACGTGCAAGGGCGGGCACTGCTACGAGCATCCCATGGGGTCTTAATGAGCAATTTATCGTGTAACACAAGCCGAACGAAATTTAATAATTACAAGATGGATCGCAAACGCAAGGGAATGAGGCGTAGAAATCAGGCACAGTTTAATAGTGAAATCCAATCAGGAGCTTAAGCTTATTAAGAACATGCAACGAGCAGATACAAATGAAGGCATTAAAGTATTTGAAGGAAACCGTAAGAATCAGAAGGCAAGGGTGATAGAAATTGCAGAAAAGTACACAGCATATGAACTTAAAAATGTGTGAAAAGAAAACAAGGAATTAAAAAAGAAGCCAGTGCAGGAAATGCGCGAATTAAATACTCGAGTCAGTGCAGTGACATGTGAAAGTTTAAACGCAAATTAAAAAGACGTGCAGTGACAAATATACACGCAAAATTAATATAAATGTAAACACTTATTCTAGAATTAATATTAGTGTACAAAATCTTAGTTTTAAGTAGAATTATTGTTAAAAGTCAGTATTTTGAACCATGTTAATATCCGTAATTAATTTGAATTAACTAGCTTTTGTTTATAACAAATTAAGGGAGGAGGACAAATCAATAAATTATTTTAATGACAGCCAGTTTTTGTGTCTCCAAATTAATTAAATTTTTACATAGAAACCAGTTGAATTTATTAAATAAAAAGTACACCATTGTGTTGGTAATTTACCCGGGTACAACTGGAAGTGTGGGTTTCAATTTCCCTCATACACAAATAATTTTCCACCGTTGACGTCTCCGAGAGCTTCACCATACTCATCCCAACTTACGATCCTGAGCCACTGGCAGAAAGAGGTTCCTGAACCCGGGGTTTCAACTGCTGCACGTCCGTCCAGCGTACAGGAGTCCGGCACGTCAATCCCAGCACCCCAGGAGAAGATCCGGCCACTTGACGCCATCCGAGGAGCTTGCCGCAGACTGCAGAAATCGCAGGTTAGTTTTACAAAAAATATTGGCGCTAGAAACCTGAAACTTACCATAAAACAAGAGTACGACCTGAGGAAGCCGATCCCAGGCATATTAAACATCCATTAAAAGCCATAGAGCCTGAAATTGTTATAATCAAAGTTGAGGTTATGTTTTTCCAACAAACCGACCCTATAAAAACAAATGAAGTAGCGTGCCTGCAAGAGCTGAAACAAAAGACAAATTAATTCCGGGAAAACAGCCTAACTCAAATTACCGATAGGACTTTGATCGATTTCACGATATTTATCAGTCAATACACGCAATCTTGCAAACGGTGTTCATCTTAGTAAACTTTTGAACTAATTTCAGATTTTCGATTGTGCGCGTTTGAGCTAATGCGGAGTACAGATCTGTACTTAAATAATTTTAATAAATCATGCATTCAGGGTGGACCTAACTGAGACGAGTCTCTGCTTTACCGAAATTTGAGCTAGCGTTTTTTTATTGAATTAGTTGCAGATAAATAAGATATTATAAAGGGCATACAACTATTTATTTTTATCTATCAATTAACAAATAACTTTTAATCAACCTAAGATTTGATAACACGAATACAAAAATATATTTGCGTGGTACCCTTATTAACATATTACAACACTAATTAATTAGATAGACAGTACCATTCCAATATACATGAGCCAACAAAACTGACGAGTAATGTAAAATGCAAATAACTTGCAATTATTAAGTTTTTTAACACATTATAATGGACATTTTTTAGAACTATATATGAATTATTACATCTCACCTTCTGACAAATTGTTGCTCTTTTTAAAGCATTTTCCATTACTGAACGCAAGATTTTTGGTCTCAAATTTCTTACATCGGTACGAATGTTCAGCTTCAGTTGTTGAACATAAACTAGCCCATTCAGGTAGCCCCACAAGAATGCCAGAGGGCGTCGGATGAGCAGAGTGCATGGGGAGGCCCCAAGCGAAATCAGAATTTCTTGAAATGAATCGTTCGCGAAAAAACCTCATTGTCACTCTGGCTGTATGTGCAGTGGCTCCATCCTGCTGAAACCATTTATATTAGGATTATTATCGACTGCCAGAGGCTGTTCTTGAGATTCTCAATTGGCTAGAATGACGACGAGTAGAGAGATGCATCTTCGTTCACATTCTGCCCAACAGCGTCCACAACTGCTCAATTGCGCACAGGCTAGTGAGCATTTGTTCTTGGATGATTTGCCACTGAGCTCCGCTCTTCCACTCCACTTGGAGCTGTTCTTAACATTAAAATGCTGACAATATTTTCTTTGAAATTCAATGATTTTGACACTTTGTGCCACCGTGGAACTCCATAAAATGCTCTATACATATATAACATTTAAAAACACAAAATAGGAAAAACAAAATAGTTAGCACCAAGTTAAACCAATGACAATTGCAACACTCGTTAAAGCAAGCCAGATATGGCAAATTGTGAATACCCAAGGATGGTCCCGTGACCATTGCGTTCAACGGGGCACGCTAACTAAACTCCGGCAGTAGGGGGTGGGTTAAGACTAAATCATATCTAACTAAATACAGGCACCACCAATTTAATACACCAACAACTCGTAACTCTAAATTGGAATATTCTCCAATTTTATGAGTATCATAACTCGCAAAGAAGATGAAATCTCAAAAGTTGCCTCTATCAAATGCAGACGCACTGATAAGCTATAACTTGTTAAAGTAAGAACAAAACATAAGTGCAGTACAATTAATGTGAGATATATTATTTTTATCTTGAAATACACACAGGTATCGAATGCAAAAGGGCACCATCTAATACATAACCTAACTATTTGAATTTATAAGTTTCACATGAACAAGGAAGACCTTACATTTATTACATATGAACGTTCAATACAGGAAAGACATTCTTTTTAAATTCATGAGTATCAATAAGCAGAAACACTAACAAGAAAGTTGGTATTAAAGATTTTAATAATACAAAAGTTTTCGTTATTATAAAAAGTGAGATGTGCACAACAATATGACTTAAATTAAAGTTTTAAGGGCTTAAACACATACATTTTATTATAAATCATTACAAAATATGTTTAGAACAGACAGCTATGTAGGCTGAGATCTTAAAAGGACCAAATATGTAAGAAACATACGAAATAGGTTAATTTATATTTTTATGGACAGCTACATCAATCTGCCTGAGTTTCTATAAGTGCACGTTTTCGGGCTATGGCGGTGTTCCGAAGGAACGAACAGCCAGCTAAGCACAGTTGAAGCCTTTGAGAAAGCTCCGAAGGTAGTACAAGCCAAGCAAGATGTCCAACATCTCCGTTTTGGTAGCAGGTTGACTTCAAAGCATGGATAGTTGAATAAGCAGCTGGTGACAGTCTTTGCTAAAGTCCATCTGGGGTTCTACAAACATTATAATGCTTGATATACAACAATTTGAACATCACATTTTGAATGCAGTAATTTCTGCATAACTAGGTAAGTTTGACAAGCTGAGAATTTCCGAATTTATGAAAACTGGGTCAAAGAAGCTGGATTTTGGCAAGCATCTCCGTTTACAGAGCAAATGCATGGTTAGGACAACTGCAGATAGTATTTTTAGAAGATCCGGCCAATGGAAGAGCTTAAAAATTGGACATCGTAGCAACATAATGTAACTGAAAAGCATTAAAATTTAAGGTTCCAAATTAATCAATTTGTTATTCTGTCGCCATTTTGTATTGATTTTACCATTTTCTGTATGGCATGACTATTCTGCAGTGGTTTTGTTTATAACGAACTTTTTGCGGCATGACAAGTTTTTGACCGATCAGGGGTTGTAGGGCTGTAGTAATAATAAAAGACGAACGTTTTAGTGCGTCATTATTTTGGCTATAAATAGATCTGGAATAGATTGTAGGAAGATTCTGAAATGCAATGCGTTGGTTCGCATTAAAAATATTATTACAATTTGTTACGTGTAAAAAGCGTTAATTTGCAATTGAATTTGTTTTGTTCATAATTCTTGGTCGTGTAAATGCTTTTTTATTTGAACAACAACAACAACAATAAGACAATTACATCCGATACTATGGTCAAAAAACATATCCACCAAAACAAAGAAAATGATATATGACGTGATTGTACAGAGTATAGCAACGTATGGAAGTGAAACATGGGAAATCAGAAAAAGAGACATGGAGAAAATAAAAGCCACAGAAATGATGTACTGGAGGCGTAGTTGTGGCTTAACAAAACTGGACCGAATCCCAAATACAGAAATAAAAAGAAGGATGGATGTAGAAGGAACAATTATTGACAATATAGAGGAAAAAAGACTTAAGTGGTACGGGCATGTCCAAAGGATGGAAGAGGAAAGATGGCCACAAAAGATACTGAAATGGAGACCATCTCAAAGAAGGAAACGAGGAAGACCGCGTAGAACTTGGATTGAGGGCGTACAAGAGGCCATGACAGCAAGAAATATTCAAGAAGAAGATTGGAGACATAGAGACATATGGAAAAGGGGATGCGAGAGACGTCCTGTGTGATGTATAATTATATATGCAATAATATATTGTATATATAATGTAAACTCGCAAATATATATATATATATATTTGAACGTGGTTTTCGTATGAACGTAGCCTAATCGGCCGCACTCATATTGCGCTGATAGTTTGTAATCTGCATTACCGACAAGCTTATGAGGTGTTTTAAGCTGTTCGTTTTGTTTTGTCGTATTTTCTAATCGCTTATCTTATGGCGCACGCACCTTTTGGTTCGTCTTTTGCCATAATGAATCATTTTGAGGGATCTGAATATCGTTCCATTTTCCTTTTCGTACGTGGCCTCAAATTGGCAAGACGCATTTAATAGTCGTTCCCTAGAAAAGCCTGATTTCATGGTGAGTTTGGTCGTTTCATTTTCGATATTGGTAATATCCTGTGTTTTGGCTAATTGCATCCTGCGTTTCTAGCTTTTTCCCGAAAGTTCTAAGGCACCCATTCAGCCTGTTTTGGGAGGCTTTAAGTTTGCACGTGTGAGCCCGGAGTTCACCGTGTTTGTGGACAGTGTTTGAAGGGTGTATGTTCATCGCTGGTGATTTTGAGAGACCCTTGACACGTTGTTGGCGCAGCTGTCTTTTGCCTGAGCGGCCCATTTAGCCTGCATTTTGGTGTCGTTAAGAAAGCCCCTGTCCGAAGGCTACATTCGTCTACGATTTGGTGCAGCTAATTAGCTACTGCCTCTCTGCGCTAGGTATCCAGGCATTACCGTAGCTTCTTTAAAGACCCAGGGATGCCTTTTGATTGTTACGTTTTGACTTTCGTGTTGGTCATTTATGCCAATGCTCTTGCCGGAATCCCTTCAGGGCTCCCCAGGTTATATTAGTTAATGATATTCGTACTACAAACTCTAGGTGTATTAAAGTAGAGAAATTGAAGCTGTTGAATTGTGTTAATCACTGCTATGTTAAGTGGCAGAGCAGCTTCGGTATATAACTGAGGCAGAACTTCGCCTCCTTTAAATATAGCTATTAATAAGAAATATGCATTTTTATTTGGGAAAATAAAGACCATTATTATTATTTAGGGTTGCGCCTTTCGGGCAGTTAATGCCTTTAAGAACTATTGGACTGCCTATTTTATGCAGCGTTGCTTAATTAATGTTCTGACATTTCAAATACTGGCTTGCATGGATAACTTTATGTACTGGCTATATTTTATGTGACCTTGACTGCTAATTGATGTTATACTGCTGATGTTGTTATGTGTTTGATTTCGTTACTGCTACTTCTGTATTTCCGATATTGTGTTGTTTGCTGCATTTATTTGAGTTTATAAGTTCTTAACCTATCTGAGTATATTTTTTGTAATTTAGACTTGTTGGCGCTCATTATATTTGGTAATTTTTTAAAGAACTGCACGTGGTCTTCACTAATTCTAGCTGGCTGGCCCTCAAGTATACTTTCGTAGCGTTGGGATATTTGAAAATATTGGGTAATATTATAGCTAACAAATTAAGCACTTATGTCAAGTTCTATGTACATCCATAAATATCTTATGTGTATTAAAAGTGGGTTAGTGGCCCATTTTTTATAAATTGTTTTTTTTTATTTTGGCGAACCGTTTACTCTGTGTATAAAAACTTTAGTGAGACAAAAGCTACTAATCTATTTCAACGAGTATAAGCCGTTTCAACGTTTTTCCGCACAGAAAGGGATTGAAAGTCACTACACGACAACACTACTCAATACCTTGGAGTATATGTTTATCATACAATTGTTTTCTTCTGTGTCACACACAAGCCGTCGGCTAATGTGGCTAAGAAAGTTTTCATGTAATGAGTAATGATAAATAAAATATATTCGTGAAGTACCGCACGTCAACGCTAGTGGAGCATCAGTAGCGGCGATTTTCCAGGGGCGTATTTTGAAGGTAGGGAGTGCACGTTTTTTCTTTGTTTGACCTTAACAAAGCCCTTTGAACTCAATAGAAGTTTTAAATTGTTTTTCTGAAGTCAAGCAATAATTTGTATATTTGAACCCTGAGATATAATTTTGGTCTAGAGTTTCATGCCAATGTATGAAATGTTGATTTAAAGATAGGAATTTGTTGTGGTATTCTAACCATTGAAGCACAGCACGATCTTTACGAATTAAATTAAAAAGTAAGACAAATATTGCCCAGGTTTTTTGTACAATGTTTTTATCGGGATTTTAATTATTAAAAAAAGGATAGCAATCTATATAATCCAACAATAGGTAATTATAGTAAGCACGAGGAAACTAACAAGAATGAGAGAAAACTGATGTTTTGCTGCTGGAAGAAATCTTCGAGCACAAAAAAATTCATAAGGGAACCAAGTAGGCAAAATATGTCTAACTAAATAGATCGTGTGCTGGTACAAAACAAATTTTGCAAAATATATCATGAACCCAGGGAGTTACAGAGGGGTGGACATGGATAGAAATAATTATTTAGTACGAGTTAAGGTAAAACATCGAAAATTTGTCTAATTTGGATACAGAAAGCCAATGTCAGCAGAAAATACAAAATAGATATAGGAATTAGAAAAAACCAGAAACAATGGAAGCAATTTAGCAAAGCATAGAAGAAACATTAATAATAACAGCAGGAAAAAATAGGACAAACAGCTAAAAAGGGTTGCATTGAAAGAAGATTAGAGGAAATAGAGGAGAAATACAGGAAGAAAGAAATTAACAACTTTTAATAAGAGGTGAAAAGATCAAATAAAGGATTTCTACAAATAACGTTGTTAGGAACAGTAGAGAAAATTTCGCATTGTATTATAATTTTTGACGCCCGTTGTATGAGCGTGTTTTCCAAACTGTACAGACTTGGCGAATTCTTACACGGCGACTGAGCGCACGTGGACGTTATCGATCGGTCTACGGAAGCGAGTCTCGTTGCAAAGGTCCATTTCCAACAGGAATTATTTTAATCGATTTAGGAGTTTGCGTGATCAGGAATGAGAGAGAATGAATGTTTTATTTCGCTTTAGTCTGGTTGGTGCAATAGTTGGATATCGATCAGTTTTTGTTTTGGCGCGAACGTGCAGCCCCTCCCCGGCATTTCTTGACCACAGCTTCGCTCCAAGGGGATTCGGTCACGAACTTTCGGCGTAACTGCCTGCAGTTTTGAAGTGGTGCTTTTCGCCGCCCCCCTGTGGCTTGTGCCGTGAGGGCGGGCGGTCTTCCGTTTGTTACGTTTCTCAATGTGTAATTTCCCGTTATGTAAGAGACTTGAGCCCAGACGTTGAGAGTGCAGGTTGCGATGTGACGAGTGTTGGTGCGTTTTGTATAGCCCGATGAACCCAGGCGTTCTTCTGTGTACTGTTTCTAAGTAGGCCGTGGGCCCCTTCAACCACCTGTGCAAATAATCTAACGGAGGACGGCTTAATCCCTGTGTGTTCCGGCGTTTCCTGTCAATGCTTCCGGAAGCAGCGGAGGAATCGATTGGGCACTCCATTATCGCCAAAGCTCTGAATGCACTTCAGTAAGTGTTGCCTTGAAGCGATCCCCTTTCGCAACCAAATACAGCCCCCGCTGTCGTAGCTTCGGCAGCCTCCTGTCCGACAGCTCAAGCAACGTGGAACCCCCAGGAAAAGCTGGTACTGTACTTGTAATGTTTTGATCGGTAAGAACTGCATCGCGGAGCGCTAAAATACCACCGCGCATGTTAATCAAGTACGCGTTGTTCAAGGCCCCCGCGCCTCACGCGTTTGTAAACTGCATCCCGCTACAACTTTGCATCCCAGTGGCGTAGTTAAGTTGAACTGTTTGTAGCTCACACGTTTGGTCACGCATTTGTTTAGTATAGATCTGTTTGTGTTTTACATTGTTATATAGCGTGCAAGCGGTGCCCCTTTGGCGAGCTCACGCGTAGTTTAAACCTTTGAATATTACATTGTTATTTAGCGTGAGAGCGCTGTCCCTTTGGCGAGCCCACGCGCAGTCTAAAACTGTGCATTTCACATTGTTATGTAATGTAAGTATTACCCCTCCCCCAAACTCACAAGTAGATTAAAGTTGTAGGGCTTCACTCCTTTCCTTTGTCAAAGCACCAGCGCGCCCTGCTAATACGCAGCATGCTTGGGATTTTGTTATGCGTCGCTGTTTACTAACCCTTATACTAAATTTCATGGATATATTTGTGTGCGTTTAAAGACCAATAGACCCCATTTGTTAAATGTTACCGATAAGTTTTCTTTATGCTGCGTTTCGATTTACATACTTGTAATACTGTGTTATTATTGAATTATATTTATGTTACTTATAATAATTACCATGTTATTTTATATATTACTGAAGTTTACTTATGTTGTAGTTTTTGTAATTTTGTTTATTTAACCATATTTACTGCACATTGTAATTATGATCACGGCTTAACAGCTTGCTGCCTGCCGGTGTATTTTTAATAATAATAATGTTATTGCCCGAGCGGCATTCTGTATATGATTTGTGTGAAGCGGATCCTAGCTGAATCTTGCGAGCAACAAGGTAGGTTCCAACGCTCTGGCTGCCGTCTGCACGGAACTCCGAAGCTACACACCCTCCGACCCTGTTTGGCCCTTCGGGTTTCTGTCAGACGTGGGTTGAAATCCAAACCTGAAACCCGCGGCGCCCTCTTATTTATCAACACCCTGTATATGTCGTCACGCTTGTCTCTAAAGCTTCCTGTTCAAAAAACCCCGCTCATCTCCCTGAGCGTATTCAGCCGCAGATATTAGCCTGTCCATGAGTATTTACGGCAAGCAGTGAAATTTTCCCGAACGTGATATAGGTTAATGGCACTCCCTAATCGGAAGTGTCGTAAAATCAGTTTTGTACCGTAACAACGTTACTCGTTAAAGATACAATGGGAAATTTAATTGGAGATAGAGCAGAAATAACAAAGATGGAAACAGCATTTCAAGGAAGTGACAAAAATGGTTGATGGAAGAAGCTATGTTACAGGGGAGAGCTCAAGAAAATTAAACAAAACTGTAATACAGGCGCCAAAAAAAGATGAAATCAGTGAAATAATTAAAACCTTGAAGAATGGAAAATGTGTTACAGGTGATGGTATAAATGCTGCATTTTTAAAATATTGAGGGGAGGATTAATAGACTTGCTATGCGAATTAATAGCAGAAGTCTGAAGAGCCGAATGATTGGAATAAATTAATCATTATTCCCCTATTCAAAAAAGAGGATAGGACTCAATGCAGTAATTACAAGGGTATAACAATAGTAAATGTGGTTTATACAATTTTAGCAACTAGCATTGGAAATAAACTGCAAGAAATTAAAAAGAGATAGACGAGTACCAAGAAGGCTTCCATAAAAACCGTTCAGTGACAGATCAGATTTTATGAGTTTCAAATAGATACACATAGGGCCGGTTGCAGAAAGCAATGTTAAGTCTGGTGTTAGGTAACATCGCGTCAAAGTGAACAAAAACGAATCAAATCTCAAATGCTTATGGTAACTAATACATTAGTAAACAAAATTTGATGCGATTTTGTTCACTTTGACGCGACGTTAGCTAACACCAGACTTAACATTGCTTTCTGCAACCGGCCCATACTGTGTTCGTCGCAGGCCTACGATACAGTATTGTGAGAGTCTGTATATAATGTAATGAGAGAATTCCGAAAAACTGATAAAACTATCGCAAATGTCACTATGGGAATCATCAAATATGGTAAAAGTAAATAAGATTTTTAGAATTCCAGGCGCATAGTGGCCTACAGGTTTAGAACCTTAAACTTAGAATCTTAAATTATCGTGAAAGCACATATGCAGACTATATTCCCTATGGAACAGGAACTCACCCAAAGACGAAGAAGAAGAGGGGCCAACAGCAAGGAGATCTGCTGTCCATGACCTTTTTAATGTAGTGCCATCAGAAAAAAACGGAATAAATAAAACACACACTTATGAATAAATAATTTTGGATTGCAAATAAATGAAGAGAAACCCAAGTATACGAAAATGGGAAGAGGGACGATATAGCAGCAGTACAACAGAATTTGAGGATCGAAATAGAAGAGAACATTATAATAATACAGAATACAAGAATTTTTATATTTAGAAGCTGTGAAATCACACAACGAAAATGAAGAAAAAGCAAGCTAGGTTAGTAAAAGGTGATGTGTGGTGGGTAGTGTAAGCGGGATATTAAAATCAAAAAACGTTTCGCGCAGTTCTAAATTAAGAGTTGAAGGCTAACAGCTACATATGCGTGCAAGACATTGGTATTAAATCAAGTTAGCAGGAACAGGATAGAAAGGATGTTAAGAAAAATATAAGGAGGAAGGAAAATGCAGCTGGGCTGGGAAAAACAGGGAATGAGGAACTGCAAATGTTATATGGTGATGCAGGCATTACCCACTATGTAAAAGCGCAGAGGATGAGATGGCTGGGCCATGTAGTGAGGTTAGCGAGCAGCGAGTCACAAATGCACTGGTTAGGAACACCTTGTTAGAATTGGAAAAAGTGTACAACCAAAAGAAACGGAGGAAAATTACAAAGCTGTGGGCTTAATGACCTGTGTTTTTCACAATAAATAAAAATCAAATATTAGGAATATTGTAATTAATTATGAAAGTACGTAATGAAACATAAACTAATAATTTTCAAATTGCTATAGTATAAAATTTATATATAAATAAAAGCTTTATTGAGAAATATTGTAACAATACATTTATTGGTCCGTTGTCAGCCTATGGCAATGCCGGACAGCATCTTTTAATTTATAAACCAAGTCCTGTAATTCCTGACTGTTGCACGAGAAATTTACATGTTCCGTTTTTGGGCTGCCAGTACTTTCATCGTACGCATTAGTTACCAACGATATTCTGAAGAAAGGCCCTTCTGCTTGGTCTAAGTTGCTCGACTGAAATAAAAAATATCAATCAATCACATTTCCACATACCAGAAGTCTTACTTTAATAATGTAATCGATTTTCCACTTGGCATCCACGATGTGTGGTGGGTGAGCACCGAGCTTTCCCAAAACAGCTTGCAATTCATTCTTGTTCTTTTCATAGAAATCTGCAAACAGGCCTGCTCTGGTTGAACTGTAGTTACAGTCATTCAATAGAAAGGCTTTTACACCATCTTTGGTTAGGTCGTTACGGCCAAATTCTGCAGTGATCGTCAAAAGGGCGGCATATGCGTCTTTAATAATATCTGGTTTTGAATTGTACAAGGTGCTGATGTCTGGAAAACACTGATTTTAGTAGTATTAATTACAATTGGTTGGAAACTTACTGTGGGTTTCCTGGTTCTTCGTTAATGTGGAAAAGGTATTCTCTAGTAGTTTTTTAAAAATGTCTTCGCTGATGTTGGCGTTTGTAATCGCTTTTAAACGAGATTTTAGGTTTTCCGTAATAATCATTGTGTGAAATACTTGATTTTCATTTAAAAACAGAGAAATTTAAACTAACCTCACAAACACAGTCGCGGCCACTGGATCTTACCGTTGGTGTTATACAAGTGGCGACAAAATATTTTTAGGGCACAATTAAAAGCAGTGTTGCCAACTCTTCGCAAGTTGTATTCGCTAAATTGGTACTAAAAGTCTCCATTTTCAGATCAAAAGTCGCCAAATACGAAATACATACATTTGAAAATCAAGCATTAATTTTTTTCCACAGAATAAAGAAATACGTAAACTACTTATGAATATAAAAATAAAAACGTACCTATTTATTTAAGGAAAAAACAATTTAACGTTCTAATTCTTCGTACCAAGTGATTACAATTGACAATGACAAATTGTGCAATGTGCAAACGTTGCAAAGAGTAAAGATAAAGCTCCTTCAGTTTTTAATTTCAAATCTCCGGCGTCATGAGCGCAAATATGACCGTCTGGTCACGTACGAAATACAAATAGGTTAAATGTCAGGTAAACATAATATAATTTCAGACGTTAATCATATCAGTATAACAAATTTGCAAATAATATTTTGAAATTCTTTCGTATATGAAAATTGTTGAGGATAAATGTATGTGTAGCTTTAGAAATATTGAAATTAATAAATTTTTACATTTTTTTTAAATTGCGAATAATACCCTAGAATTTCAAACTAAACTATATCAAAAACACTAGAAAATTCGCTAATCGCAAATTCTTTTTAGCTAAACCACTTGCTCATACCCTAGATTTAGCGACTTTTCGCCGTTGTTGGCAACACTGATTAAAAGAGATGGTTATATTTCTCCCTAAGTGCGAACGAGATAAGCAGCTATGGAATAAGTAAGGTTAATAAAGCGTCAATTGGCAGTTATTTAATGTAATACAAATAACTTTGTCCTAATTTCTTATAGCTGGAGTTGCCATTCATTTGTCGCTATTTGTATAACAGGGACAGTGTTGCCAGGTCAAAATTCTAAAAGTCACTAGCTTGCGGAGGAAAACATCACTAGATTGACAAAAATTTCACTAGATTAATTTAAAAGTGAAAAAAAGTTGGAAATTAAAAAAAATCAAAGTTTTCACAACAATTATAAAAAATAAACAAAATAACGAACAAGATAAAATGTTTAAAAATATAATAAAACGTATAAATGAATAACACACTACACCTTCAATAATTATACAATATGCAATTTAATCATACATTTTGTTATTATTATTTGTTATTATTGCATCCGTAATAACAAAATCATAACAGTTTTCTGGCAAAATTAAGTTTTTAGAATGAAGAATTCCAGTCAAAGTGTTAGTACTTAATCTATTTCTTGGTTTAGTTTTATTTAAATTAATTGAACTGAAAACTCTTTCAACGCAGGCGCTACTATGGGGAAGAACAAAAAAATACTCACAAACTCAGAAAGTTGGGGATATAACAAATTACCGTCGGCTTTTTTACAATAAAAAATTTCTATCCAAAATTTTAAATCTTCCATTTCAAAATTAATGGCAGAATATTTTAGCGATCGAATTTCCCGATCTAAAGCAATGACATCCGTTATTAGATTAGGAAAATTTATAATTAAGGGGCCGAGACTATCAAAATTTGCAACTATTGAAGGATTTAGAAAATTTAATGATTTAAGCATAACAGCTTCACGGGAATTAAAGAGAAATCTTTTGAAAATTTGATGAGCTGCTTCGGTGTAAAAATAACACTTCAAACGGAAAAAAATGTTTTGCACTATCTGTTAAACTATTATTTGCTAGCGCTATTGCGATATTTGGACCTGTACAAGTGCTCAATTAAAACATAATGTTCCGGATTTCTATACTGTAATTTGCTTAAATCCGTGTTTTTAAATACTCTGGTTTGATGTAATAACTCAACAATAATTTAAAAGCAGTTGCTATTCTTGGATAAAGCAAGTGAATCTTTGGAGCTTAGCCTGCAATTCTAAATTCAGATCATTAAATTATCGGAAAATCCACTTGAGTCTCAGTGGTCACAGTACTCACAGCACACTTCAAACTTTGATCATTTTTTTACGTTCTACCGATAGTAAAAATTCAAATGTGAACAATTCCCTTTCGGAGTTCTGTTTATAGCCTCGGGCATTTAGTTTGAACCAGGGAAATACATATCTTCTGTTAAATAATTTATGGAATTTACTTACCTTCGCATTTCAAATCTCAGGCTGCCATCTGTCCGTCACAGCGAAAACTAATTTCTAAGATTGGAATAATAATAGTAGGTAGTAATCTGCAACAACGGCGAAAGGGGCGAACGAAAGCTTTATTATTTGTTTTTTTTATAAAATAGACTGGAAAAAATCACTAGATAATTCTCTTTTGGCAAAAGTTATCACTAAATCACTAGATTGACTAACAATCACTAGATCTAATGCAATTTCACTAGACTTGGCAACACTGAACAGGGAGATCTAGTCACCCGTACACTAGAAAATGCAGAAAATTTAAATATACTTTTTATAATTTAAAAATATGCAAAGTCAGATAGGTTGCACATATCCATACGATTAAAGTGAATTAAAATCGAAGATAAAAGTAGCTTCAGTTGCTGTACCTCTAAGTAACAATGTTTTTACTCTATTTATAATTCGAAGAATAAATACTTATTTTGTAAAGAGTAGATGCCATCAGCACATTCTTTGGAAAATGTGTGAGACCGTATGTTCTGCTTTTACTCAGATCCTTTATGGAAACATAACAAAGATATTTCAATTTAGTATTTGGTTCAAAACCTTTTAAAAAACAAGCTCTAAACGTTGAACTTTATAAACATTTCTAGTAATGGAACTATACCATAAGTGTCAAACAGAAACATTGTAGTCACATGGAGTTAAAAAACTGGCTCATAATGAAATACATAAACTTACATTTTAAAATTAATTGTTTTTCAACATATAAGTCCAACCTTTATACTATAAATGTAAATAATGAATATTCAATAATCTAGTTCAGTGATTTTTCATAGACTATGAATCTCCTTTTTCTCAGTTTGGGACATGCATCTAGTTTATTTTATCACTTTTAAACGAGGGGTCGTACAGCTCTAGCTAGTTCAAACCCTCGGAAGAATACGGCGTGAACCGGGCAGCGGTTCTTAAGGTTACAAAAAAACTTCATAAATATTATACAAATGGGCGCCAGTCGTTATACACTACATAAACACAAATCTAGCTATTAGCTCTAATCACCACTTACCTTGTAAGTCTTTAATTTCACAACCTAGATCTAAAAAACACGATAGCATAGATAATAAGCTGTGCCAACAGTGTTACAAATAACAATTGTAAGGAATTTACATCAGGCTCAAAAGGCCCAGGAATGGTAATTAACAATTAATTCAGGTAGAACTTGATGCTATACAGCGTTAAACAATAAATAAATATGATTGGAGTCAAACCAAATCATAATGACACAATTAAAATGATTACAATTAATATTCGAAAACATTACACATGTGTCAAAATAACAAGTTACAATCTCTAACGCCAGCAATTACAATAAGTTAACATCCAGAATGTTATGCAAACATCCAGCGAATAGTTCTGACAAAAGAAAAGCTCGACCGCCGGCATGCAAACTGTTAAAAATGATAATTAAATTGTCGGCCGTTCAAGGTCGCATTACGCTTAAAAACGGTGTCGCAGCGATACACACTGAATGCATTTTTCAGTAGCTACCTAATTGATAACGCATTAACGTCTGATAACAGCTAATAAAGTTACATCATTTCGTGCGAGATTATTACCAAAGGCCTTTGTTATATCACCCCATAAATTCATAGCCGGAAAATTTGCCTTTATCAGGAAAACAAACTACTGAATTATGCAAGATAGTATGCACTTACCGCTATGTTCTGGTAACCTCCTTCATGGTGTTCTCAGGGGCAGCAACCACAGGTGTAATTACAGCTTGAGATAACGCAGGCGTTCCCTGGTCGAAAATGTTTGCGGGAAACGACCTTAGCTCTGGGGTGCGGGCAATCCGTGCAAGGGTTGTGCGCTTAGCAAGTGACTTTCATGGAAAAATGCCGCAGATAGTATAGGTACCGCAGGAAGATCGAAGCCTAATTACCACTTCAATTAATACAGAAACTAAATAATATAGAATAGCTTACCCTTACCTTACAAGCGGGCCTAAAGAAACGCAAGCTACGCTTCTTGGAGCGTGCCAAGCGATTGTTTGTTTAAAGCAAAAACCATCTAAAACTGCACAGCTTCTCCGGAAATCATGAGTTGCAAAGTCCCTGTTACTAGGTCTCGATCGATTCCGCGATACGGCTGCCTCAGCGAAAAGCTGGCGTGAGAAGGAAGGTAAAAGAAACAGGTGCGAGCGTGAATATTTAAATTGGAGATGCCGAATCAAAATCGAAGGCGCAGTTCACAAAAAAACGTGCGTTACAACTTTATATAATATTTCATGTTGAAATTTAAAATCTAGGTTTTACATTTCTTGCTTTCTAAGTAAATCATGACAGATTAGTTCTTTAGTGTTCATTTTAAGCGCATTATTTTCTGAGTAATTTTGGCTAAGTATGTCCCTGGGCATCTTTAGAGAATTTGCGGACATAGTGCAGGTGTTCAGATTGCCTTATAAGAATCTAAGTTTAGAACGGCATCGACCCGCTTCCTATTTTCCTACCTGTATCTCAGATAAATTGCTGTTAAGTTGAGTCACGTTTGAATTGCCTCCTTGGTCTGGGTATTTCACCGCTCTGTCGACATTGATGCTTGGAAAATTTTTAATTGCATCAACAGTTATTGAAAAACTTCCTTCGTGCTATCCCAACGATTTTAGACTGCGAATTGACTTCATTTGTCGCTAGCTATCGGAACAGTTAAAAACGCGTGTCATCGTTACTCCGTGTGCTGGGCGAAAAGCTTGTGAGATTGATACAGGAACTGAGTGCCATAAATTATCGTGTCGTTGAATAATCAAACCTCTCGGAGTAATATTTTGAATTCATAGTTGAACATCAGCTTAATTTGTTAAAATATCACGCATTTGAAGCGTACGTCGTGTAAACATCCGTTTAAGTAGCTTAATTCGATCTTAGTATCTACTAAACCCCGGGGTGTAAAGTCTGTACTGGGTCGATTGTTCAAGATGCCTTTTTGGCAACTCCAGTGAGTGATACTTGTGTGGTCTAGACCTGCAGCTGGAAAATTCTTGCTTGACACACCATGTATTCTTAAATTTTATGGTGCTTTAAGCACAAATGTCGGTATAAATTTGTAACGATCGTTGCATGTGGGCTTGTGCCTATTTTGTCAATCGATGACAATTTTTTTTATGTGTATGCGTGGATAGAGTTTGGTATTGTGCCATTAACAAGAATCATTTCGACTTGTATCGACAAAGTCAATCGTTTTGAATCCGAAATCTTTCTTAGCTTTTTATTTTATTTCCAGCAGCCTTCGCATTTATATATATGTTTGTGGTGTTACATCTTATGATTCTAATTGCGTATTTACATTGTATGTGTGTATTGTGTTTGTCTTGCACACCTCAGTCATTTTAATATTAGAATAAATCATATTTGTTAGGTTATTATTGTGTTTCGTTTAGTAAAAGTAAAAGAAAGCACGCCTGAATTTAATCAGTGTTACTTGTAAAGAAAATTGTAAAGGACGGCTGAACTAATGTAGCTAAAGGATTTAGGACTTTGGCTAATAGACATTAAGAAATAAATAGAACCCCATGTGAATATTGTACCAGGCCCTAAGGATTGAACTTTTACGGTGGTGCCACTATTTTGACTATCCTGAGACAGAACCGGATTTTCCGAGTACCATGGACCACCCCTTCTCGTTATCTAGCCACGGACAATCGGAAGCGTTACTACTGTTGCACCCCAACGCAAACTGACCTGTGGTAAGTGCGGTCCGGTGTTGTCGTAAAATTGCGATTATACCGTAACAAGTTCATGAAATAATTTATGTCAAATATGTAGCAAACAACACTTCTTATTTATTTCATATAAATGTGTCACTTTTTAACTGCTTTACATTTAAATATTGCTTCTTCTTTACTAATTATTCTTCATCTCCACTTCCAATGATGTCCATCAGCCATCTAATATTTCCATAACTTTCACTTGTCCTATTGCACTATATTAATCCGCTGTATCCCCACCAATGTACCATTCAACAACTTTCTTTTGTTCTTAATTCGTCAGCAAACAGCTCCCTCTCATTCTTCCAAGATGTTAATTCGCAATATTCTCACAATGCATTTTCAAATAGCTCTTTATTGTTTTAAACGACGGTTTACCAAAAACAGGGGGAGTTTTTGGTAAACCTCTATATATATTAGTAAGCAGCTCCCATTCGTAGTTTGAATTATCCTCTGCAACTTGCTTCTGCTTCCTAATATCGTCTTTCAGTTAATATTATTCGATTTCTTACATATTTTTTCATAAATATCTTCTCGTTTATTTAATTTGTACTTTTAATGTAAAATTGTGTAATGATATACTTATTAAATACGATATAATTTATATAATTTCGTTGTTATTTCTCAAATCGTTGTTATTTTTATTTCTTTTCATTCCCTAGCACCATGATTATTATTTTATTTACATGGTTACATCGATAAACAGTTTAGTGTTATAGATCATTCGATTCGAATTTTTACAAAATATAATTAACATACATATTTCCTTCTCAAAGTTTGAATATAACATAATGTTTCCTAATTGAAATAATCATACATTAAACTTCAATTCAATCCTTTAACTGAATTGTAGTAATTGGATATCCTAACAGTTTGAATCTAGTATCAACGATTACTTTTCTATTTTTTAAGTCACAGTGCATAACTAACTATTACAATACACGTATGTCCAAATCGTGGAGTGCGGGTGTTCTAAACTGCAAGAGATCGATAATTTGAACGATTCCAACCATTTTTTCGTTAAGCTTCTGTTAGGTCAGCTTAAAAACTGCCCGCCGCTACTGCATTTTACACGCGGGGAGAAGAGATTGTCAGCTCGCTGAGTTTTCGCTCAAACACTGCACTCGTTTAACCAAGCTATAAACGCAGTGTGCCGTTGAATACGACCGTTCCGCGCATGTAGTAGTCATTTTGGGAACAGTTGATGTTGCAGAAGGCCGTTGAGGTCTTTCGAAGCCAATTCGACTTATTATGTTGTCAGGGTGCGCCGAAATATCTCTTTCCGAAAGCCAGTCATCTGGCACACCTTTAACGGCGTACTGGGTGATGCGGTTAGCATCACGCCTTTGTCGACTGCCTTACTTTGCCTACTTCTACAATCGTGGTTTCGGTACCCAATTTTTAAAGTGAGTGGGTGGGCCGCCCCCCCAGTTGCCAGATGTGGGGATTGAACCCCGTACCTTGGCACCATAACCGGACTCCCTAACCGCTGGGCCACGCCGGCGACAGAGGGAGATATAACAAATCGAATTTGCAAAGTGTCGTCTTGTATGGAGTCCTGTATAAAAGGATCAAAAGATTTAATTCGTTTCAAGCGAAGCAAGGTGGCAAATATAGAAAACTATGGAGAAAATGCATCACCTCTACACCAAAGTAAGCTAGCATTTGCTGAAGAAGCGTCTTTTAATAATAATGGTGTTGTTAAAAGGTACAACTGCCACTGTTAGCCCAAGTAAATCTCCACTGGCTTTCACTGGTGATTTGATGAAAAGCGTTTATCTTCGGCCAACCTTGTCGTGTTAGTTTCTCTCCAAGGCTATTGAAAATGACAGCTTAGTTGTCGAAATACGTATTTAGCGGTTGTTAAATATTTGTGTGGTTAAGGGTTTTCAACGAATTGTGTCACATTCAAACCACAGGCTCCAGCAGTGTTTTATTTTACTCCACCGGATCAGAAAAAGTCATTTTCAAAATATCTTTAGTGTTAATATTTGGTGTGGTGTTCTGGCAGATTTTGTCATCGGCCCTCATTTCATTGAAAGTCATTTAGTTAGTGCCATGTACCTGATTTTTTTGAAACTTGACTGAACTTTTAGAAGAAATTACTCTGAACATTACGAAAAACAAAATGAGTGGGATCCTGCCCACTATGGAAAATATGAGACGCAACATTTAACAGCAAAGTGGTCGGAAAGGGATCAATCCATCCTTGACCCTCTCGTAGCCCAGATCTTAACCTGCTAGACATGTTTGTGGGAGATAAAATAAAAAAACAACGTGTACAAACAATCCGTTCAAAATGAGGAAAAACTGCGTGCAAGAATAACTGAATCGTGCACGTCAAATCACACCAGCTATGCTTGCACGCGATAGAAATTCCATAGGAAAAAGAATTTTACCTTTTAACCATCCATGTTTCTATATTTGTTGTATTCATCTTATGTGTTATTTAAAATCAATTTGATTTATAGCAACCCTTATTGTATTTATTTAGAAAATATGCAGTTCACTAAATGGCTCTGGAATTATGGCAACTGTAATATGTGTTGCCTACATAATGTTAGACGATAAAATTAAAAAAAAAGTATTGAGTAGTTGTGTCACACTAACAGGCCCATACGGTGTACACACATGGTTATTGAAAAAATTAAAACAAAAGCAGAACATTAATCAATTCCCGTTAACGAAATAAGATGACGCACTGACCCGCAAGACAGAAAGAAATCGACTCTTGAGTGTAACTGAATGGGATGCTTTACGAATACAAGATGAAAGGTGGGCAAAATGGATGACAAACTACAAACCAAAACAAGGAGAATGAAAAAAGAAACACCGACATCTAGGTGAGAGATTGAATTGATAGAGGCAGATGAGCTACCTGGAAAGAACAAGCTAGATATAAGAATACTTGGAGGAAAAAGGAGAAGACCTTTGTCCACAACTATATATTTTGTATTTTTTTATAGGGTGAACCAAGTTTACGTGCACTTAGGCTTCAAGTCCAGCTTCTAGGGTCATTATTATTTGTACCAAAATTGTATCTTAAAGATACCTAGATACCCTAGAAAATAATGAGTAATTAGTAGAGCCCAGCTGTTGTGTCTGGCGAAACATGATGCGGGATCCTTCTCAATAGAATACAGTGGTTTCCTCGGCTCCAAGGAGTAGTTCGCTTCCCAGAAACGACTTACCTTATTCGAACCTACAATGGCTTATCGTACTGCATTCGGCTTCACAAATAAAGTACGAAACATTTGTTATATTAATTTTCTCCCGTATATAACTTTAAGCGTACGCCGCTGGTCTTGGACCGTTAGAAGAGGCAACACGCCGCTGGCGTGAGTCCCGGGATAGTTCTTTCCGGATTAAGTAGAAAGTTGACAGAAATTAGACGTATTTAATGTTTGTAACGCCATATGGCTGGCAGAAGTAACCTTACATTAATAATTCTATAGTGCTTAACTGTTGGGGTTCCGTTTTTCGTTAATCCACTTACAATCGGATTCCCGAATATCGATTTTTATCGGCTTCAAAGCTTTTTAATACCTCGAGTTCCCCAGATTTGCTACCGAACTTCGTGGTCCACTACTCTGAACAACGCCACGCATGGAGATCAGCTCTACCTTTAGCTGTAGAAAGTACTACATTACGCTATAATCAGATAATCACCCTTTTACTGTGTGTAATTCCTGCATGTATGTTATCCTTCCTTGTAGATAAATTGTTACGCCGTTTTGTTCAGTAATTGACATTTATGTTGTTATATGTGACGAATTTTACATGCGCGTGGCGTCACGTTGCGCGATACAACAAAATCCTTAAACATGTGCTTTTGCATGCTGTAATTTTACCGGAGACAAGTATCGATAGCCTGGTAACAGACTTGGAATAAGCGTTTCCAGCACTCCCACCTTGGACGTGTTCACAACTTTGGTCCGCATAATACTTCTAATCCCTTTAATGGCATATAACTGATTCTGGGCGGCGACAATTCATGACATGCAATGCTCAATTAACATGTATACCTATTCAATTTTGATTGAACAGCAGTAATCTGGCCGGTGTTATTGCTCTAGGCTGATTTGAAAAATTGTCGATAGAAGCAGACGCAGGCTTGATGGAAGGAAGCCTCGGGCTTAATAGATGCGAGAAACAGTACTGCGGCAGCTCCGGCGAGTCGATGTACGGGGTGTGGTAGTGAAATTTTGCTTAAATGCGATACGAGATAAGTTTCAACATTTATAGGCTATTTCCTAAGAATTTCACATCCGAAACAAGTCGAAATCACCTGCATAAAACAATGACAATGACGAAACGTACAGATACATACAAGCTTTATTGGCAACAAACAATCTCATGACAGCACAAGAAAACATGCACTCTTCCATGCAATGAAAGAGCTGGGAATTCCAAATAAAATAATGAAACTAGTCAGAATGTTGCTGGAAGCCATAGTAAGCCAGGTATGAATGCATGGAGCCATATCAAATACCTTGTTATGGTATAATCGGGGTTTTTCGACAACACCCGACCGCACTTATTACAGGTTGGTTTTCATTAACAGACCATGGTATTAAGCCTTTGATCGTCCTCAGCTAGCTCGCCGGAAAGGTAAGGTTCACGTTACTTGTGAAGTCCGGTTTTATTTTAAGACAGTGAAAATTACAATAAATGCCAAGGCGCCACCGTGAAAATCAACCCGTAGCTTTATAAATCTGCTCCGTTCATGCTCGAAGCAGAGGGCCCTGATGCAAAGGATACTTATGTGAATGCTTAATTTCTTTTTAACTAAAGACTCAACTGTTTCAGTTGTTCGAGTTCAACCTTTCCTTACACTTTCTTAACAACTGCTCGGTTAATAGCTAAGCACAACTTTTAAATTTAGCACGCTTGAAAAGCGAGTTCCTCTATTGCTTGAGCTAAGTGTACTTTCCCCCAAAAAACGAAAATGTTGCAAATTAAGTTTATTACACTTTTAAATTACTGGAGCTGCATAACAGGAAAGATGAAGTTTAAAAATCACAGAAAACAATAGAAAAGTCCCTGTAAATAAAGAGAGGAAGTTCGACTCTAAAACAGCTAGCTGTACAAAGTTTGAGCTACCTTCGAACTCATGATAAATCTTACTATATACCAACAATATAACAAGTAGATTATACATGCAACATTATACTGGTATTATGTAGGTATTTGAAGTGAATCATATGATAGCGCAAGGAGCGCCACAAAATTCAAAGGCAACAAACAATGACGTTAAATTAAGTCAATTACCCCCTAATTTATGCACGTCTCGGTGGTGTACTTTAAAATCTAGTACATGCACCGCAGGCAAAAAAAATAGCCTGAAGAGAATTTCAAGAAAGATTGATTTTTCCCAAATCAGCCTTGACTGAAGTAGTAAACCCAAATACCAGCTCGGGGTGACTTGGAGATGAATAAATGCAGACAAGGGTAGTGAGGCATTTCTCCCGTATGCGATTTTCGAAATAACTCGAGCAACCACGTTGAAGTCGGGCTCCTGGGTTTGTGTAGCCTTAAACAGGCTGCGGTCTCTGCCCTTCAAATTCGGCGTTCGTCTACCCTTCTTCCCCACATTTGTCTACTTGCCTCAGCGTCTTGAAGCACACGCGGTCATTTTTCTGCGTTTAACCGCGAGCTCTCGTGTGATTCTGAGACTGTCAACCACCAAGTTGCAGCATGTGGCATGTCGAAGCGTTATGAGAACGCTGGAGCCGGAATACTAATAGGACATAATCTGAAACCACACGTGTTTTCTTGGTTCTGCAAATGCTTCAACTTTCTGGATTTAAATCTTTAAATGCGGCGGAATTCAACGTGGTGTAAAGAAGTAGAAATACTTTGACAACCTTTCAGATAAATAGTGGACCAAGGCAAGGAGATGCTTTATCAGCAATAGTAGAGGGAAGTGGATGGTTCTGGAAACTCCCCCACCACTTGACCTTGAGTTCAAGGCAAGACCACGCTCAAGCCCAAGGCCACGTTGAAGGCATGGCCACGTTCAAGCCCAAGGTCACGTTCGAAGCGAGGCCACATTCGGAGCGAGGCCACCGACAGTAACCTTGAAGAATGAGTATAACAGGAGATGTAGTTTTGTGTTCAGTAGTGTATCGTGTGCTGTACTAGCAAAAACAATGGAGCAAGTACAAAAGGTTGGTGAAACTGTGAAGCAGCGAGTGATAAACAAAAACGTGAAACTGTCATATCCAGTATTGTTAAACGCAACAACTTATCCGCTGAATAAGTCAAGAAATAAATCTGTGAGTTTGGGCTTGACCTGTTATGGATCGTTTGTGCCGGCAGTGGTAATTAGTGGAATTTTCAATATAATATTGGAAAAATAATAAAAAACAGTAACAAAAACCATATCAATGCATAGCATATGCAGATGATGTCACCATCATTTTAAGAACTAAAGAAGCGTTAAAAGAATTAGTAAGAAGGTTAATATAAACATCGGAAAATTATGGTCTAAAAATTAATGAACAAAAAACATAATATATTGTTATGATATGGATACAGGGGTATAAAAATCAGTTTAAATAGGATTAAAAGATTGCAGTAATTAAATATTATAAAGATCAATTTGAATATGAATAGGGTATTTAAATTATTAATATGCGTTTAGTAAAGAAATAAACTAGAATTTTTAATTTAATAATATGAGGCTGATTGAGAAACAACTTGATGTATTAATATCTAAATATGAAATTGGAAAATTATGACAAATACTTTTTCTAGATAGACTATTGCACACAGTGGGTTGAAATCAAAATAAAGCTTTTATAGAAAGTTGGATGGAGAAAATAAGCAATATCGTTAAGGAGTTTGTTTTTATTATTGATATAACAAATTTGAAAATGAAAAGATGTAATCGATTTTTGTCACTAGAAATTATTAACCCTTTTTGAAAAGTTAAAAATTTTTGGAGTATAAAAGATTGCAGTTAATACAAAATTGGCGTGATGAAATAAAAGGAAATGTTAAAAATAAGAAGATACACATACTAAATGGAGGAAGACAAAGAATATGGTGAGAATATTTAACTAAAGCAGTGCTAATCTACAGAAGAAAATAAAACCAAAGAAATACTGAATTAAGTTTATTATGGAATTACATTTGACATTGTGCGTCGATTGAGTTGGATTACAACGAGCTATTTACACGGAAGAAGAGTCGCAGGGAAGTTGTTGGCAGAGTGAGCATGTTTATGGGGCTTGTCAATTGAGGTCTGGTGTCTTGTCCTTGGTCGGGATTCTTGGTGCTGAGCTGTGGCGTACTTCAGGAGAGTGGTTTAGATTGAATATTGAAGAGAAACAACTATGACTGGGGTCTGTTTGGATACATGCTGTGAGGAAGCTGTGTGGGCTGATTTCTGAGACAAACGAGTTTTTCCTGGCTTAATACGGATTCTAATCCTGGGCAGTTTGACAGTTTGGTTGTCAGTGGAGGTTTTCACCGTGGTTTTGAGTGGAGCGGTTGTGATCAGTAGCAGAGTAGAACGGGTTAGTTTCTGCAGAGGAGAGTGATAAGTCCAAAATAAAAGGTAAATGAGTCTAGGTATTAAATAAGAACTGAAATAAAATAAAGATTAAAAGTAAATTAATTACTAAGGAAGTACTTACTATTTGAGATTGTCATATAACAAATGTAAGCATCAAGTATTTGTGATCGAATTTTCAAAGTTGGTTTGACGTATCGTTTCTCAGAAGTTTTTGAATTGTCATAATTAAAAGCGGAACATCAAATTTCAGAATAAGCAATCTAGATAAAAGAATCCAGTCTGATTTTCAGTCAAGTGCATTTTCAGGAACTAGCCGGAAAAATAATTTTGACTATTCAATTCACCTGTCATCTGTCAAAAAGTGACCAATGAAAATCCAGCATTCTGACGTTTCTTGGCCAATCAAAAAAATATCAGTGGATATATCTTCCTAGAAGGTATTCAAGTGACTATTTTTAACAAATGCGATTTTTATTAGAAAAAGTCAATATTAGTGTTCTGTTACTATAGAAATTGCGTAGTTTGTTGCTAGATTTACTGAAAACTAATTTGAAAAAGTAGTTTGGTTCATTAAATAGTCCCTCGAATACCATTCTTAGTCAAAGCTAAGTAGATTATTTTTGCGGTGGTATCCCTACTCATGTTCATTGCGCTTGGGATTAGGACTCGTGCTAGCGCACTCGTCCTAATCGTACCAAAGCGCAATGGACATTCGTGACACCACCGCAAAAATAGTCGACATAACTTTGACTACTCATGGTATTATAAGTGAATATCCAAATTAAATAAATAGGGCAATTTAAATTGACTAAAATATAATTATAAACATATACTCATAGGTAACACAACGTGGATCCTTAACCTTATCAATATGTTAATAACAAAGGCAGGACACATAACAAAGACTCATTCAAAGAATAACTTTGAGAGAGTGGAGCATTTCAGCTTCTTAGGCACTGAAATAACAAAAGACATTAACCAAATCAAGTAGTTAGAAAAAAGAATAATAGCTGAGAACAAAAGTTCGAGTGCAATCCAAAGTGTATGAAACACAAAATATATGTCAAAAAATGTAAAAGTGCAGATATATAGAACAATAATAAGGCCATCTGTGACGTACGCTAGTAAAACGTGGGTCCTAAATCAAGAATTCCTTCAAAAGCTAGGAATATGGGAAAGAAAGATCCTGAGAAGGATATATGGAGAAAAAAATAGAAGAACAGGGAAAAGAAGAACTAATATGGAACTAAAATAACTGTATATGGAACTGGATATAACAACGACAATTTAACTGGTGTTATTGTCAACTAATGGCATTCTTCAATTTAAAAATAAACTACCAATCGAACGATCATTTTAGTGACAATATTTCGAGGAGCTTTATTTCAGCGTCAATTTTTTCTGTAACTATTTTTTAATGAAAAATAACTTGTATATTGACCATTTTCAATAATTTAAAAGTTAAAATGTTAAGACAAATAGGACTTTAGGTCAAAATATTGCCCACAATTTTTGCTCTTCAGATTGTCTCGTTTCTGTTGTTTTACTAAAGGCGCAAGGAATAAGATGACTCGGACACGTGATGCGAATGACAGTTGAAAGAACAACACAAACGATACTGGCAGAAAATCCGTGAGAAAGAAGGAAGAGAAGAAGACCGAATAAAAAAATGGATAGTCACGACAAGAGATAGAATGGAATGGAAAAATGGGACGAGAGGTCAAAATATTGCCGACAATAATTTTTGCAATTGAGATACGAGTTTCTGTGGCGATTAAAATATTTTCTAAAGCAACAGAAACGAGACAATCTAAAGAGCAAAAACTGTCGACAATATTTTGACCTGGAGTCAGATTCGTCTTGACAATTTAACTTTTAAATGATTGAAAAATGGCCAATAAAAATACTCCTAACAATAAAATTATAAATTCAAAAAAATTATTGGTTTTTGAGTTGTATCCATAGTAACCGAGCCTAGCAACATTTTTACAAACAAACAAACAAAACAGTCGTTAATATATTTTTTAAATCCTGATGTCATACCTAGTTACAAAAAAAATTGTCGCTGAAATAAAGCACCTCGAATTATTGTCACTAAAATAATCGTTCGATTGGTAGTTTATTTTTAAATTGAAGAATGCCATTGGTTGACAATGACACCAGTTAAATTGTCGTTGTTATATCCAGTTCCATATACAGTTATTTTAGTTCCATATTAGTTCTTCTTTTCCCTGTTCTTCTATTTTTTCTCCATATATCCTTCTCAGGATCTGCCAATGGCTTCAAAGGCCTATAACAGAATGATAGTAATAATAAATACAAAGTTTATGTAATTTGGCATTTTTGAACACAATATTTCAATCGACGAGAAATGATGCAATATTTTTATATAGAAAAATGAGACCATCTGTGACGTACGCGAGTGAAACGTGGGTCCTACACTAAAAATTCACAAGCTAGGAATATGGGAAAGAAAGATCCTGAGAAAGATGTTATATGGAGGAAAAAATAGAAGAACTAACATGAAACTAAAAGAACTGGATATAACAACGATAAAAAAGGCGCAGATAATAAGATGGGTCGGATACGCGATGCGAATGACAGATGAATGAACAAAAAAGATACAGACAGAAGATCCGCAAAGAAGGAACAGGAGAAGACCAAAAAGAAAGTGGATGCAATGTGTAGAACGCAGAGGCGCAGCTAGAGATCAAAGGGCCCTGTACCATAAACTGCTAAGTGGGCCTCCCCCCTTCACCCCCTGCCCCTCCATCAGGGTATTATCAAGGGTAATACCACAAAAGGTGATTTTTTTTTAAAAATAGTACTACACTCATTAATGACCAATAGAAAAACTAGTGCACGAGCCGTAACCAAGCCAACAACAAAATTTCTTGGAAATTTTTTGTAGGTAGACCAACCTAACTGTGAGGGTTTGTGTCGTTACGATTTTCTTACTGAATCTGCATTCGAGCATTAATTCATATTCGGAAATTATTTTTCGTGCATTCCAACAATGTCCTAATTTGCCCTCGCGTCCCCATCGAGCAAATTAATACGACGTTGTTGGAACGCACTCAAAAAAATTCCGGAAAGAATTAATATTCTTATGAGATTATATGTGAGAATTTTTTCGTTCACATGTAAATTATTGCGTTTGAATTTCTCGAAATCAAAACTGCGTTAAAAATTCCGCGAGAGCGAGTTAAGTTGCCAATCGTGGCCTTAACGAAAAAAAAACTTTATTTATTTTACTACACAAGTTTTTAATTAAATGTAGGAGTTACAAATTTGTACAGAGTAACGTTCTGTAAGAAGCAAATCTAAAACTAGCAACGTTCTGTAAGACACAAATCTATAAACTAAACTAAAATTACACAAGCACGGCTATTTATAGCCTCTGCCATCTTCGGGTGGGATGATTGAGTGGCGTCACATAATTTCACAATATTGCGCAATGTTTCACAACTCTAACACTTCTTTTTAGTTCAGAGAATTCTAAATATAGAATTCGCGGCAGCAAGCATTTATTTTGATAGTTAATTGAGTTAAGTGGTTACATTACTCCTCCCCTCTTAAGACAATTCAAAGCATTTGAATTTCACGTTTTGATTTCTAAGAACTCAAAAGGTTTAGGAATATCGTCTTTAAATACTTTTGATTTTATATATGCCATGAATTTATCTTGTAAGGCTTGGCGTTTACAATAGGTATATACTAACAAACTTAAGATTATTATTACAATCATACTTAGTATTATAATCGTGGTTACAGAAATGTACTGCAAGTTCGTTACATTGGCAGGCTCAAGCGCCCTTTGTATTCCCCCAAGCTGTGACTGGTCTTTAATCAGCTCTTTAATGTTGATCGGTGTCAGATCCACACTTGCTGTTTTAGTGTGTTTAGCACTATTTGCATCCAAGGCATCAATATTGGGTATTTGCAACTTTACAGGTTTTGAAGAAGAGGTTCTGATTTGGAACAACAAGGTGTCATGGTCAATGACTGCCGTGCAATCCGGTGTGAGATGAATTAGATTCGTTTTCGTTACTATTTTCCTTGACTTGGTGTCTAAGCATTTAATGTCAATAGTTACTTTTTGTGGAGTAGTAACCAACCAAGTGGAATCGTCAATTTGGGCTATTTTAACTTTTAGTAAGTTAAAACAGGTAGGGTGAACAAGTTTTGTTGGAGGAAAAAGACAAAAGTTGGGTCTCACATAACTGGTTATTAACAACGAAAAGTGGTATCTCTCAGTGCAAAAATAGGAACCGGAGGTTACCAATTTACAGTGGTCCAGTTCGACGGGTATTGAGGTTGCAAGGTTGAAGAGTATGGTTTTATAGGTAGGAATGATCATACGGTACAAATTGGCATCAATGTATACCGGGAACGGTATCAATTGCATGAGTTGGTAAATAGTGTCTTTGTGTACTAATGGTATTTCGAAGACGAACGTTATTTTGTTATTAATTTGATAAGCTTAGATTAATATTATAGATTCGTAAAGATGAAGGGTTTTATGATGCACAGGGTAAGGTAAAGAAAGCACGTCTGAGTTTTCAGAAAGGTAGATAGAGATTTGATTGAGATTGGATAATAGTTCTGCGTTATCAAGTAGGGACATATGCATTTGTTGGTTTTGTGCAAAGGTGAGAGATGTTTCTAATTCGAGCCAGGTGTTTACAAACATTTGTAACGAAAATATTGATTCTGATAGGACACTCTGAATAGAGAGTGAGTTTATGTTGTTGGTTATAGCACGATTTTGTACAATCAATTTCTGTAGATTTGTATTTAAAAGCTCCTGATTTTTAGTTAGGGTAAATATAGCGTTTATGGAATCATTTATTAAATGTGTATGTTGACTTAGAATTTTATTGTGGATATCTCTTGTGGATTGAAGATCCGCAATGGCATTCTCGTATTTTTCTCCGTCTTCAGCGTCAAGATTGCCTGTCAAAAATTTAAATACAGTACCGAGTCCATTTATTACTCCGCGTTTTATTCTGATTGTATCTGAAGGGAATATTTGATCAATCATGTTATCAATTCTTATGATGTACTGTTGGATCAACAATAGCATGTCATTGTGATTTAATTTTGTTTGTTCTTCATTTTTAACTGTGTAAAAATCACGATTTCTTAATTTAAGAATAGAGTCTAATAATGAACGTCTAAGGATAGTATAATTTGTTAATAAGGGTGTATAGTCAAATGTCTTTATAATAGTCCAGTCGCTTTCTTTAATTTGCGCTTTTCCTAGGTTTTGAGGGTATAGGCCAGGGTTGTCTGATAGGTCCTTAATTGTTACGTCTCCTGTAACTAAGAGGATACTGCAACTGCAGAACCAGATGTAGTACCTGTAACAGGTATGATTTCGTCAGTTTGGCGTATTTCATTTGCATGTCTTTTAAATGTTTTTTTGGTAGTTAAATCTTCAACAAGATATGTATTATTGTCTAGGATTTTTATAATTTTGAAGGGTCCTTTAAATTTCATACTTCTTTTATTTCTTCGGTCATTTTTACGGAAAACTTTTTGATTAACTTTAAAAGATACAAGTCCTTTATCTTTATTAGTTTTTTCATTTCTTTGTTCTTTGGCTTGTTTTTGTTTAGACTGGATTTCTGAGTAAAAATGCGACATTTTATTTTTATGGTCATTAATGTAAGTCTCAAAATAGTTATCATTGCATAATTCAAATGGATTATGACTGTCTGTATGTCCAAATAAAATTTCAGAAGGAGTAAATTTTAAATTGGAATGTATTGAGTTATTATAGGCTAATATGCAATAAGACATTTTTTCTTTTTCAGGGGTATGCTCTAATAATCTATAGTGTTCTAAAATTGTCGAGTGTACTCGTTCAATGAGTGCATTTGATTCATGATGCAAAGGTGTAGTTAGATGTAATTGTATTTTATGTAATTTTAAAAATTCTTTTATTATAGCGTTATCGAATTCGTTATCAGCGATGATTTTCTGAGGTACGGCATAATGTGAAAAGAATTTTAACAATGCTTTTGTTATGTCTATTTTGATTTGGGATTCTAATAAATATGCTTGTGTGAATTTACTGAAATTGTCAATTACGGTTAAATATTTAGTTTGATTGATTTGAAAAATATCTATGCTGATACAAGAGAAAGGTTTCTCATAAGTAGGCGTTAAACTAAAAGGCAATGTATTTGAGTGTCTATGATATTTTTCTCGTTTACATGTGTCACAATTATTGATGTATCGCTTAATATCATTGTCAATTCCTTTCCAATAATAAGTACGTTTAAGGTGTTCGCTAGTTTCGTTAATTCCTCTGTGATTAGTTTTACCTAAATGATAGTCCGAAATGTGTTGTTCACGGTGATCAGGATTAGTAACATAAGTTACTTGCTTAGTGCATCGATGGAAGTGAGGAGAATTTTCATTACTGTTTTCAGTAATAAATTTGGAAAATTTATCAAAAATATTTTCGTCTTGAAATATACAGTAATAATGGGAGTTTGGTGTACAATATTCTAATAGTAATTGTACAAACTTTTCGTGGAAGTTATTGTTATTCACAAAAATACTTATATGTGTGTAGCCATCGAATCTAGTGATTCTAAATGGTTTTGGAATTACAGCGTTAATAAATTCTAACTGATTCTTATGATATTGCAGGGGTAGTTCAGATATGTCTATTACTGGGGATGATGAATGTTGTGAATGTACAGTATTTACATCACTGTCAATATTTTGATTATCTATTGGTTCAATTTCTTGTGTAGGTGGTACAAAAGTAGGTATAGTAAAGTCAGTCAAGTCAGGTGTATATGGTCTTTGTGCCATTATACTTGCATTATCATCAAAATTGGGTTCTGGTGTGTCTAATTGTTCAATTGATAGGGGATGAATAGTAATTTGGCTTAAGGCATCAGCTACCTTATTAGTTTTTCCTGGTAGGTATTTAATGGTAAAATTAAATTCTTCTAATTTTATACTCCAACGGGTTAATTTAGAATTTGGCTCTTTGATGTTGCGAAGCCATATTAAAGGTCTATGATCTGTAAATATTGTAAAATGTACGCCATATAAATAGGGGCGGAAATGTTTGCAGGCCCAAACAATGGCTAATAATTCTCGTTCTATTGTGGGGTAGTTAATTTCGGCTTGGTTAAGGGTTCTTGATGCATAGCTGATAGGTCTGTTATTTTGTGATAATACTGCTCCAATAGCAAATTTGCTAGCATCTGTAGTTAGCTCAAATGGTTTTGTAAAGTCAGGATAAGCTAATATTGGATCATTAGTTAGCAAGATTTTTAGTTTCTCAAATTGTTCAATGAAATTTTGATCGTGTATAATTTTTGAATCTTTCTTTAAACATAAAGTCAGGAATTTTGTTATTTTAGCATAATCTTTTATAAATTTTCGATAATAGCCTAAAAGTCCTAGAAACGATTTTATATCAGTTCTAGTTTTTGGTAAGGGAAATTTCATAATAGCATTGATTTTATCTGGGTTTGGTTTTACACCATCTTTGGTAAGGATATGTCCTAAATAGGCAATAGCTTTTTTTAAGAATTCGGATTTGTCTAATTGTATTTTTAAGTTAGCAGTGCGACATTTTTCAAAAACATGTCGTAGTTTAATCATGTGTTCTTGTAGGGATACTGAATAAATAATTATGTCATCAAGGTAAACCATGCATTGTGTGGGTGTTAGGCCAATCAATGCCTGATTTATAAGTCGTTGAAAGCTGCTGGACTGTTTTTCATCCCAAATGGCATTCGTTTAAACTGAAAATGGCCCTCCTCAGTAGAAAAGGCTGTCTTTTCTCTATCAGCTTTGTTTACTTTAATTTGATGAAAACCTGAGGCTAAATCAAGGGTAGTAAAATATTCAGATTTACCTAAATTGTCAAGTACTTGTTCTATGAGAGGTAACGGGTATTTGTCTTCTATGGTATTTTCGTTCAATTTTCTATAGTCAATAACTATCCTCCATTTTTGTTTGCCTGAACTATCTAATTTTTTTGGAACGATCCATATAGGTGCGTTATACGGTGACTCTGAATGTTCAATAATTCCGTCAGCAAGCATTTTATTTATCTGGTTTTTTACTTCTTCGCGATGAACATGAGGGTAGCGATAATTTTTTGTAAAGATTGGAATGTCATTTTTGTACGTATAAAATGTCTTGTCAAGTTTGTGTAAGTCAATGGTAGTTCTGGGTGATGAAAAATATCTTTGAATTCGTAACATAGAGTCGTTAATGCATGAGCTTCTTCAGCATTTAAATGTGTTGTATTATTGTTTTTTAAGTTTTCATTTTGAAGTTGATTTCGAGATTTTAAATTAAAATTTTGATTCTGAGTATTGATGTTATTTATTTCTATTAAATTTGAGTGTTTATAGTCATCTAATAACAGTAGGTTGTAAATATAAAATTCTTTTATCTGATTGGATGTAGTAATTGCTGTTGTATACAAATAATTATTATGGACTTTAACTATAGCTCTAGGTGTTTTACAGTCTTTGTCAAATATTATTTTGTCACACAAATATGTACCATTACTATTTACAGTTGGTAAAATAATTTGTTTTTCTGATCTCGGGGGTAGATATACTCGTTTAAGGGTATGCGAATGTTGATTTATTTTAGAAAAATTACATTCGTTTCTTTTTTGAACTTCTTGTTTAAGTTTGGATTGATTATAGTAAAATGGGATAATATTTTTCTCGGTTTGAATATGCATCCATTTAAAATCAATGTTTGCATTTATATTTGCTAATAAATCAGATCCTATTAATCCAACATAATCGGGGCTAAAATTAAACATATAGCACATATGACTTCCGGGTTCTAAAAATAATGAGTTTATTGGAATATCGGCTACTTGATTATGTGTCGTAGTACCATGGGGTATGGTTATTTGAAAATTATAATTATATATTAAATTTGGAAAATGTTTTTCTACAAATAAAGGTGATATTAGCCTTTTACTACTGCCGGTATCAATTAATATTTTATCTTGTGTTCCTGGTATTAAAATATACGGTAAATTAGATTTGATTGTTGTTACAAGAAACGTTTCAATTTTATCCAAGGCTGTATTTAAAATTTACAGAATCTGGGTCAGTGTCGTCTTCTGCTAAGTACTCTGAATAAACATTCTGAGAATAGTTGCTTATGTTAGTTTCAAGTGCGTCGGCTTCAAGAAGTGGGTCAAGTGGGTCATTACGTTCTGCGTAATCTGTGTCGATATCCTGATGGAATTCTTCGAAATCGAAATTGCTCGGCTGGGCCACTTGTAAATGATTGGAACGAAAGTTTGTTTTTTGTTTGAATTTAAATTTTGAATGTTACTAGTTAGGGGTCGTTTTGGAATAGCGGCGTGTATAGTAGATGTTTGCATTGGTTTAACAGGATTATTAGGTACAAAATTTCGTTTCGGAGCGAAAACATTTCTTTCAAAAGGATGTCGATACCAACCTGGGGTTTGAAAAAAATTACGTTGTAACGTGGGATTCTGAGGGCTTCGGAATGTATTAGGAAACTGTGGAATTGATTCTCGTTGAAAATTTTGATTAGGTCTAAAATTATTGTGTTTTTGTTCGTTATATTTAATCCATGGGTTGTTTTGAAAATTCTGACGATTCATTACTGGTTTATTACTTTCAGTTTGTAAATAATTACGAGATGCATTTTGAGAATAGCGTATATACAGGGTGTTATTTAAGTACGTGGCCAAACTTCAAGAGGTAATTCTTTGAGTGATTCTAAGACGAAAAGTTTATATAAACATAGGTCCGGTAATGCTTCGTTTTCAAGATACAGGGTGTTAAACTTTTTTTAAAAAATAATTCTTTCGTAAAAATTTTAATAATCCTTCAGCCGATTTTGTTGAAATTTGTCAGTGTTTTTTATGGTAGAAAGGGGCTAATTGAGCCCTAACTAGATTAAAATTATTAAGTTCAGTGGCGTCCCGGTGGGCACCTTAACCAAAATTTTTGACAAAAAAATGGGCGCCACTGACTTCTTTAGAACTTTTGCGCATTAAGCAGCTAAAAATACAACTTTTTTGTCTCTTTATTTTTTTTCGTATCTTGCTCCGTTTTTGAGAAAAAAAATAAAAATAACTTTATAGCATGTCCATGGACAGCAAAAAAACATTTTTTAATAATTAATAAAACACAAAAAATATTTTTTAGCTAGCATTAATTTTTATAACAATTTCTAAGACTAAAATAGACTATTGATATGAAAAAAAAATAACAGGTACACCCCAGTTTTTGATAGTTTGGTAGTTTTAATTTTGTATTATGTTGTCCCAGGAACATGCAATAAAGTGATTTTTATTTTTTTTCTCAAAAACGAAGCAAGATACGAAAAAAAATAAAGAGACAACAAAGTTGTATTTTTAGCTGTTTAATGCGAAAAAGAATATAAAAGTTCTAAAGAAGTCAGTGGCGCACATTTTTTTGTCAAAAATATTAGTTAATGTCCCCGCCGGGACGCCACTGAATTTAATAATTTTAATCTAGTTAGGGCTAAATTAGCCCCTTTCTACCATAAATAACACTGACAAATTTCAACAAAATCGGCTGAAGGATTATTAAAATTTTTACGAAAAAATGATTTTTAAAAAAAAAGTTTGACACCCTGTATCTTGAAAACGAAGCATTACCGGACCTATGTTTATATAAACTTTTCGTCTTAGAATCACTCAAAGAATTACCTCTTGAAGTTTGGCCACGTACTTAAATAACACCCTGTATAGTTCATCTCTAACGATTGCAATAGCAGCTTCTCAGCTATTAGGATTTCTAGCTCGTAACAAAGTACCAAATGGTTCATTTAAACCGCTCAAAAAGGATCTAAGGGCTAGATTTTTTGAATTTACTAATTTATAATCTTTTATAGCTCTGGCTTCAGGTCCAAAAGAAATTTTTGAGTTAAAAGTCGCTAAATGTGTTCTAACTCTGTTATAAAAGTCAATAAGGGATTTTTTTTTATTTTGGTTCATTTTTGCAAGGTCTATGGTTAAATTTAATTCGATCGCTGATCTCCAAAGTTATTGATTAGTGTTAATTTTAATTCATTCCAGTTATTGAATTTATAGCCGGTAATGACTTCTAAAGCTTTGTCTCTTAATTTATTTCTAACGGATGACAGTAAAAATTTATTAATATAAGCTTCTGGCTAAGCTGGTATTAAAAATTGGGATAAAATTAACTCAACAGATCTATTAAATTCTGATAAAGTTAGTGGGTTACCGTCGTAACTTGGAATTTCAGAAACCATTCGTACAGAAAAACCTGGTGGGAATAAATCTGCCATGTTTCGATTTGCTTGTATTTGGTTGAATATTAAACGTGGTGGTCTCAGCATAAAAATTCACTATTATTTGAACGATTGATTTTTATGTTAGTAAACAGCTTATTCTAGGGAAAATTTAACACAAAGCAGTGCTTAATCTGTGCGATGATGGATCAAGCTTACTGCGTTCTGTTACGTACTAAGTAAGCTAAATAAATATTTAAAACTATGTTATTGGGTTTATAATTTGTTTAAAAACAAACACACACACACTTTAAAACGTAAAAGGTTGCTTACTTCATATTTGTAGTTGGAACGTGTAGACTTCCTCTGGATTGGTCGTACAGGTGATTCGTGGTTAATTACAGGTGTAAAATTCCTTTGGATTGGTCGTACAGGTGATCTCGATGATCAGAACTCCTCGATGGAGCAGGTGTCTGCGATAGACGATGTCTCCGATAGACTGGTCCAGTAGTTAGCGGTGCTGCTTTTTGGCGATGTTTGTCCTCCAAGTTGCGTTGCTTCGTACCGGTGTTGGTTGATTTCGGAAAACTTGGTTAAGTATTAAAATACACAAAAGAGCGTAAAATGAAAAAAAATATTTTTTTTCAAAATTTCACAGTGCCCTTTTGCCAAGTATCCTACCGACTGCGCTAGTTAAGTTGCCAATCGTAGCCTTAACGAAAAAAAACCTTATTTATTTTACTACACAAGTTTTAATTAAATGTAGGAGTTACAAATTTGTACAGAGTAACGTTCTGTAAGAAGCAAATCTATAAACTAAACTAAAATTACACAAGCACGGCTATTTATAGCCTCTGCCATCTTCGGGTGGCGTGATTGAGTGGCGTCACATAATTTCACAATATTGCGCAACGTTTCACAACTCTAACACTTCTTTTCAGTTCAGAGAATTCTAAATATAGAATTCGCTGCAGCAAGCATTTATTTTGATAGTTAAGTGGTTGAGTGGTTACATTACTATGGGCAGTTCGCCTTCAACAATATGATTTTGACATTATTCATCGAAAAGGTAAAGAAAATGTTGTGCCTGACACTTTGTCTCGTGCTGTTCCTGTTATTGATGCTATTAACGTTCAGTTTGGTCCTGCTGGTAATCCATGGTATCATCGTATGTGTCGATTTGTTATTAACAATCCTCGAAAATTTCCCCATTGGAGAGTTAGTGACGGTCAATTGTATAAATATGTTCGAACCGATTATCCAGACTTGGCAGATGATGAAGATCATTGGAAACTGGTTGTTCCAAAGACTCAAAGCCAAGAAGTTATGAAACAAAATCACGATATTCCGACCGCTGGTCATACGGGTGTTAATAAAACTTTTCTTCGTATTGCACAAAGATACTACTGGCCTAAACTACGTTATGATGTGGCTGCTTATGTTCGCCGTTGCAAAACGTGTCAACGAATTAAACCAGAACAGAGAGCCCCTGCAGGGTATATGGGTGGACAGTCATTAATTTCGAAGCCTTGGGAACTAATCTGTTGTGATATTGTAAGTCCTTTACCTCGTTCAGTACGAGGGTACGCGTATATATTCGTAGTGGCTGATTGTTTTAGTAAGTTTCCATTAGTGTTTCCGCTCCGTACAGCATCAGCTAAGGTAGCTAAGACGTATTTTTGATGTTTGGGGTTCCCAAGCGAATCATATGTGATAATGGCCTTCAGTTTCGCAGTCATGAGTTTCAAACTTTAAATCAGAAGTATGGCTGTAAGATTTCGTTTACTGCCAATTATCATCCTCAAGCTAATCCTACGGAACGTATAAACAGAGTGCTGAAAACTATGTTGACAGCTTACGTATCAGACCGTCATCGAAACTGGGATAAATATTTGTCTCACGTAGTTAGTGCTATACGTACCTCAGTTCATGAAGTTACGGGAAAAACTCCATATTTCATTAATTTTGGCAGAGAAATCATATTAAATCACGAACCGGTAGTTGGTGATGGAAATCCGGAAATTCAATTTAATCGGGATAGAGATTTAGATAATCGTTCTACAGTACTCAAGCAACTGTATGCTGATGTTAAACGTCGTTTGGATAAGGCTTATCAAAAGTCAAAAACTCGCTATGACTTTCGTCGACGACCTTTCGAGTTCGTTCCGGATCAAGCAGTGTTGCGTAGACACTATGTGTTATCGGATGCTGCTCGTCAGTTTACTTCCAAGCTTGCTGCAAAATTTATAGGACCGTTTATTATTAATCGAAAGTTTTCACGATGGGTTTATGAACTCAAAGATTCTGACGGAAAAATATTAAAGGGGACTTGGCATGCCAAGGATTTGAAACCTTATGATAACTCTGAGATGAATTAATGATGTGTGATGTGCATAGGGTGGTTGGAAGGGCACAGTAGGGTAGGTCACTCTTTGGGGAACTTTAATATCTTGTTCTTTCCCCATTTTAAGGTATAGAGTGGTTGGAAGGGCACAGTCGGGAAGGACACTATTTGGGAAACTGTAATATCTTGTTCTTTTCCCTCTTTTGGGTATAACGTATAGGGAGTTCCCTGTTGGGAAATGTTAATGGATGGTTTTCTTTTTGATTGTATTGGAAGAGCGTTATGTTATCCTGCTTTTTCTAAGGGGACATAAGGGTAACGAGATTAATCGTTAAATAAGTACAACTTCTTCGTTTCTTTTAGGTATCCCTTGGGGGTTTGGGGTTATAGGGTGTTTCCCTACAAAACAAAATTTTTAAGATGACCAGTCCTTCATTCTTCGTCTTCTCTTCTTCTTAAAGCTTTGTCTATATTTCTCTCTTGTAATGTAGTGAATGTCGATTTTGTTTTGAATGAACTGTTTACTTAGATGAATGACAATTTGTTTTCTTTTATTTCTTTTTGATCTGGTGCGGATGAAATCTCTGGTGATGAGTGATTGTTGAATGTGAGATGAAGATTGGTGGGGATTTCTTCAGGCCGTTCGGGGCGCTGAAGGATCCCTCCGTCGGAGCGTATGAGAGTTGTGTGGATGTTGGCTTCTGCATCTCACTTTCTAGCTACAAGTAAAAAAAAAACTTGTTAGCTAAATTTATCTATATTTTCCTTTACCTACCTTTAGGTCATCGCTATATCTCTTAGTTAACAATCGATCACTATAAGAGTATATTTGAGGCCCGTCTCTAGCATCAGTGAAGACGTCGCGGATTCTAGTTTATGATGTTGATAATTGGCGCCAACAAGTTAAACTCAAATATACTGATATAAGCCAAGAAGCTTGTAACTTCACTTTCTATCAACTAATAACAATACGATTATTGAACTCCCTATCAAAATGAAAGAAAGCAATACTTGTAGCTAGTTTTATTACTACTAGAAAATTATTACCATCGATCAGACAATTAGCATCTTTAATATTACAACCTAACGCAGGGTACCCCAAATAGCTTAACTTAAACCGCTCGTAAGTTTAATGGTTACACAGTTTTCATATGCAAAAATATCATCAGATTCTAACTAAAACACTTATCTTTGTGCCGATATACTCGCAGACATTTAATACGTCCCGTTACTCTTATCACATGTCAGCTTGACAGGCCCCAACCTCGGCTGTCATTCGCTACACATCGACCCCCAAGACTGCGGTTGATTCTCCGTAGATTATCTTTCCAAGATTTTCCGCCTAATAGTTGTTGCTATAAATCGAATTTCCAGGTAACAAAAGGTAAATGCCACATTAAACTACATACCCTGTTCACAGGCAATAAACTTCGCAATCGTTGAATTCGTGTTTCCCAAATCGCTTCACAGCTTGAATATAATATTCATTGGAAAAATGACATCCGCTTAATGATCTCCCTTACAGGAACGGTTGGCCAGTAACCCAATTCTTTACTATCACCAAACCATATTAAATGGCAAGATTGTCATTTACACCCCACGAAAACTCTTGCCTTTTTTAAAAGCTGATATACAAATTTTCTCTCAAACGAACAAACGTTGTTTTTTTATCATCTCTAACAACGAACATAGCCAATGTGATATTAATTTTATCGCGTCACTCTCACTAGATTCCTCATTCAACACTAGTATTAATATCAAATGATTTTGACACGTAACAAACTCCCCCCTTACCAGAAAGGAAAAATTTCAACAAAATTTGTAACTAAATAAAAACTTTATCCTAAAAGGATACATACATATACGCTAGAGAGTCAGTAAACCGTCTGTCATAAGACGTCTCTAACAATTAATCTAAAAAAAAAACTCAATACCCACACCACAAACAAGCAACTACACTGTAGAGACGGTGATGACCCCAGGAGGAACCCAGGACCAGATCAACCCCACGACAAGGATCAAGATTGTTCGTCGCTGCTGGATGTAAATGCTGCGCCGGTGAACAACCCTGTGACAACCTGTCGTGAAAAAGTTCCACCCCCATGAACCCCCCAAAATCACTCCAAATCCCCACAGCGTACCCCCCCCCCCCCCCCGACAACTTCCAATAAACCCCCGAGGCGGAAGCACACCTCCACACAGTTTCAGGTACTGTCAGACCGAAAATAGTTAAACCAAAACGAAGAATAACCAGGGTTTTCCTTTTGACACGCCTGGGGAGGAAGTAACCCCACTGACAGAGGGTTAAAGAAACCAGAAAAGTGAGAGGCAGAAGCCAACATCCACACAACTCTCATACACTCCGACGGAGGGATCCTTCAGCGCCCCGAACGGCCTGAAGAATTCCCCACCAATCTTCATCTCACATTCAACAATCACTCATCACCAGAGATTTCATCCGCACCAGATCAAAAAGAAATAAAAGAAAACAAATTGTCATTCATCTAAGTAAACAGTTCATTCAAAACAAAATCGACATTCACTACATTACAAGAGAGAAATATAGACAACGCTTTAAGAAGGAAAGAAGGCGAAGAATGAAGGACTGGTCATCTTAAAAATTTTGTTTTGTAGGGAAACACCCTGTTAAGGACTTTATAAACTTTTGCCGCCTCTCTTACATTCTGAATTCGTACTGTGCGCAGTAGACCTGCCTCGCCGGCATCCGATTCCAAAAACACTTACGTTTCATCTGTCAAAGTGGCAGCATGCAAACCGGTCCGCACTCCGAAAGCTAATTCTTTGTAAATGTTAAACTGTTCGTGTTAATTTATGGCAATAAATTACTACCTTCGCTTTTCAACGTGTGTATAATTCAGTGAAACCTACAATCATACAGTCCACAAATTCCAAGGCGAGCTGGCGATCAGCGGTTTTCCAGATAGCGAAAAACTGAGAAGGCTACAAACATTGTACCTTCGATCCTGATTAGTGCTCAAACATTGGTCCTACAGAACCGGATTAAACCACATTAGGTCATTGCGGGTCCAAAACAGCGACAGCATTCGACAACATTGGTCATAGGCAAGTACAAAGCATATTCAGTTTTGTATTGCATCGCATATAATCGACCGCAAGGAGCAGCGTTCCAATTTCGCAGCAACGCGTGGAACGAAGAGGGCACATGCGGTGCCCGCAACGAGAGGAAGGAAGACAGCAGACGGTGCAGACGCAAGTTCGTGCAGGTGTCCATTGCAGCCGCAGCCGGCGCGGCGTAGTCCAAACCACAGCAACGAGGTAAAACGGCAAGGCGGCACACTCCAATAAACGTAAGCCTAATTTCCTATTTTTGCGTTTCCTATGCATAAATTTGGTTTATTTCGTCTGTGTTTGTACATGTGCATAATTTCAGCTGCGTATTATTGCGTAAACAAATGGTTTATGAGTCATATAAACATTTTAATTGCGTGAAATGCCAAGCTATTACGTTTGTTAGCGATATCCCCTGCATGTTTCATAAATAATCCCGCGTTGTACCAAGGCCATTTTCTGCGTCGTAGCAACAAGTTTCCCGCGTTGTACCAGGGTCGTTTTCTGCGTTATAAACAAATTCGCGCCAGAGGCGTGCGAAAGGGATTTATCATTAAAGAATATTTCAGATTCTGCAAGTAGTAAGGCTACCGCGCGTAGCATCTTGCCTGAAATATCACAGATAGTTGACCCGTTGGGTCCGCGTACCAGAAGCGTACAAAATTCACGCCAGGGGCGTACGAAAAGTAAGTTCGATCTGTTAAATTGTTTCTAATCTCAACAATTATGGATTCGCTTGTAAGAGCACGTGGCTCTATTAAAGGCAAGCTTACGCGTTTTTCAAATCATGTTCAATCTTTGCAAAAAATTTATGATGAAGATCAATTCTTATCTAGCGCTCAGATTGTTCAATTGCAGAAAAGATTGGATGCTATAGCCACTTTGTTATCAGAATATTATGAGGTTCACGAACAAATCTTAGAAACCAGTGAGGATGTAGAATCTGAAATGCAGCAACAAGTCGAATTTGAGGATTCTTATTTTCTTGCAATTTCACAAGCTGAATGTTTGATTAATGAATACAACAAACAGTCTGATGTTGCACCAGATCGTTCTGGATCTCCTAATGGTAGCGTAAGATCAACGCATTCAAATTGCAGTTCACATTGCAATAATCAAGCTGTACGCCTTCCTGCCATATCGATTCCCAAATATTCAGGGAACGTGTCAGAATGGCTGGAATTTCGTGAGATTTTTATTAGTTTAATTCATGAGAATCAAGCATTAACTAATATTCAAAGGCTGCATTACTTAAAGGCTAGTTTACAGGGTGATGCAAGCCAAATTATAAAAAGTTTAGAGTTTACTGCGGGTAATTATACTCTAGCTTGGGATGCATTGTGCAATCGATACAATGATCCAAAAATTCTGGTTCATAACCACCTCAAGGCTATTTTTGAACTGGAATCTTGCAGTAAGGAATCTGCAACTAAATTGCGTACGATTAGCGATATGTTATTCAAACATTTTGCAGCAATCAAATCATTAGCTACCGAAAGCGAGCTTCTTGATTTTGTTATAATTTATGTAGTTTCTAAAAAACTGGACCCCACTACATTTCGTGAATGGGAGGTCCTTAGAAACCGGTCAAGTTCTGACCTGCCTAATCTTGATGAGTTCAAGGAATTCTTACAAAATACAGCAAATCTTCTAGAAACTCTGGAAGTAAAAAATGTTAAGCTTGTACCCGAAAAGTCTTCCAAGGTACATTCGAAATCATTTGTGTCAGGTACCCCTTCGTGTCCACTTTGTAAAGGATCTCATTCCTTGTACAAATGCGATAAGTTTGTCAAGCTGTCTGTTCTTGACAGAAAGTCAAAGGCAAAAGAGCTCCGCGTATGCTTTAATTGCCTAACTCAGGGTCACCTTGCGAGCCTTTGTAGCTCCAAATATACGTGTAGAAAGTGCAAATCAAGGCACAACACACTTCTTCATGAGGATAAGCCTCAGAACGCTTCTTCTAGTCAACCAGGATCTGCGATGTCGGCAGAAACCCCTGTTGAACTAAACCAATCGATTTCTGCATTCTGTTCGAATGCTTTTCAGGTACTCTTACCTACGGCTACCGCTAAACTCATCGCTGATGATGGTACGCCTCACGTTGTGCGAATCCTGTTGGATTCCGGTTCCCAATCGAACTTTATACGTTCAGATTTGTGTAAAAGGTTGAAGCTTCCAACTCGCGAAGTCAACGTTACTGTTTCTGGCTTAAGTAAAGCCACTTCTCAAATCAAGGCTAGGTGTGATATCAAGCTGCAAGCCCCTCACACTTCATACGGCATTGGCCTATCCTGTCTTGTTCTCGATGAGATTACGGGTGTTACCCCAAGTTTTCGCGTCCAGCGAAACAGCTTCAAGGTTCCTGATAACATCAAGTTATCAGATCTGTCCTACGACCAACCGGGCACCATCGACATTTTGATTGGTTCACCCATTTTCTGGCAGCTCCTTTGTATTGGACAAATTGGTCTAGGCCCAAATCTTCCCATCCTCCAAAAGACTCGTTTTGGTTGGATTGTTTCTGGCCCCACAGGCCCCCCTTCTGCGTACCCTGTACAGTGCAATCTTAGCACGATCGAGGATGCTTCTGATCCCATTGCTAGGTTTTGGCAACTCGAACATTACCCAGAGGAAAAGGTTCGCACAAATGAAGAGAACGCCTGTGAGGCACATTTCGTGCAAAATACTCAACGAGAAGCGAATGGTCGATTCGTTGTCTCTATCCCTTTCAAGGAACCTGTAGAGGTATTGGGTGATTCATTGCAAATCGCTCAGAAAAGATTCTTATCAGTAGAGAATATTTCAGATTCTGCAAGTAGTAAGGCTACCACGCGTAGCATCTTGCCTGAAATATCCCATATTTCAAATTCTACAAGTAGTAAGGCTACCAAGCGTAGCATCTTGTCTGAAAGATCGCAGATATTTGACCCGCTGGGTCTGTTAAGCCTTTGGTGGCATGGTCCCACCTGGCTACGCGAAGGCGAGGCATCTTGGCCTGCTTCCAAACATGTTCGTGCTGAGCTTCCAGAATTCAAAAAAGAAGTTCAGAGTTTTCCTGTAACCTCTGTTGAACCATTTCCGTTCAATCAGTATTCAAGCTTTGCTCGCTTACAACGAGTTATAGCTTATTGCTTTCGTTTTCATAACAATGCGCGAGCCCCTAAGGCTGATCGTCTTTCTGGCCCCCTCTCTACAGATGAACTGCAAGCATCTATTGTAAGGCTTGCCAGGTTCTCCCAACGCGAGTCATTTCCTGACGAACTTAAACTGTTGTCACAGAGCAAGCCTGTGAAACAATCTTCTGCTTTGATATCCCTGAATCCCTTTCTGGATTCCGAGGGACTGCTAAGAGTTGGTGGTAGGCTCCACAACTCTCAATTACCCTTTGACAAGAAGTTTCCTCTAGTGATTTCTGGCAAACATCCATTCGCCAAACTCCTAGTATCGCATGAGCATCTTCGGCTTCTCCATGCCGGACCTCAAATGCTGTTAGCTAATCTCAGAGAACGATATTGGATCACCTCTGGCAGAAATATCGTCAAGCAAGTGGTTCATCAATGCTTACGGTGCTTTAGATTCTCTCCTAGGTTAACTGAACCCATAATGGGAGACCTGCCAGCCTCTCGTACTCAATCATCGCCCCCATTTCATACGACTGGTATTGATTATGGTGGACCTTTCATGATAAAGGATCGCAAGGGACGTGGTTCTAAACTAGTGAAGTCCTACCTTTGTCTATTCGTTTGTTTTGTCACAAAGGCAGTGCACCTTGAATTGGTCGCTGATCTTTCTACTGAAGCTTTCTTAATGGCTTTTCGCAGGTTTGTAGCTCGTCGAGGCAAACCGCTCCATGTATATTCAGACAATGGCACTAATTTTGTCGGCGCTAATTCCGAATTAATCGAATTAGGCAATTTTCTCGCGGAACAAAACCCTTCTATTTCCGAATCAGTCGCGAACGACGGAGTAGCTTGGCATTTTATACCCGCGCACAGTCCCCACTTTGGCGGATTGTGGGAGGCCGGAATCAAGTCCTCCAAACATCACATACGTCGCGTTATAGGTAACGCTAGTCTAAATTACGATGAATTTTGCACTTTGTTGGCACAGGTGGAAGCGACCTTAAACTCCCGACCCCTGTCCCCTTTGTCCTCTGATCCAAGCGACCTTCAGCCTTTGACTCCTGCTCATTTCCTGATTGGTCGTCCGTTGGTGTCACTGCCTGATCCCAACGTAACTGAGATAGTCGAGTCTCGGCTGTCTAAATACCAGAGAATACAACAACTACACCAGAATGTGTGGAAGAGATGGAGTAAAGAGTACATCTCGGAACTCCAACAGCGCACGCATCTTTCGGACCTCCAGCCTGGTTCCATGGTCCTCATCAAGGATGACAATCTACCCCCTCTGAAGTGGAGGTTAGGCCGGGTCACCGAGCTGCACCCTGGCCTTGACGGCGTTACGCGTGTGGCGTCAGTGAACACTGTGTCAGGGATCGTGAAGCGATCCTTCGCTAAATTGTGCCCGCTACCTAGTGTTGTGAACTAGTGCGTTAGCGTTCAGCGCAGTTTTCGTAAGCCTTTTGGCTCCCCATTGTTCGGGTTTTCTTGTACTAGATTAAGATCCATGTACTATTAGGCTTTGTATATATGTGTGTTCATGTTACATGTTTTACTCTAGCTTTTACATGTCAACTCTGTACTGTTTTATTTGAAAGGTTACCCTTTCCAAGGCGGGCGGTATGTTAAGGACTTTATAAACTTTTGCCGCCTCTCTTACATTCTGAATTCGTACTGTGCGCAGTAGACTGCCTCGCCGGCATCCGATTCCAAAAACACTTACGTTTCATCTGTCAAAGTGGCAGCATGCAAACCGGTCCGCACTCCGAAAGCTAATTCTTTGTAAATGTTAAACTGTTCGTGTTAATTTATGGCAATAAATTACTACCTTCGCTTTTCAACGTGTGTATAATTCAGTGAAACCTACAATCATACAGTCCACAAATTCCAAGGCGAGCTGGCGATCAGCGGTTTTCCAGATAGCGAAAAACTGAGAAGGCTACAAACATTGTACCTTCGATCCTGATTAGTGCTCAAACAACCAGAAAGTGATGAGAATTTGCGTCTGCTCTTCAACACACCCTTATGTTTCTTACCGACGCTATATGTTTCTCATCAATTATGACATGGTCGATCTGATTGACTGTTTTTCCATCCGGGCTCATCCACGTACCTTTATGGATCTCTTTGTGATTAATGTACAGTCGTGTTCATTAAAGTGTTGTACAGAATTTGTGCTGTATGATTGTGACTTAATTTCACAAAGTTCAAAAAAGTGTTGTACATAAAAATATTTTGAAAGGTTAGATCTAGGTCTATTTAATTAATGATACAATGTGAGCCTTTGTTGAGTAAAAACACATCACCAATAAACTTTTAATGGTAGAAAAAATAACACACTAAAGATCTAAAGTAATTAATTTTCATTATAAAGAATAACAATCAAAAATAACCATAATTATTTAGTTGTCACTTTGACAGTTCTGAAATTTAACTACCATTGACAAAATATACAAACAGCCAACTACCTATTTCTGTACAATACATTTTTAAGAACGACTTACAACAGCCAATTATCTCTGTACAACACATTTTTGAACACGACTGTACGTACTTGCCACTCGCATCCTCCTTCCAGTAGCGAAGTCTATCATTCTTTCTCCGTTATTGCTACTTAGTTCATGTTTGCTGTAGCTCCCAATCGTTGGCCTCCAACACGATAACCCCATGAAAGAAAACAGCAGCATGCATGAAGCGTCGTTTCTCCATGTCTAGCCAGTTAGTTTCTCTAATTTTATATCTAATATGTTCTCGTCTGCGTATGCCGTGGATTAACCGCAAACAAGAGTTTTGGACTAATTGTATTTTATTTGATGTTGCTTTGTCTATACAGAACCCATAAAGTGTATCGCAGAAATTAAAATGCGATAGAACTAGTGAGTCACATAATAGCTTTTTTATCTTACCATTTAATGCTCGCCTGTTACCGTACAGCAATTTCAAATTACAATAAGCTTTACGTAGACAAGCATTTATGTGTTCACGGAATCTTAGGTCTTTATCAAGTATAACTCCCAAATTCTTAGCGGAATTTCTATATGAAATTGGCGTGTCTTTAATTTTAATTTGAATTGTTTGTAAGCATTCATTTCTGTGGTTAGAAGAACCAAATACAAGAATAGCAGATTTTGATGGGTTGATATTGAGCGAGTGTAAAGCTGCCAAATCAACTAATTCGTTCAACTCCTTATTAATAACGGCACAGGCAGTGGTAAAGGCAATGATTGAGAGAAGTGTTACATAAATTTGAAGAATATAAAGTAAACAATAGAGGACCCAGTATAGAGCCCTGGGGAACTCCATATCTGACAAAGCGTAAATCTGAACGATTGTTATCCAGTACTACACAGTGTTGCCTTTGAGTTAAAAAACTCTCAATTAACTTAACCGCTCCCTCAGCAAAACCAAAATGCTGCAATATAGCATATAATATCACATGATTAATAGTATCGAAAGCCTTGGAGAAATCCAATAGTATCAATACCGTAATATTACCAGCATCGCTCGCTCTTAAAATATCATCTGTTACGTTTAACAATGCAGAACAGCAGCTAAAACTACGGCGAAAACCTAACTGATAATCGGGTAATAATGAGTTAACTTCCAAATATTCCCTGATTTGTGAGTCCATAACTTTCTCCAAGACTTTCGATAGTACTGGTAGTATGCTAATTGGCCTTAAATCTTTCATATCTTTTGGCATGTTTATTTTAGCAACAGAAAGTATATTAGCAATTTTCCAGTCTTTTGGAACAATGCCTTCAGATAAACAAGAATTTATTATGTGAGTAATAAAGGGTGTTAAGAAAGGGCAGCACAATTGTATCATTGTAATATTTAAATTATCACTACCCATTGCTTTGGTTTTAATAGAGTTGATAATTTTGGTAACATCGTCGTCAGAGATAGCAGTAAATGAAAATTTAGTGGTTAAGTTAGGTTTCATACGTTCATACATTCTTAGAATTTCCGGATCGGGTTGCTCCACACCATGCACCGAGTTGAAATATGAGTTAATTGCATTAACATCGTTCAGGTGTGGTGGTATAGTGTTGTTTTTTGGTTTCGAGTAAATACCACAACGCTGTAAATCTTTCCACAAAGTTTTAGAATTACCATGAGCTAATTTATAATTTAGGTATGCCTTTTTTTCGTTCCTGATAGCAAGAGTGGTTAGATCGCGAAGTGATTTGTAATAATTCCAGTGTTCTTGTCGTCGATATTTTTTAAATCGTTTATATGCAGCGTTTCTTAAGCTTATCATTAACCTGACAGTATCCGTTAGCCAAGGAGCTTTCGGCTTTCGAAAAGTTGATGTTTTATAAGGAGCAAAAATGTCATAAGCATGTATCAGGTTCTCATTTAAGCAATTTACCTTATCATTGACACCATTTAAATTGTAAATATTACCCCAATTAAGAGCTTGAATATAATTTTGAAAATTATCATAGTCAAAATTTGAAAAGTCCCTAAATGTGTATGTTTTAGGCTGCGGTTTTGATGTTTCTAATAATAGGTTACAATAAACAAGTTCATGGTCTGAAAAAGCGCTTAGGTGTTTAGTACCAGATCCAGCAATGATATCGGAATTACTTACTAATATATGATCAAGCGTTTCTGATTTGGAAGTTATACGAGTAGGTTCCTTAATTAATTGAGTGAATCCAAAACTGTCTAACATAGATAAATATTGTTCAGATTCAGTGCTATCAGGTTCCAAAAGGTCAATATTAAAGTCACCCACACATAATACAGTATCGTATGAAAGAAGCAGATTACTGCATATTACTTCAAAGTGATCAATAAATGCCCGATATCTGCTTCGATGCGGTAAGTAAATTGTACCTAGTAAGTATTTATGCTTGTGAACAAGGAACTCAATCCATAATTGTTCAAATTCTAAAATATCTGTTACATGAACCTGTTTAATTGCAATAGATGATTTCGAATACAATGCAATACCACCACCAAAGGTAGGTCGATCTTTCCGTATTACACTGCAACCAGGAATTTCAAGTATATTGCTAAGTATATTTTCATGTAAAAATGTTTCCGTTACAGTAATTAAATCATATTCGTAATGTAAAACATGTTCTCGGAGCAACTGAAATTTATTCGTTATCGATTGTGCATTTATATGTGCAACCGCAAAACCACTCATAAGCAACAAATACCTATGCTAAAAAAATAAAACAGAGCTTAACAATTAAGATCCTATAGTTCACACAAAAATAGACTAAAATATAAATTTAAGACAAAACACAAATTTAAGTTTATTTCATCCTGATGTCAAAAATGACATTTTTCGGATTATTTATGGTACAAAAAGTGGAACATTAAAATCCTAGTACTTTAAAGTAAAATTTTAAAGTTCAAGTACTTTAAAACTTATTTATTGTACAAAAAATGGAACATTAAAGTCCTAGTACTTTAAAGTAAAATTTTAAAGTTCAAGTTCACTTTAAAATTATACGTCAGTTGTTGACATGAAATTTGAAATGATTTACAACTTTTTATTTAAAATTCATTAAACTTGCAGTATGAAATAAACCGTTGTATTCACCACGAACAAAAAGTGTTTTTAAAGGTCCTCGCAAGTAAACAACTTTCTCGTCTTTAAAATGCCACTTTTCGTTCTAGATAAATAAACTACTATTAAGCAAGTCCAAACAATGTAAATAAAATAAGTTTGTTCTTTTCTATTAAATTTAAGCACTGCTACTCCTGATAGCCAATACTGGCCGTTTGCGGTGACAGGTTATTTAACTAAACTGAAGTACATATAAAAAAAGCATAGCTAATTATAAGCCAGTTAGCTACCTGCACATTAGATTAAATGGTAAGCTGATTTTAAGAATGAGGTGGTTGTGCTTTTTGCACGACTCCAATCTTTTAGATTAGTGACGGAATAAATTGTATTATTTGCTTTAATTTTTATCACCCCGTCGATTGTCCACACACATTTGAAGCCAAAGCTGGTGCAAGCTGCCTTGAAAACTTGTAATCGGCATCTGGACAGGTCTTCCTTTATTGTAATACCAGTGTTTTTAAAGAATCTTTTGTTTTTGAACACAATATCTTGGTATTGGTAACTAACAAATTTTATAATTACGGCACGAGGTTTTTTGTTAACCGTTTGAGCACCAAGTCTATGACAACGGTCAATATGATCAGCACAAATGTCGACGTTCGCTTTTTGTTTCACGATAGAAATAACTATAGCTTCTAAGTTCTCACCAGCACTTTCCTGGAGCCCAAAGACGCGGATGCAATTTCTTCTGGAATACTGCTGCAGATGATCCAGCTGCATAGACAGGTCTTCATTTTCTCTTTGGAGATTTGTTACAGTTGTTTCCAGCGTTTTATTCATCTCCTCTAGCTTAGCCTCGAATTTTGTCCGCATGTTGTCCATTATTCTTTTGATAAAATTATCATCCATCAATAGAGCTGTAATTAACGGTTTCTTTAATTGCGTCTGCAATCTCGGCTTTCTGTTCCCGCGTAAAAGGCATTTTACAACGATTTCTGTAGGCTATCAGAGCAACAAGCACACGCGTCTACACTGCTTGCATGCCAAGCGAGAAGTTCGCGTTAAAGTCACCCAATATAACTTTTTTCCTTGATGTATCTCGAAATTTATTAAATATCCACTGGGCGCATTCAAACACCATACTTTGTACCCAAATCTGATTGGCCTTCCACAAATAAACTGTTTACACCCGTGTCGTCCAAAGTATCGAATCATCCACTCATCGTATGAAAGGTTCTGCTCTGGGATGAAATTTTCTAGAAATGTTATTTTCATTGCATCTGTCAACGATCGTAATTTGTACATTTTATCCGATCCATCAATGTTATTATTATTTGTAAAAGGGATAAACCGGCAAATCTGCAAAAATCTATCACGCCTCATAGCTTCCGATATCATATTTTTTACATCGCTGGAATTTTCCCAGTAACTCCTTTTTGTTGGTAAAGTATTTATTCCATTCAATATAAGTATACCAATGAACACTTTCATCTCCTCGATGGTCACGTTTGGATCAGAGCTATTTTTGAACAAGGCATAGTGTTCCTAGTTTCCATTATTATATTTTGTAGAAAATCATGAGTGAAGAATAACTCAAACATTTCCACGCAGCTCATGGAACTGTATTTCATATAATCTCCTATGGGAAACTCGTTATTCGGAGTTTGCAAGTCTCCTTGAATATATTTGGGTGTCTGATTTATAAGCCACATTCAGTGCATGATAACTAGTACTTTGTATTGGTCTTAACTCTATATCAGCATCATCATGATCTACTTCTCTAACAGCATCATCTTTATTAACAAATACAATCTCGGCAGGAGCAGATACTTGCCTGCGATTTAGATTATCTGCTAAACCCCCTTCAACCTCATCTGCAGAGTCTTCATCTGTGAGAATATTGCTCTCAGGAGGCTTAATAAATATATCCGTCGGATAATCCTCATCATAAGCAATATCTAATGCTTCCTGTAGTGTAATTCCGTTGAAATAAAATATTTAGTCAATAAGCAAGTCACAAGTATGTTACCCCCTAAAGCGCCCATATGGGAACGGTGATTTTTGCTTCAAGATATGAAACCAAGCACAATATAAGTTATAGCGTATTATATGTAAATCAACAGTCTTACGTTTCACTTACATAATACCAAATTCAATATTCAAGCATAATAATACACTAAGCCATAATATAACTTACACAAAATTGTTGTCGATATTTTTAATTTCTCGACTAATGGTCGTTTTCATACACGCACTGGACACTTAAAAAACAATGGTTGCCCACTAATTAATCACTATAGCACTTTTTAAACCTTCCTGATGCAAATACATGAAACTAATCTGAGGAAGGTCACAACATGCAGCGCCACCAAGCACGTGATTGCAGACCTGACCGGCGGCTCCATATGGTACCTTTAGGCGTTAATGGGTTAATAAAAGATGTTAATGTGTCTATAACACCCACAAATTCGTCTTCTCTACAACTTGAACCAGCAGAATGTGGCGATACAAAATTATTGATTAAAAGAGCTTTATTGGAAGTGATGAAAGAAGAACATGTGGAATTGATATTTCGGAAACCATGGCTCCGAGTACAGCAGCAATAATTTTCAATAGATTCTTGTTTCAAAAGCCTTGGAAAAAGATGTCCAAATTTAATATAATTTAAACTATTCCATAAATATATCAGGCCATGTCAAGAGAAAAACCAAAGACGCAGCTGTCAATTTCTTAGAATGGCCGGAATAAGATGAATTAAAATACATCGAGTTTAGAATAGGAAGACAAGACTTCCAAAACGAAACGTGCTAAGAACTTCGAAGCTCTTTACTATGAGGAGGGCAAATTCTGGTACCATTGGCACTATCAAATAGATTAATAGATGATAGAAAAGTAACAGGAAATCTGCTGTATCAATGGCTTTTAGATAAAGGTAAAACCGTGAGATGGGGTTTAACTAATGACTATTCCTTGCACGAACACTCATTGCAATTCCTACAGCGTGACCAAAGACTTGAACACAGTTTTTGATCTGCAAGTTATTCTTTATACCCTTCATTAAATGAGAAAAACATATAAATGAACAACTTCTTTATTGTCGATCAGATATCCTTGGTACCTATTTTCTGCATTGTTTATAAGACAGTGTCGTTTGTTTCGTTTAAAAGGGTATTTATAGCAGCTTGATTAGTAGAACCTTGGTCGTAAATAGTAGCTACTATATTCGCCTGTTTCCATTATTTGCCGAATCACATTGTACCATTCGAAGCAAATTTGCTGTTGCAGTTGTGCCTTCACAAAAAATGAAACAAACTGGTTGTTTCCACTTTTATAAATGCCTCGTCCCGTGAACACTAAAGCGTGATCTGCAATTAAGGCACGTCTCTCTGATCCACCAAGGTCAAGAATAGTTATTTATGTATTAAGGGCATAATCATGCTTAGGTACGTGGTAATACATTTTATTTTGATTCTTAAAATAGACAAAATTCAAGGATTCAGTGTTTTGGCTACAGGCTACTGCGCCATTGTTGTGCTGGCTCTGTGAATTTTTGGTGTGCTATGATTTATATGCAGATTGTTGGTGTTTGTTATACTGCTTAGCAACTTTATAGGAACCAGGGCCATAAAAACCATTTTACGCCCCCTGGCGGGGGTGAATAATAGTTATTTATGTACTAAGGGCGTTAGTTGGATGTTTATACCCTGAGGGCGACCGGTTTGTAAGTCGCCTGAAAGTATATACATCGAGCTACGCCCATGGTGCATACAAAATGTTATGTTTCACTAGTTTATTATGAAATCCATAAAAGTTTAAAATGAAAAACGAGAAATAAGAAATACTAAGTATATTATCACTATTCTATCATAGCAGTTACAAACGTTGCTAGGAAAATGGTATTTGTTTGTATAATGTATTGTATTGTATTGTCGGTAACCTCATTTTACCTTGCGGTGTAGATGCTGGCGTTTTATATGCTTCCGTCTGGCGGTACAATGCTCAACTTGCCCCGAATTCGCGTTACAAAGTTTGAGAGCGCTTTTTGTGCTTGCGCAGCAACCATTGTGTGAGGTGTGTCTTGGTGATGTGTTGACCTATTTACTCTACCTCTTAGGTCTGTGGTTCTGAGTAGAGCACAGTTAATTTGATGCCCAACTGTGAATGGTCGCACCGAGCCCGATTCCAATCGCCAAGGCTGCGGAAAGATTGGGGTTTCCGAGAGATTCAAAGCAAGGACTTGATTAATGCAAGCCTAGCGCTTTCCCAACTGCGCTATCCAGCTTCCTTGTTTCTATAAACAAAGTTTAATTTACTGTCAAATTGAGCGAATTTGATGGAATTCCTGCAGTAATCTTTAAAAAAGCAGAAAAGGCGACTGAAAATTTGTTACCCAAAACGTTTAAAGATGGCTACGATAACGAATATATTAAATTTGAGCGTTAGATAGTGGATAATTCTGTAGGACACATTAATGAAACTGTACTACTTGAATAGATATTCGGAGATTTGGCCGAATCATTCTGCCCCAGTTCATTATGGACTAAATACTCTATGCTAAAGAAATTGTTATTGGTCAGTAAAACTGTAAATATTCCAAACTTTTATAAGTTAGTGGAATATTTAAAGCACGGATCAAAAGAATATAAACCCAAAAATTTTAAGAGTTTTATCCAGAGAGGAAGTGTTAAAAGTTTATTTATGGAATACCCAATGACACATTTCTGATGGTTAAAATAGCCCAGTTGTTTGTGGTGTATTTGGTGGACGTCGACAACGGTAAATATGTAAATATACAATCATGTAGAAGCGAGCTTTTACAATTATTGATGAGGAACAAATGGATAGTTTGAAATGATAAGCAAATATATATCGTTACAAACACAGAGTTGTTCTGAGAGTAGATCTTTTTTGAATTACACACATGATTGTTGTACTAGACAGTCTGTTGGAAAAACAACGTTTAGAAAAATTTCCAGCACTATAGCAAAATATTTGGGTTTAAGTGATGTGGATAAGTACACAGGTCATTGCTTGCGGTGAACATCTGCAACTCTTTTGGTGGACGCAGGAGTTATATTGAAATGACACGATGCCGGTGAAAGGAAAAGTACGTCGGTTGTCAAAGGATATTTAGTGGAGAATTCGACACACATATTTAAAACCAATTAAATCACAGATTTTGTTTAAAAATGCCCAATTACTGCAACTTTTTCATGATAGTTTGATGCTGGTCAATTTTTTAATTTAATTTATTAACTATTTGCAATCTGTATACACAAAAAGCAAATCTGATAAATATGCAATTAAATATGGCATGAGAATTACAGTTCAATGAGTTAATCGTAGAGATTACATAAAAACTATGAATTAGTTTATTAGACTACTACAATGGTAACAAAAACTACATACTTAAATACCAGATAAACCTATACGGTAGATCAAGTGGATTAACTCGATTTAGTCTTTGAACGTCAGATCCAAACGAGCCACCCTGTAGAAAGACTCTCAAGAAGTTTATCGGTGCTGTCAAAATAAGCTCCGATGTCATTTGACAAACTTTCAATCTCCCCATTACTAGCAGGAATAGAAGTGGATGCAGTTTCAGTTTCTGTGGAATTTGTTGACAAATTATCTGTTTTCTCTAGATTTTGAATTTCTTCCATCTTATCCCAATTGATAGTTATCCATCCTCCTGTATGAATTTTATTTATTTATTATAAAGTTTACGGGAAACCCCATTTTAACAACTAACAAATACAACAGAAATATAACTACAGCAGTTAACATTATACAAAATTCATATATAAACAAATCTCACTAGGTAGATACATTTTATGATACACATAGCAGTACTATAACAATACAAAAACAAACACAATTTTTGTATGTTTAACTAAACTACTTTTCTTTGCTGCTCTCTATTCACAAACCGAGCAACTCTATAGCTTTTCTCCTGTATGGGTCTTCATATGTTTAACTAAATTACTTTTCTGTGCTGTTCTGTATTCACAAACTAAGCAACTGTATGGCTTTTCTCCTGTATGGGTTTTCATATGTGTCAGTAAATGATGCTTATGTGCTGTTCTGTATTCACAAGCTGAGCAATTGTATGGCTTTTCGCCTGCATGATTCTTCACATGTATAAGTAAAAGATGCTTATGTGCTGTTCTGTATTCACAAACGGAGCAATTGTATAGCTTTTCTCCTGTATGGATCTTCATATGTGTCAGTAAATTATGCTTATGTGCTGTTCTGTATTCACAAGCTGAGCAATTGTATGGCTTTTCTCCTGCATGATTCTTCACATGTATAAGTAAAAGATGCTTATGTGCTGTTCTGTATTCACAAACGGAGCAATTGTATAGCTTTTCTCCTGTATGGGTCTTCATATGTGTCAGTAAATGATGCTTACGTGCTGTTCTGTATTCACAAGCTGAGCAATTGTATGGCTTTTCTCCTGTATGGATCTTCATATGTGTAACTAAACTACTTTTCTCTGCAGTTTTGTATTCACAAACCGAGCAATTGTATGGTTTTTCTCCTCCATGATTCTTCACATGTATAAGTAAACGATCCTTATGTGCTGTTCTGTATTCACAAACCGAACAATTGTATGGCTTTTCTCCTGTATGGATCTTCATATGTCTAACTAAATTACCTTTCTCTGCTGTTCTGTATTCACAAACCGAGCAATTGTATGGTTTTTCTCCTGTATGGGTTTTCATATGTGTAACTAAATGATTTTTACTTGTTGTTCTGTATTCACAAACGGCGCAATTGTATGGCTTTTCTCCTGTATGGGTCTTCATATGTGCAACTAAATTACTTTTGTTTGCTGCTCTGTATTCACAAACCGAGCAACTGTATGGCTTTTCTCCTGTATGGGTCTTCATATGTGTAACTAAATGACTTTTCTGTACTGTTCTGTATTCACAAACCAGGCAACTGTATGGCTTTTCTCCTGTATGGATCTTCATATGTGTAACTAAACTACTTTTCAGTGCTGTGCTGTATTCACAAATAGAACAGCTGTATGGCTTATCTCCTGTATGGGTTTTCATATGTCTAACTAAATTACTTTTGTTTGCTGTTCTGTATGCACAAACGGCGCAATTGTATGGCTTTTCTCCTGTATGGGTCGTCATATGTGCAACTAAATTACTTTTGTTTGCTGCTCTGTATTCACAAACCGGGCAACTGTATGGCTTTTCTCCTGTATGGCTCTTCATATGTGTTACTAAATGACTTTTCTGTGCTGTTCTGTATTCATAAACATAGTCACTATAAAGTTTCTCTTCACTACAAGCAGTATTTACGTAATTTTTGTCAAACGTGTTTTCGTAACTTTCATCCTTTAATTCGATGACTTCTTGTTTAATAGATAGCTTATCAAAACTTTCATTACTATTCATGTTCTGCGATCTGCATGGTGCAGTTACTGCAGAGCTGCAAGAATTATTTTCCATAGTTTCTTAAAGAATGGTGATTATATGTGAACGTTTTTTTTTAATGATATATGCGCCAAAGGAAGTTTGATATCTTCACATCTACAACAAAAACAGATGTCAATAAATAATAATAATTATGCAAGCTGCTCTACCACTTAATTCTGTATTTAAATTTCTAAATCCAGCATTACATTGTGTTTCTTGTTCATATTCAAATTCAGTTAAAATTCTAAACGTAAATAAAAGCACTAGGTATTTTAATTATTGCGTAACAGGTTATTGATCCGTGAAGGCAAGAAGTTGGCGTATTGTGGTAAGCCATTTTGTAAAATTATAAACAAAGCAAAGTTTTCCAAACTCAGAGTAGCATAATGGACTACTAACATAACCCCTAATCCTCAAGTTTAAATTATGTACTATTGTACGCAAAAGTACCTGGGACAGTTTGTGTTACCCTTTATAAACATGACTCAGGTTTAATTAATATCAAAGTAACCTTGTCACAATACCGTCAGTGTCAGTCAGCTCAGATTGTCATTCTATATTGTGCATAAGCCAGATTCAAACAGCTTAAAAATCAGCCAGACTAGTTACAAAGGGGCTATGACACAACGCCCACTGGTCACAAACCCCAACTCACAATTTTGGTCATAACGTCAACTTTCATTCTGATCACAACGCCCAACTTGGTCACAACGCCCACCGACTCCTGTTATCCTAGAGAGCTATCGACGCTACTGAAACCACATTTTTGGTCATAACGCCCAACTTGGTCACAACGCCCAATTTCGATTTTGGTCAGAACGCCCAACTTGGTCACAACGCCCAATTTCGATTTTGGACAGAACGCCCAACTTGGTCACAACGCCCACTTTTGATTCTGGTCACAACACCCAACTTGGTCATAACGCCCAAGTTTGATTTTGATCACAACGTCCAACTTTGATTTTGGTCATAACGCCCAACTTTTTTGAAGCACATTTTCATAGACATTTCGGGCTATATTGAAGTTCATAGCTGAAGACGCGCAGGCATCCAAGCATCCAAGTAAGTGTGCAGACCTTATACTTCCATATATGTATGTGGTAATTGAATAAATACTGTTGAATTTTGATTATTTTTATTGCAACATGATTGACGTGGTCGGGTTACAAATCAATAAAAATACTGGGCAAACATACATTTGAAAAATATATTTTCGACGACTGACGTCGAAAGTAGATTTTTCTCACTGACATTTGACAACAGAACGTTGACATTTGCCGCTGAGCATGCGTTTTCATCATTTTGCCGCTCGCCGAGCGTTTTGGGTTTCCGCGTGAACAAAATACGTAACCACGTCCGAATGTTTCCTTGACAATGCCCGTCATTTGTCGAAATAATTGCGTCACATGTCTAATAGACTGCGCGAGTAATGTTAACTTGATTGTCAATTAATTTTTGCGATAAAATGAAATTTGATATTTTCCTTTAATAATATGCTCAGTCGTCGAAAAAATAGTATGTATATTTCGAGCTAAAAGTGCGCTTGCCGCCTTTGCATGATTGCTGGTTTCAACTTCGTCTCAACCAGCAATATTCATGTGCAAGCGGCAAGAATGCACTTTCAGCTCTTAACATACAATATACTATTGTAGACGAAAGTGTTGAAATTGTTGGAAAAAGTCGCGGTTTTTTTGGAGCGTTTGTCCAGTAATATTCTTATAAGCTCGGTCGGCAGCGCACTGGTGCCTACATTTTTTTTCTACAACCACCACTAAAAGTAGGCCTTTTAGCGCTAGCTTTTTTCACTAAAAGTGACGTTTTATAATGTAGCGTGTTTAAAATGAGATCAGCTGTTTACTTTTAGCACATGTGTTATAAAGTGAACTGAGGTTATAATACTACAATTTCGAACTGGAAGTGAGGTTGTAAAGTTATTCTAGTTACTTCTTGCGTTAGAGGTAAAGTGTTTTTTAAATAATTAAAGCGTTATGTAATGAATAAAGTCAAATGTGTACTATTATAATTACCTTTGATAACTGACTTTGACAGTACTGGCTTCACAAACATTCACCTGCGCGTCAAGGCCATCTCTTTATTATGACAAATTATAACCGTCATAAATGTAAAGCTTTGTTAAATGGACATTTATGGATTAATAACAGAAAATTTAAGGTCGTAGAAAAAATATTGTGTGCAAACTCGTGCTAAAAGTGTTATTGCACTCGGCATGTTATGAAACTCAGCCTTCGGCTTCGTTTCATAATTTTCATGTCTCGTGCATAAACATCAACTTTTAGCACTTGTTGCATAAATAGCTATTAGATACACTTACGTTTTTGTTATCTGTTTCCATATATTTTCTCAGAAGAATTTGGCTATAGTAGTGAAGTAATTTTCTTTTCCAATGCCTATTTATAAAGCTGTATTGTATCTGAGCAAATCTTTATGGTGAAGCAACATTTTAATGATGAGGATGGACAAAGAGTTACTTTATTCACTAGTGAATAAAGTAGTTAATAATCTATAGCAACTTACAAAATACATATATGTTACCGTGGAAACTGGTACACAACCAAGTAGTGTGATTACATATTTTTTTGTATTCGCTCCCCAAACTGGTTACTTTGGAAACTGTCTAGGATCCTCAAAATGGCCATTTAGAGGCCTTGTACTTAAAGTCGTCATGGCAACATTTTAGTGGACTCAAACATTAGTTGCCATGACGACTTTAAGTACAAGGCCTCTAAATGGCCATTTTGAGGATCCTAGAAAAATACATTTTCGCGCGGCCTCCTAATATAATGCCGCGTTAATGGTAATTGAAACTTCATATTATAATGTTTGGAGAGCTAATACAAAAAAACTTTGTATGCAACACGTCCTCAAATGGCTTGAGAGGACTCATCTTCATATTACGGACTCGGCTGCGCTTCGCTCCGCCTCGTCCGGAAACATTACGACTCGTCCCCTAAAGCCTTGCTTTGAGGACTAGTTACATAAACTACTATAAAATGATTTATTCAATTTTAAAGCTTATTTATAAAATTAATTGTAGGTACTGGAAAAGTTTTATATGCTACACATGAATAAAGAGGTTTTATCCATTCGGGGAAATTATCTCAATCGGCTGTCTCGTGAGCTAAAGTTTTGCCCTTATGGATAAAATGCCTATTTATTCAATTGGACCATACATAACTACTTTCCAACACCTACCTATAAAGTTGTAAATGCTTTATTCACTAAAGCCACATTGCTAGAGTAACACTTTAATGATAATAGTGGATAAAATTTACTTTATCTTACAGTAGCGCCTATTATCATACATTATACAACTGTTTTCAGTGACTAAAATGAAGTTTTATTCACAAGTGAGTTTTCATTATTTATACTACTGCATTGTTGGTAGCACTGTCGAGCTATGTCAAATTCGTAATTTTCAGGTTAAGTTTTGCGTCAGTCTGTGTCAAATAACAAACAAAACCTAACCTACAAACCTCGAATTTGACATAGACTGACAATACACTTCAGTACTGCCAATACACTTCAGTACTGTCAAACGTATATCACAAATCATAGGCGACTAATTATAAATTTATTTCGCGACATATTCTGACTGCGCAAACTATTTAGGCACAAGAATTGCTACTGTACGTTAAAACGTCGTATATCACACGTGAGCGAAATGCCATTATAAGCTCGTGAGACATTGTATCGCTCGTGCTGGGGCAATCGCGATTCAAAATTCTCACTCGCAAATAATAATGCATTTCTCTCACTTATAATATAATTTTAAGTTTGTAAAACGACTGTTTAAACACATGTTTTCATTAGTTTACGTCGTCAGCAGCAACGTGTTTAAAAGATTTCATTCGGCACGTCGTCAGTAGCAACGGTTTTAAAATTTTTAACCACGCAAAATTACGACCGTTTGCAATTTACATTTAAATATTTTTCTTATATTTACCGTGTTTTGTAGATTCTATCGTAGATAAAAGCTTGTACGATACACATGCGTAAAGTATCTTTAGTCATTCGCGAGACTTAATACTAGTGATGGGACTATTCGAATGCAAATTACTACAGTATTCGATTCTTGCAAGATCTCGAATGCATTCGATTCTTTTGAGTGTATTCGAATGCTTCGAATCGAATACTTAATCGGCGTTTGTAAATCTCGCCGGGCGTGATCTCGATTCCGATCTGAATGCTGAATTCGGCGTGATCTCGATTCTTTTCCGAATGCTGAATTCGAATGCATCGGCGCTTGGTACTCGGTTTTGCACTCGAATCGTTTCAGATTCAGTTTTCACTAGCACAGCGCTGCGTATCATATGAGTTTAGACTAATATTACCACACAGACTGAAGATTGCACACTCAAACGATATAGCGCCACCAAAATCACTAATGCAACTAAAAATCTACTAAAAATTTCAACAGATACATGGAAAGGAAAGAGAAACAAACGCTGGGGTTGTCTTAATAATTTATGTTAAAGAAATACATATAGGCCTGTAACAACAATAAAAAAACTATTTTATAAACGGTCCCTTTCTCATATTCATTTTCGGTACTATAAATTTAACATTTAAGTATTACAAAACAAATATACGTTATTAATAGGGTAAGCTGAACCGCCTACAATCAAAACAAATTTTTCTTTTTGTTTTGTGCACGTGCAGCGTCTCGGTATCCCTGGTTGTGCGTGCCGCCGAGTCGAGGTCACACCTCACCACTTCCCAATACGAGAGCGAGCGCACAACTCGATTCTGTATTCGGAAGTGCGATTTTGCATTCGAATTGCTTGCATTCGAACGCAAGAGCGCACAACTCGATTCTGTATTCGGAAGTGCGATTTTGCATTCGAATTGCTTGCATTCGAACGATCATTCGATTCTCAAAAGTATTCGAATGCGATGAATTCGATTCTGAAAAGTATTCGATTCTGCCCATCACTACTTAATACGCTCGCTCACTTGGGTTTTAACTCTGCCCCACTCGTGACTATAAAGACTAGCTTTACGCACTTGTATAGTAAATTACTATTAATCACTACCGAATAAAGTATTGTGGTTTTTGTAAATAAAAAAACATAGGAAATAACACAGTGTACTTTGGTAACTAACGATATCATTGTGTCAAACTGTCAAGTGTCAAGTTTTTTGGATATATTAAGTTCAAATTTTAATTAGGAAAAACCTCAATAATTGTATGAGTTGGAAATAGTTATTTACGTACCTAGAGCGAAAAATGATGCATTAGGCGTGAGTTTGAAAGTTTCGGGCCGAGCGAAGCGAGGTTCGAAAAAACTCGAACGAACGCCTAATGCATTTTTCGCTCGTGTTGCATACAAAATTTTTTCTACGACTGTAAAATTTTCGAAAAATAGGTTTAAACTGGTGTTTTTTGCCATTTCTAAAATTTCCAGCGACGTGCAAATTTTTACATCAGAATTGGATATTTTATCACCCATTTCTTATTTTTCTTGACACTTAAACACCGACAATAAATACACAAAATAAAGCACAAGTAACTTTAAATAGCGAAAAAAGGTTTAAATCGAATTCACAGTGACAGCTGTCAACTTTGACGTTTTCAAATAGCTGACCACTAGCTGACTTAGGTATATAATCATGAATGCTTATATAAAATTTATGTATGTTGCTATGTATTACGATTCACGATTATATACAGTGAAATCTCCCATAAGCGGACACGCACGGTGCCAACATTTTTGTCCGGTTATTAGAGGCGTCCGCTTAAGAGAAAAATCCATTTTTATGTTTAAAAAAGTTGTATTATGCAAAGGTATACACGCTAACAATACAGACAAGAATATAAAATAATTGAAACAAAGTTATGTAATAGTTGTTACAAAATCTAAAATACTCATTTGACGTAAGGGTTTTTCTGACTGTTTATTATACTTTCCGCATGTATTTCTAAATATTTTGACAGTTTGAATACTTTCAAGTCATTACTTTCTTTAGCAAAGCATTTAAAAATTTTCACTGTTAATGCTTCCGTGTGGGTCTTGATTACATTCTCACAAATTGCTAAGTCGTCATCGTTTTCTAATTCTGCCAAATGCACATCAACGGCAGCTGATTCACCTGAAATTTCGGTTACATCATCTTCCTCGCTTATTTCCTTGTCAATGTTTATAAATTCGTCAGGGTCGACGTCTTCGATTTCTGGGATACTCGTATACAGTTCAGCAATTACTGATAAGGGTAAATCGTCCTCTGGTTGGAATTGATTACACTGGCGTAACTTGATACCCGCAGACTCCGCGGTCGCGGGGGCCCTGAGCCTAGTTTTCTTATTCTTTCATTCAATAAAAGCAAGCAGGAAAAATTCTTGCTATTTTTATTTTTATCATAATAGGCTGCCCACGCAAAAGGCAAAGTAGTTTTGAATGCAGGCCTCTAAAATCAAGCGACATGGATTGTTTTGTAATAATATCGCGCATAGTGTAATGAAAGTGTCGAATTTCCTGCAGTCGTAACGCTGATTTGAGTTGACTTAATACCGCCCGTATTGCAAAAGAATTCTATATTTTAACAACATGATCATTAAATGTTGGATTTATGGATTGTTTTGACGCCTCGCGACATTAGCTGGGCCTGCATTTTGAAGTGTCCGTACAAGAGAGATTCACAGTCTAAAAATTGTCGAAAAATGGTGTCCGTGTCCGTTTAAGAGAGTGTCCGGTTAATAGAGAAAATTTTATTAGTAAAGTTAATGCAAGCAAGTTGGTTCCCAACAAAATGTCCGTGTAAGAGAGGTGTCCGCTTATTAGAGGTGTCCGGTAAGGGAGATTTCACTGTACTTACTTATGACGGTTGCCGCGATGAACTGATTCAAAACAATCAATTTTTGACGTACGTCAACAAGGCGGAAAACTTGATTTTAAAAGCAGTCGTACGAAAAGGCTATTTTTGTATTAAGTGCGCGAAATTAATGATTTTAGAACGTGAAAATGTTACTTCTTTTGACGAGGCGGCAGCCGGGTCTAAGAGATATTGAGGAATTTAATTTTCGATTTTTCGTTTTGTGACCATATCTCGCTTATTTATAAAAATAGATAAAAGTAATTTGACGTTCTTCTGGCACTTTTTCGATACGAATGCAGTGGGTAGTCAGTTATTCAAAAAAAGTTCTGAAATTCGAGTTATACCATAAAGTTGTATTTTTGTATATGGAACCCATAGTTGTATGTGGTATCATGAGTAAGAGGATTTTTTTCCCATTCCAGTGATATATATCATAATATACAGATTGGAGGAGGAAAATGTGAACATAAGTAATCAAATGTGCTAGAATACAGTTTATGAATTTTGTATGCGTTAGCCATAAACAGACCTACATGCGATTAACATCTAGCATCCGCAGAATCAAAAGGTTTTGTTTTTAGAAAACACTGAATTCTAGGATACTAAATTTAAAAAAATATACGTATGTCTACTTCTGTCTAACGCATACAAAGCCCATAAACTGTATTCTAGCTCAATGAACTGCCTATGTTCGCATTATCCACCACCAACCTGTATAATATAACATATACCGCCCCTCATAAATTTTAACACATGGATTTTTTTATCATCCATTTATCAGAAAGTTTTATTCCTGATACAAGTTTCTACATCTCAAACTAAAAATGCACTTGCCAAAATGTAAATATATTCTTTCGTATATGGGGAGGTTCAAAAATATGAAAATGGTTCAAGAATAAAGTACCCTTATTTTTCAAAATAGACAAAAATGTTAATTGAAGAAGAATTAAAAGTAGGTGTCAAATATCAAGTCATAGTTACTTGCTTCGAAAACAATTTTTTCTGATTTCTCCTATTTTTTCTTCCACCCTGTGTATTACCAAATGAAATACTTCCAACTTAACTTATCAGCGGATACGATAAACGTATACTGTCAAACCTAAGTTTCCCCTCACTTAGCAACCAGGATATTACGTGATTCGAAATTAGTGCTAACAAATTTAATTTGTGTCAAATTTTAAATAATTTAATAACAAACGAACCAAATAACAATTTAATATCAATTATAATTTTAAAATATGTTATAACAAATACTTCCAATTAATGCTTTTGTGTATTTTGAAAAATAAGGGTATTTATTTTTCAATCATTTTCATATTTTCGAACCTCCCTCGTATATGAAGGATATTTAAATTTTTGCAAATGCATTTTTAATTTGAGAAGCTGCAGAGGTTTTAATGGACAATAAAATGTTCTCATAAATGGATGTCTGAAGGACAATATCATATTATAAGCAACAATCAAACGTGATTAATTCTGCCAATTAAACGGTGGTATTGTAACAACACAAAAACTTTGTTTAACCCTTAGACTACTGCGTTCCTTAGATCAACGGTAATTACGGCGTGGGGTCCTCGAAGGACCCCAGCTAAAAATATATCAAAACATTATGGTAACATTTGAGTAAGTGTTTATAATGGTAAAATATATTGAAAATTAACACATATTACAAATATAAAAAAAGGTAACAACAGAATTCTTATAAATTAAAGAAAAAGTATAATATATTGTCAATTTTTGATGTGATCGATGCAACTCGCTGTGGAGACAATATTTTCTTTTCGATGTTTTTTGCAAACGAAGAACTGACATTGTGAACATCTTCTATTTACTTTTTTATCGGATGTTCGTGTACAAAATATCAAAAACAAAAAACATCCATCCCTTAGGCGGGATTCCGAATCCCAGATTCGGTATGCGGGATACAGAATCTGAGACACGGCGACTGAATCTCAGACGCGGGCCTTCAGTCACTTGCAGTGCCGTGCTGTTATGGACCTAGCATTGCTGTATTTAAAGTCAGGGATTGGGCTCTACTAAGTTAATAAATTTTTCATTGTCAAATAATGTACGCTCTATGATCGTTGTATAGTAAGGAACGCCTTGCTTATTCGATTTAAATAGAAGTTGAAGAAAATCTGCTACGCCTATGATATGATATCATATGTTCTGGCTGGCAAAACTAGGCGTGTCCAGGCCGTAGTACACGTGGACTCATATCCTCTATATGCTCCAATGGTAAATCGGTATCCGAGATACAGAATGTGTCGCCGGCGGCCGATTTTCCTTATCTCTCCATTTCGGCCGCCGGCGACACATTCTGTATCTCGGATACCGATTTACCATTGGAGCATATAGAGGATATGAGTCCACGTGTACTACGGCCTGGACACGCCTAGTTTTGCCAGCCAGAACATATGATACCATATCATAGGCGTAGCAGATTTTCTTCAACTTCTATTTAAATCGAATAAGCAAGGCGTTCCTTACTATACAACGATCATAGAGCGTACATTATTTGACAATGAAAAATTTATTAACTTAGTAGAGCCCAATCCCTGACTTTAAATACAGCACTTCTAGACTAATTCGACAGAAACAAAGAACAGCAATGCTAGGTCCATAACAGCACGGCACTGCAAGTGACTGAAGGCCCGCGTCTGAGATTCAGTCGCCGTGTCTCAGATTCTGTATCCCGCATACCGAATCTGGGATTCGGAATCCCGTGTGTTCAAGGCCTTATCCTTATTTTCACTTACTACTCAATTCAAGAGTGTACTTTGAGATAATATACACGGGTTCAGATAAGGGTATAAACCAGTTATAACATCAGAATTACTTGTTGCAAAAATAATGTCCTCATTATCGTCGTAAAACACATAAAAAACTGACATCAACTTATTGATTTGTAGAAAAAAATGGCACACATTAACAACGGCGTGGGGTCCCTTGGAGACCCCCACACACCTTTTTTGTTCAACAAAAGTAGACAGATATTAAAAAGAAAAAAACAAATACATCACGCTATGTATAATTGTAAAAGTGACAAATACACGGGAGAGAAAATTTATAAAAAAAATACCTAGAAAGATGTTCAAGAAAAACAAAGTCTGGGGTCCCTTGAGGACCCCACGCCGTAGTCTAAGGGTTAATCACTTATATTCTAAATGGCACAAGCCTTCAACTAGAAAACGACGAAATATTAAAAATTGTGAATTGTTACTATAAAGTAGTGAAAATGAATAAATCGATCCCATGCGACATGTACCACTGTAATGGGAAAAAATCCTCCTCATAATGCCACAGCTAACTGTGTTCCATATAAAAAAACACAACTTTATGTTATAACCCGAATTTAGAAACTCTTTTGGACAACACACTACGCCACTGAATTATTATCAAAAATAAATAATTTTAATACTACTTATGGGAACTTGAAAATTTTGCTACCGCACCCTAAAAGTTTAATTTATTATTATTCATTTTAGATACACATTTTTCTTACTTTCTGTGGCACCTGGACAATATGACCAAAATCAAAGTTGGGCGTTGTGACCAAAATCAAACTTGGGCGTTGTGACCAAAATCGAAATTGGGCGTTGTGACCAAAAATGTGGTTTCAGTGGCGTCGATAGCTCTCTCCTATAACAGGCATCGGTGGCGTTGTGACCAAGTTGGGGGTTGTGACCAATATCGTTTATGGGCCTTATGACCAAGTTGGGAGTTGTGACCAGAATCAAAAGTGGGCGTTGTGACCAAGTTGGGCGTTCTGTCCAAAATCGAAATTGGGCGTTGTGACCAAGTTGGCTGTTGTGACCAAAATCGAAGTTGGGCGTTATGACCAAAAATGTGGTTTCAGTGGCGTCGATAGCTCTCTCCTATAACAGGCGTCGGTGGGCGTTGTGACCAAGTTGGGGGTTGTGACGAATATCGTTTATGGGCGTTATGACCAAAATCAAAATTGGGCGTTGTGAGCAAGTTGGGCGATGTGACCAGAATCGAAGTTGGGCGTTATGACCAAATTCTGAGTTGGGGTTTGTGACCAGTGACCAAATTCTGAGTTGGGGTTCGTGACCAGTGGGCATTGTGTCCAGGCCCCGTTACAAACACTTTTGCATACAATGATACATCTGTATCGAAAAATAGTTTATTATACAAATAAGGTGAAGGTTATCATAAAATAATTTTATGATATAAATATACACAATGTAATAATCTCCTGTTCAATATAATTAACCATTTAACTTTTTCTTTCTAATCACTGTATAGAGTAGGCTTTTACACCGTACTTTGAGGAAACAAAACTGTCAATTTCCAACCAGCGGGAGCCAATATTTTTTACCTCCCGCATTTGTGTTTATGTCACCATGGATACCACACCAAAGCTTTACTACGTTATGTTGCTTTCGAAATTAGAGAAAATGTCACTACAGAAATCTATAGTCACTATAATAGTTTCCTAAAGCAACATTTTTGAAATTCTGCGCTATATATTGTAATGGTCTTAGGCCCTAGACTCAACTCTGATAGCATTGCCAAATTAGTGGACATTTCAATAAGCACAGGGTTGAGGTGTTTTATATAACTACAAAGCTAAAACGCATAAGGCAAAGCTCATTTCTCACAGGGATCTAAGTTGACTGTCAGATCAATTTAAATAACCGATTTGAGCAAAAGTAATGAATAATGCAACAAACCAGAAAACATTGCATAAGAAATGTGGTAACACGGGAGGAAATAGGCATGAACCCATTAATACCGAAAATTGAGGACCAGCAGTTAAAGTGGTATGGGCATGTAGTAAGAATGGGAGCAAACAGATATCCAAAGCAAGCATTGGAAGCAAGACCATATGGAAGACGAGGAAGAGGCAGACCACGAGAAACATGGGAAGGAAGTTTAGGGAAACAAGTGATGGGACGAGGAAAAGACTTCAGGGAAGTGAGGCGAATGGCGGCCGATGGTGACCTATTCTGGAGATGGATCGAGAACCCGACGCCGTAAGGCATAAGGGAGAGGAAAAGAAGAGAAGTGTAAAAGTAATAGCCGAACCAAAAGAAATTATTAATTACAAAAAGGTTTGCTATCTGCAAGAAAATGAAGGGTAGAATTCAATTAATGTAGCCAGTGAAATTTTGTGAGGGTTCTAAAAAAAGGTATAAGAAGCCTGAAAAATAATTAATGTTGCAACGAGCAATTAAGAAGAGCAACAGCAAGACAGGAGAAAAAACGAGTGAAAAGCAAACAGCAAGACAGGCGAAAAAAAATCTTAATAGGAATAAATTGAGTAATTCCTTGAGAAGAAAAGCTTCAGAAGACTTAAGTGTGAGACCTATGTTGAAACATTTACCAATTGCGATATCAAGGGTATAAGAAAAAATATATACCACATGCAAAGAAGTGTTCTACCAAAATTGCCAGCAAGAAGTTCACCATGCCTACTTTGTACCTTTTGTTGAAAGAAGACGTCAACAGCTTAATGCTGCCTGTCTTCTAGCAAGAATAATAATAATAATAATAATAATGCTCTTAACTACTTTGTTATGCCGTTTGACGAAAAATTTAATTAATTTCAGTTTTTTTAACGTAATAAAATTTGCAATTAAAGAACCAACAAAAATATAAACTAATTTATTCTCTATAAAAAATTTATATCTGAATTACATTGTTTTCGCAATATTAATTTAATTTAATTTCCCGCCAAAACAGAAAACAATTGAAACATATATTCTAAAACTGGTTTTAAATGAAGCATAAACTTTTATAGTTTTTTTTTGAGAAATCAAATAAAAAGTTTTCCAGCATTACTAACTTTTTGGAAAACACTGTACATATGTGTTATTTGTAATTTTATCTATTTACCATTATCTCTTATGTATGTTTTAATACATTGTAGCATTCATGTATTTTTCTTTTGTTGATACATTATTAGTTCATTACCTAATTATTTGCAGGTTACTCAGCAAAAACTAATTCCAATAAGTATTAATTACTAGTCAAATGAAATGATATAATTTGATTGAATACCACTTGACTCACTTCGCATATTCAAATACACCATTGTTCATTTGAAGCGACTCACTTACAGAAACTAGTATTGACGACATTTTTCGAACTTGTTCATAGCAAAATATTCTTTGTATTACTGTGAGTTATCTATAGTTTTAAAAATATTAAACAGCTCCATGTCATTTTTAAGTCATATCATTTTTAAGTAAGCAATAAAACAACAATGCATAACTTTTAGTACTTAAAGAATGGTGTGTTTTGTTTGATAAAAATTGATCAATTAGTAATTAATGAAAAAATAATGAATTTTTACTAATAATTCAATAGTAATTCCACTCGGATCCCTACATATACTCTGCACAACGTACATCACATCAGCTAGTACAAATTGTAAACTGTAAAAAATTTAAATAAAACCATACGACACTAGCAGAAGGTAGATGTAACCATAAATCTAGAATTAAAATATAGATACAACTTCATCTGCAGATATTACTTAATTCTATCTGCACTGGAACAACGGTCGCTATAAATTTAGTGAGGGTATATTACGGGCCCTTAAGACTTGATGAAAGTTAAGCAAAGCCAATTTCGTATATGGAATTAGTACCACAATAGCAAGCTAATTAGTTTCATCAGGTATCGATATTTTCAGCTAAAATGTTAATACTATTTATTTAGAACCGAAGTTTGCTCAAAATGTTAAAAAGAGTTCAAAATTGTTGATAAGGAGAGATATGTTTAAGTGAAATTGAATACACCACTCACGAGGCGATATCAATAACAGCAACATGCTATTTTTTGGATATTTGGCCACACTACAAAATGAAAAATATTAAAACATGAACGTTTTAGAAGACGTATTTGCTTCCATTTTCAACAATTAACTAAGTAAATTAAAAACAATTAGCAGAACTTAGCTTATTGTAAGCTTATTTTATTGAAAATTCAGCAGAATGTGACCAACCTCCCCAATAAACAGCGTGACACTGACAGCCGACTACTTGATTACATCCACACAGGCAGAGCTGGGCAGTACTCGAGTACAAGTACTCAAATACTGTACTCTAAGTACAATTCAGATACTCTGTACCCGGTACCCAGTACAATTTTCAGTAAAGTACTCTGTATTCGTACCCGTCATCACATTGGGTAGAAGTATCCGATACCCGCGTCTTTTATGAGTACATTTGTTCGAGTACTTTAATACCCAACGCGCAAGCGCAAGTGCGCCATGCTAGTCTGGACTTGGCTGTGTTTGACGGTGTCGCCGGTGTCTGTACGAAAAGGCGAAGCGACTGACAACTGACAACACTCTAACCCTCTAACGATTCAAATACAACATGCTACCATAACTAACCCTACAAGCTGCCGTTACCGTGGCTTTCTTGAAGACTTGAGCACTCGAGGTAAGGGGCATATTAATATTGTGTTATTACTTATCATATATTTTTGTTGGTTGTACAAAGAATGTAATAAACTGATAAACTGTTTTGTTTATTTTGCTTATTATAAACCGAAAACAATGTTAAGTAAAATCGGTGGGGGAAGAAACATGTACTTGCAAATAGTACTCTTGAAATTCGAGTACTTGTACTCGGAGTACTGTACTCGACAGGGTGTGCAATGAGTATAGTACTCGGTACTCTGTACTCGTTCTTTAGTTAAGGCATGTACTTGGTACTCGGTACCCGAGTACAATTTATCAGTACTCAGCCCAGCTCTGCACACAGGAGCCACTTAAATGCACCTGTCAAATAATTGTTAGAGACTGGCCCACCCCCAAGTACAGTGACTTTATAAGGACAGTGCGGTCAATTTTACGTGGCGGCCATTTTGAGGCGTTTCTGCTACAGCCTGCATAGACAAATCTAACAATATTTCGCTTGATTTCAATAATAGAGGCATCGGTTGTAAACAGGCATATTAAATGTAGAGAATAGTATTTTCAGCAATTATTCTCTCCTCAACTGATAACAGATCTCCTTTATACAGTTAACATCAATTAAAACTTGCACGGGTGTTTATCTACAAATAACTCCGATTTTATCAAAAAACTGTTTTAAAACGATGATACTGAAACTAACAATAATAGTTTTTAGTTGAAAACGTCTGAAATATGACTACAAATACTTGTGTAAACTACAGGAGTCGTCTGTACCGCATTCACTCCATTTGTTACACTGTGACAGGATTTGCATGTGTATTTTTTTAATGGTGAGAGTGACATTTAGTAACAAAATATTACTAAAGTCAAAATTATTGCTTGGTTAAATTTAGTTTGCATTCGTACTTACTTTATTTTTGTGTATAAAATCACAAGAGTGTACATCAATGATGATACAATATTTATTTTGATGCTTAGGCCGTGTTCAGTAACTGAGCTACTTTAGATAATTTATAAAATGTCAATATCTTATTTTGACATGAGTAACTTTTTGTAACTAAATATGCGTACACTGCTAAAAATATTCAATAGGACATTGAAATGGCTCTTAATGGCGGATTTTAAAACAACCAATCAGAAACAGAACCAAAATTGACCACACTGTCATTAATATAGTCACTGTACCCCTAAGAAGGCGCTAGTGTCGCCACTCGGCAAGGTTGTGAACCAAACTATAAGTTAGTAATGATGGGTCGGCATGTGAAGAAGTGTTTTTTCAAATTGTGCCGATTTAGTGTAGGAGACACAAATTTCCCCAAGGCACAAAAAACCTTCTAAGAGAAACGTTTTCTGAATGCATCTATAAAATGATCTGCCTGTACCCGGATTACTGTTTAGCGGTATTTAACCGGTTAATAAAAGAAGGCGTATTCCCGAATGAATGGAAATGTTCCAGGGTAATACTAATCCCGAAACACAAGCAAAGTCCGAGTGACCTGACGAAATACAGACCCATCTGTCTTCTAAGCTCCTTGGGAAAAACATTTGAAAAAATGATTCAAGGTAAGCTGAAGAATGAGCTAGCGGCAAAAGAGGACCTATCTAACCGACAATTTGGATTTAGAGAAGGTAAATCCACTATAGATGCCATGCAAATGGTGCAAGGCATCACAGAGGAAGCCAAGAGAGGCAGTTACCGAGATAAGGGGTATTGCGCTATGGTCGCACTTGATGTTCGCAACGCATTTAACACGGTGTCCTGGGCTGGCATAATACGAGAACTAGAAAGAAGAGAAGTCAGCACATACCTTATTAAAATAATAAAGAATTATTTAACCAACAGGCAAGTCATCGCGAGTGACAATAGGGTGATTGACTTGACATGCGGAGTCCCACAGGGATCAGTGCTGGGGCTGCTTCTGTGGAATGTTTTCTATGATCCAGTGCTGAACATAGAAGTTCCAAGAGGCATAACTACAATTGCCTATGCTGACAACCTTGCCATAGTTGGATGGGAAAAGACAGTAACATCCCTTGAGACGAAACTCAACATTGCCATTATTAGGGTCAGCAACTGGATGAAAGATTACGAGCTGGAAATAGCTCCAGAAAAAACCCAGGCCGTTATACTAGAAGGCAGGAGAAAATTACACAACCTAAACCTCGAGGTGGGGGAAAGTGTAATAGAGGTGACAAACTCTATCCGATACTTAGGAGCTGAGTTTAACAGAAACTCCACCATGACGGCTCATATTATAAGAACGTCACGTAAAGCGGAAAAGACAGCAGCAAGTCTGTCCAGGCTCATGGGCAATACATACGGACCATAATTTCGCAGAAGAAAAATCCTTGCAACAGTGACCAGTTCAATAATACTATATGCTGCCCCGATATGGCAGAAAGCGATGAAGAAAAAGAAGTACGTAAAAATGCTAGAAAAATTTCAAAGGAAAACGTTGGTTGGTGTGTGCTCAGCTTACCGAACCGCAGCCACAGAAGCGCTGCATGTCATATCGGGCATACCTCCCATTGAACTAGTGGTGGACGAAAGATGTATGAGACATGGCAACAGTCCAGCTAACAGAAGATACGCAAGACAGGAGACAGTTAGGAAATAGCAAACTAGATGGGATGACTAAATCCCTAATACCGGTAGTGGAAGCATGGGTTAACAGAACTCATGGAGAAGTAGAGTATTATCTTACTCAGGTACTGACAGGTCATGGTAATTTCGGCACCTACCTTAAAAGAATGAAGATTCAGGAGGAGGATAACTGTCATTATTGTGGCCTAACAGATTCGCCAGAACACACAATATTCGTGTGTCACCGATTTAGACTAGAGAGGATACAAATGGAAATTATTATGGGAGAACCTGCTACTCGTGGGAATCTAATTCAACGTATGTTGGAATCTCCTTAAAATTGGTTGGATATACATAGAATCATCAAAAAGATCATGAAGATCAAAGAAAGAGATGAAAAAGTAAAACAATCTCAAAACGACTAACACTCCAATAAAGCGGTTAAGCTACCCTTAGAACTTATGTGACAATAATCGTCTCCCCTGTAGTAATGCTCTGCCGTGAAATGATCCCTTTCGGTATGGTCACTTGATCAGGTCAGACACTAGTCGCCTGCTGCACCATACAATTTTAGAGATTGGTCAACCCATCAGGAAGCGCTGGTGTCACTTGTCTGCTCTTTGAAAAGTACGCATAACCTATTAACCTATATAAATAGTAACCTCATGCTTCAAAGTGACACCAACAAATCATTTAAAATGCGTGAAAAGCATTTTAAACCAAAGTACATTGTTACAATTACACGACTATTGTAAGATTGACAATACTTATTAAACAATATTGCTATTTGAATTACTAAGGGCCGATTTCATAATCAATTTTAAAGCTTCATTTAACTAAAGTGACATTAGAATGTGCAGAGTGCAATGTGTTATATATGGCATCATGCACTTTCTAACATTACTTTAGTTAAATGAAGCTATAATAGCTATTTATGCAACAAGTGCTAAAAGTTGACGTTTATGCACGAGACATGAAAATTATGAAACAAAGCAGTGCATAAACGACTTTTAGCATGCGTTGTAGTGATGGGCTTATTCGAATCAAAAATAACCGGTTATCCGGTTATTGAAATAACCTGTGTAACTCGGTTTTCGTTCCAAGTAATCGAATCAAAAATAACCTCAACCTGATACGTACTTCGTGCCGCGTCTCAGCGACCTGCGAGTGATCGAAATTCTGTAAATAATACGGCATTCATAATCATAACTCATGTAACCTTTTCTACGTATGTACTTGATTGACCCAACTGACGCTCGCCGCTGCTTGTTGATGTTATTAAGACATTTGATACCCCAAGCGACGAGTTAAATTTATGGGGCTGTTCCTATTACAGATAACGTTCTGCTGAGTCTGAGATATGCCGAGCTGTGTTTATAACGGCCTAAATTTTTGCTTCGAAACGCGGTTGATTATGCCTAATAAGGGATAAACAGAAAGCGAAATAAGATTTTCCAATATCATAAAAGAATTATATTTAATTTTTAATAACGGAGCAATCGGGACAAGAAGTGAATTATGATGTTGAAAATTTTAAGTGTGTCCTTAGAACCGCGGAAGGCTGACTACTAGAGAATTTTCGGAACTAAAAATAGATTCAATAGATACTTTGTATTCGCATATTTATAATTTCTTTATGATTAGTATTAATATAGCTATTCTCAATGGTTTAAACTCCTTAGAAATCAAATAAAAATCATTTATACAATTATTATAATTAACGATTAACTGAGTTCCTCTGCTAACTGCAAGTTATGATGCCGATGCAGATGACGGTGAACCGCCAACCGGCAAACCGGCTGACTTAATCGAAACAAATCGAGAGCCAACATTGATTCGAATGATGATTCAAATCATCAATCGGTTATTAATATGATTCGAATGCAAATAATTCGGTTATGAAAATTGTCCGGTTATGCCCATCACTAATGCGTTGCATACAATATTTTTTCTACAACCTTAATTTTACTGTTATTATTCCATAAAAATCGATTTAACAAAGGTTTGCATCTACTACACTTATAATTTATGCCATAATAAACAGTAGGCCTCGGCGCGCGGGCGAATGTTTCCGGAGCCAGTACTGTCAAGGTCAGTTACGAAAGATAATTATTAATACTACACATCTGACTGTATTCATTACGTAACGCTTTAATTATTTAAAAAACACTTTACCTCCAACGCAAGAAGTAACTAGAATAACTTTACAATTTCACTTCCAGTTCAAACAAAAGTTTTATAACTTCACTTCACTTTATACCACACATGCGCTTAAAGTAAACAGCTGATTTCTTTAACCACGCTAAACTATAAAACGTTATTTTTAGTGAAACAAGCTAGCGCTAAAAGGCCTACTTTTAATAGTGGTCTTAGATAAAATTGATTATGAAATCGGCCCTTACTTAATTTTAAAATATATTTGCTGTTTGCAAACATTTTGTTTTAATTTTCGATAATTATGTAAACTTCAGAACTTCCAAACAATTTGCATATTACAATTTATGCAGTTCAAAAGTTTAAAATCGAGATTCTGATGAAGGCAAATTATGTATATGCAAAATTTGTATTGGTGTTGACGGTATATCCTTGATTAATCCAAATATCGTAGTAATAACGTATTTAAATTTTGCCGTCTTGCTGGAATAGTTTCTGGCCCACCCGTTGTAGGGCGCTAAACTTTTATACAAGCTTACTGTGGGAGAATTTGTGATTACATCTTTAACAATGGATAGCCAACTAGTATTTAAATCAACTGCATGTATGGACACGCATTCGTCCTTTCTTAGTCAAATATATGCAGTTTCTTTGATTTTACATCTAGTTGATATCGATACTTTTGATAAAACCTTTGTATTATGCCAATGTATTTTGTGATAGTTATTCCAAGCATGTTCTGCCATTTTAGATGTCAATCTGGTATTTCTTAATCAAATTTTGGTGTTTTTAACCCTAACCTCTAAAGGCTTTGATGTTTCACCGATACAGAATTTCCCGCATTCACAAGGAATACTATATACAGTTCATTAAATGTTGTTCATCAACAAATACACGCAACAATAAAATCTAGCTTGCCCTTAGGCATACAAATTGTACATAAATCAGATAGTATGGAAGTTCCTAAAACTAGTCAAGCCGAACAAAGCTCAGAGCACAAGAAACCCATTAATTTTTATTTCATTCTTACAGGACTCACATCTATCCACCTAGCAAGTCTTTATAATACTAACCGTAAAGCTATCACAATCAGGTGGCCACAACATAAATCAGTAGAGTATCTTAAATAACAGCATATTGCATAAGGACAAGTGAATGTGTTATTCGAGTTACATAACCGTCAATAGCGATGCATAACATTTTTATAAATCCACAACAAATATCATGTGAAAGACAATGTTTAAAATTACTTGCTTAGTAATTTAAAATATTAATACATTGTCAATATTTTAGTAAATCTTATTCACTGCAAAAGCAAAATTACATAAGTAAATAATGTTTACTTAGGAAAGTATATACAGTCAGACCTCGCCGTTCGCTGATTTGATTTTATACGGGGCACCTTTGAGCTCCCTTTTCTTTGCCGTTCGCGGATGGAATTGCCAGCGTTAACTGTTTCAACTTTCACACAAACGGCCGGCCTTATGAAGGCCACTAATCTGACGTTAACTTTAATTCGCTGTTAAAATAAACAAGGGCGCATAAGAAATTTGTTTACTAATGAATAATATGTCATAAGCGCCAACGTTTTGATGAGCTTTTGTTTATTTTAACAGCGATTTAAAGTTAACGTCAGGTTAGTGACCTTTATAAGAATGGCCGTAAGTAAATAAAGCAGTCGTATGCGGTTTATATCATAAACACCTAAATAACATTATTTATCGCAACTTGTAAACACACTTATCGAACCCATTTCTTTGAATCTCTTATTACCAAATCCGACCTGAAATAAATTGTAAAATTATAATTTGATTTGTTTGTTGCAGTCAGTATTTTTATGCTTTTTTAATGCTTTTTGTTATAGTGTTTTTTGCTTTATATTTTGTTTTGAAAATGTACGTATTTACATGTTTGTATATGCACGTTTATGTATTTTTGAATTTTTTGAAGTTGCATTGTATAAATAAATCTAGTTTATGGAACCTAACCCTGTTTTTATCATTTATATGTTTACTTGCGCTTCACAGCAGTCTTCTGGAACGTAACCCCCGCAAACAGCGAGGTCTGACTGTATACATATTTTGTTGAAACCTAACACATACAAAATGCAATATAAACATTATGTTGTTTTAAATTGACTATTTAATTATTGTACAAATGCAAACAGCAGTAAGTTTATTTAGCTTCCAGGAACAACGTTTCCAAACATAAAAACATGTAGTATTGAATCAAATTCAGCAATAGTTTACCAACAGTGTAAAAGGTTCAATAATTTTGAGTGACTGTAGTGTTTAATGACTGTTAACAATTGTTTCTCATGTTAAAGTGACAAATGTTTAAATTTATACCTACCTGAAGCCTGTGATGTAAATCTACAGAATCAGAAAAGACATCTTGTCGTTATTCCATCAAATGCTGTGGTTGAAGTTTCGTCAAGGTTCTGCAAAAAGAAATTCATATTACGAATGCTTGCCATTCATTTACTTATTGAAATATTATTAGGCAATTACAGACATCGTACTGCTATAGTGTCTCTGGCGGAATACGCAACACAAAGAACTTTGCTAAGTTTGTTACAAATTGAAATTAAATGGAACTATAAGCGAAAATGACCCTGAATTATAATATTTATAGTCAAAATTGAGGAATCTACATCGATAAATAATTTGAGTAGAACGATGTAAATTAATGCATTTCATGCATGCAGAGAGACCGATCTGACAAAGCATCACTGCGCAGCACAGACCATGTTTCTCTAGGTTGCATATACCTGCAGCCACACTATATTATGATAAATAAGCACATATGCCGCCTGTAAATACGAACTTTTGCGTATTTTAGGTTATATTACAGATATATTGGAAGTAGAATTTACAATTATATAAACAAACTACTGTAATAGATCATCTTACCAACGATTGGCAAATGGTACCAACGATTGGCAAATGGTACCTACACACGGTTTAATTTTCGCAAATGCCAACACTAACTTATGATAATTGATAATAAGTAAAAATAACACAATAAATCACCTATCACGGAATATCTAACACCACAAAACAAAACAATTCCTAACTGTCATATTTCCGTAATCGTAAATCGAACGTTTGCGCATGCGCAGAAGATTTCGCGTAAGAATGAGATCTGCTCGATCAGCGGTTCCAAAACAATTCACTAACAATGCCCTGTGGCACTGGCCTTTTTGTTGTGATTTCTGTTATAGAGCATTCAATTTATAGACTGATCAAAGGCTGCAACTTTCCAAGAGAACCACATGACTGCATTCAATTCAAATTGTTACGGTGATAAAAATAGTACTCGGATCGGATCTCCGAGGGGGAATGAAGCCAAGCAAATAAAGTTGAATAATCGCAAAAAAATTATAAATATTGGTACATGGAACGTTCGAAGTCTGTTTACAGCTGGAAAACTGGCCAATATTGTTATGCAGATACGGCGCGGCGGTTCAAAATATCAATTCTAAGAGTATGCGAAACACGCTGGTCGGGAGAAGGAAAATGCAACACTATTAATTGTACAACCCTGTACTATTCTGAAAACAAAGAACACGACAGACACAGAATTGGAATTATGGTTGAAAAACATGTAAATAAGAGTTTCTTAGACTTTATACCTTACTCCGCTAGAGTAATATTACTAAAAATCCAAGCAAAGCCGATTAATATAGATACATATAATCCACGTATTATATGCTCCATCCTTCGATAAGTCCGACGAAGAAGTAGAAGCTACTAAAATACACCAAACCACATGAATTAAACGTCATGCAAGGTGATTTTAATGCTAAAGTAGGTAAAGGAGACATAGTGGAAGGTATAATAGGGCCTTTTTGGGTTTAAGAGAATGAAACAGAAGAGCTGATGTAGTACTGATACAATTCTGTCAAGAGGAACAATTTAAAATCGCAAACACATGGTTCACCTTATCACCGAGAAGACTATACACGCGGAAGCCCTTTCAAGATACAGATGGAATAAATCAGTTCGCAATCAAATCGACTTCATTTTCATAAAGAAGAGATTTAGTACTTACATCCGCAATAAGAGCTCTTATATACCCGGGTACGGACATACCGTCAGATCATATTTTCCTACAAGCGAGTTTTTTGTGCAGCAGGATAAACTGGCTGTAAAACGTCTTGTGTTGTTCTTCCCAATGAGATAGGAGTAGAGGGGAGACGCCATGCGATGTCGACAAGCGTCCAAGCGTCACAAGTCACAAGCGTCTAGTTACACCGGCTCCGAGGCTGCGGCCACGCCCATTTAGCGGCGCGCGGTTACATCAGCTGTCTGTCACTATTATAGTTCTGTCTCTGGGTTGTTATTGTAAACTAAACTGGAGTTTCATTATTCATGTCATGCCTGAACTCTAAAAGGTAGTGAAAGTGATTTCTGCTTGGCCATATCTTCTCAATGTTCGGCAAAATGTGAATGTGGGAAAACATTTTCTAAAATGATCAATTTAAGAACCCATGTTAAAAGGAAACATCCAAGTAGGTGCAATTAGTGTTAAATCATTCTAGTTCAAGCTTATTGAGGACTCTATGATGTACATTACATTTTCGTTCCTTAGTGATGCATTTTTTTAGACAAATTGGAAACGTTGGCTCCTAAAAAAATATATGCAACTGTGGCAACTTGTAGGGAGTGTAGCAAGACGTTTGTTAAAAGAAGCAATCTCCAACGTCATTTTAAAGAAAAATATCCAGGTACTTATATAAAATTTGTCTTCTAGGGATTGATCATCTTTAAACCGCGTTAAGGTGGTTTTATCAAAGTATTTTTATTCAGAAAATTTCCGTGGCGAATAAAACACTATCGTTTTAAGGTTAGGTCGACATACCCTATAATCTGCTAAAAACACAGCAATTAAAGAGACATTTATTTCATTTTTATACATTTGTAGATTAGTACCAAAAAGTTGGAGGTAAAAAACCTGCCCAGCTTTTAAAATGCACTTTGTGTGAATCCCATAATGGGGGACTACAACTTGATTTAAAAAATCACTATCGAGAAGTCCACGGCGTTCATTTGGAGAATGAAGATTTTGAATTCAACTCATTTAAAGAATTTCAAACGTGGAAATCTAAAATGGAACGGGAAACATTTTCATACTTCGTCAATAATCATGGGTCACAAAAAACTAAAAATTATACAAGAACCACATATGAATGTCACAGATCGCAAAACTTTAGATCAAGGTCGCAGACATTTGAAGATGCAGGGAAGCAACAAGATTGGTGGGTACTGTCCAGCTAGCATAAAATTAATTGTGAACGATGGATTGTGTAAAGTTCAATTTTTTAAGACCCATGTAGGTCATGAGCATGAACTGGGGCACTTGTGCCTCACTTCATCTGAAAGGCAGGAATTGGCAACGAAAATAGCATCAAAAGTCCCATTTCCCATGATTCTGGACGATATACGAGACTCTGTAACTAATTGTAGACTAGAACGATTACATCTGTTGCAGAAAAAAGACCTATTTAACATCGAACAAAGTTATCAATTGAATAATTCATCGGTAAGGCACGCCAACGATACCATTAGTGTTGAATCTTGGGTCAACGAAATGACAACAAGTGGAATAGTGTTATTTTACAAATCCCAAAATACTGTTTCTACCGAGCAATTGAAACTTAAAGATGAGGATTTCGCATTAGTAATAATGACAGAGGGTCAGAGCGGATTTTTGACCAAGTTTGGAGATGACTATATGCATCGATGGGACTCATGGACTTAATGGCTATGGTTTTGTATTACACACCTTATTGGTCTTGGATGATTTAAGAGAAGGTTATCCATGTGCATTCTTAATTTCCAATCGCTCAGATGAGGAAATTATGTATATATTTTTTTCATGTATTAGAGATAAAATTGGCAAAAAATTAAACCCAAAGTCTTCATGTCCGACATGGCGGAGTCATATTACAATGCATGGAAGCGAGTAATGGATTTAGCAGAATTCAGGTATAGGACATATTTGAATATAAAAACGTCAACTTTGTTATGAAAATATTTCCAATTTATTGCAGGTTATATTGCATTTGGCATGTCGACCATGCATGGAGAAAGAATCTAGGAAAAGTTGTAACTACAGAAAAAAGGGTAATATGTTTGTTACATTTGTAACTAAAATTTACCTATTTTGTAATTATTTCAGGCTATTCTGTATAAGATGCTAAGAACGCTTCTCCAAGAACGTGATGTTGTCGCATTTTCTCAAATGATGAATAATTTTATAAGTTGCTGCAAAGAAGATCCTGATTGTTTAGAGTTTGCAGAGTATTTTGAATTTTACGAGACAAAAGTACAAGCCTGGGCATATTGCTACAGATTACGAAGTGGTTTAAACACAAATATGCACATTGAAAGGATGCATCGTACTATAAAGTACATATATTTGGGTGGCAAATTTGTAAAGCGACTAGATAAGGCCATTAATGCCATAATGAAATTTGTAAGGGACAAAATGCTTGAAAGGCTTGTTGTAATTCATATATTTTAATATAACCATTTTCTATATTTCTATAGTTGTGGAACAGCCTGTAATAGAATTTTCACTGATTGGTAAGTCATTTATGATGTTTATAATATAATAACTTGTATAACCCTGTAAACTTGTATTTATATTCTTGTATTTTTATATTTTAATATAACCATTTTCTATATTTTCATATTTTATTTGTTAACCGTAGTTACATGCACAGAACGTAAACAGTAACATTTAAAAAAATTTAATATAACCATTTCCTATATTTTCATATTTTATTTGTTAACCGTAGCTACATGCACAGAACGTAAACAGTAAAATTTTAAATTTTCGCGCCGCTAAATGGGCGTGGCCGCAGCCTCGGAGCCGGTGTAAGTAGACGCTTGTCCACGGGTCGGCCACATTGTTAGCACCCTTACGTCATACGCGTGGGTAGAGCCCTTTATAATAGAGGTGCTTTACGCTTGGGAAAAGTTTATAAGTGCGAATTTTTCGATTTTATAAATTGTAGTGATGGCTTCTTGTGCTCTGCGTACTTGCCCTAGTAGAATTAACGTGGACAAGAAAAATACAATGGGAATAACGTTTCATAGGTGAGTTTTTTCTCAATTTCGCTAAAATCATAGGTTAGGTAGCATGGTACAGGGCCGTACATAATAATATTATAGCAACTCGCATTTGTATGTAATGGTGATTTTAGCCGGTAATCGGAGCACTATCGTAATAATATTTAATCCGATCATGAAATATCCAAAACGTATATTGTATAGTACAGTGGCGGAATTAAAAATCCGGGAGAGTGGTATGGAAGATTTTTTCAATTTTTGGGTAATGTAAATTGAGCTTTGCGTTTCTAGGTTAGCAATTGACAATTAAATATGCAAAGTGAAATCGACAAGCTATTTAATTTTCACTTTAACTAATTTCACCAGGTAACGTGATAAATAAAGTAAATTAAGGTGTACACTGAATCATTTTAAGTGCCCGGATTTTTAATTCCGCGACTGTACATATAGGCCAGTCGATAAGTCGTTTAAAATGACTGTTAGTGAGAGTAATTCTGGACAAGCTGGAGTTAATTTTAATCTATTTTATTTCGTGTTAAGAAATGTCTCTTAAAATTGCACCCCTTAGAAAGCCCGGATTTGGCCGCCATCTTGAAAAAAAAGACAAAAAATGTATTTTTTTTATTATTTGTAAATATCTCGGTTAGTATCAACTTTAGCGTAAAATACATGGTTATCAAAATTGAAGGAGGGTAAATTATCTACAGGAAATGTTCTATACATTTTTCTCATACGACTACCTGTTTTGAGGTTATAGGCGTCGAAAGCTGGATATTCTAAGGGTATTTGCTAATTTCCTTATTGCAGGAATTCTTGAAAACATGAACATGCTCTTATAGATTGTCAATGCAGTTTCCATTGCAATTAAACATAAGACCAGTACAATTACTTCTGGTAAAATGAGAAAAAATCCATTGAGAAGATCTGAGAAACAGTTAGAAGATTACTTTCAATACGAACTAGCTCCTTATCCACTTTCACTCTTCGATGAGATAGGAATGCGTGAAACTAAAAAATCAGCCCTGATGATGCGTTTGTTCCCATTAAAAACTAACTAGACTCTGAAAATACTCTTCATCTGATAGAAGGGGATTTCTACTCCACAGAATTGTCTGGCATCACCAAGAATCTTATAGTACGATTTTGGATAAATACGTCGAATATGTAACAAGCCATTACTCAACGAATGCAGTAATAGTTTTCGATGGATACCCGGAGGACTGCATCGTCCTCCAAACAGCAACAAGACTGCTGAGCGACTTCGTCGATTGGAGATTGGTTCATCAGCGGAAATATATTTTAATGAAAAAATTATAGCAACTGTATCGCATGGGAAATTCTTGCCAAATGAGAGGAATAAATGTCGAATGATCTCGATGATGTGTAAACGATTAACAAACGAAGGTTTCAGAGCCAAGCAGGCCACCGAAGATGCTGCTACCTTAATTGTTAACACTGCAATTGAAGAATCAAATCACTACAAATCGGTAATTATAATAGGGAAAGACAGTGATTTATTGGTAAATCTTACCGCCTTGAATGAGTCTCGCTCTAACATTTATTTTCTGAAGCCAGACAAAGGAAAGACTCGGAGCCGGATGTATTCACCCCATAATGTAAATTTGGATGCTTCAACTATAAACAACATTTTATTTTGACGCACATTTAGTGCCTGTGATACTGTTTCCGCATTATACAGGCAGGGGAAAATAAAGTTCGTTAAACTTTTGCAGAAAGAGAAAGACTTTCAGAAGGCTATTCAAATTTTCAAAGACCCAAGCGCGTCCCCAGAGGAAATAGATAAAGTGTGAGAACAATTCCTTCTTATTCTGTGAATCATTGAACAGGTATAGATACCAGTGTTTCTTACAATCTATTAACAAAAGATTACCAAATCTAGCATCATTACCACCAACCAAAGACGCAGCTCGCTTGCACTCGTTCCGTACTTACAACCAAATTCAGCTATGGTATGGAAACGAAAAATAACTTTTAGAGTGGGGATGGCGAAATTCAAAGAATGAATTAATGCCCATTCCCACTGTAGAAGACGCAGCTCCCCAAGAATTACTGAAATTCATTTCTTGTAAATGCGCCAAAGGTTGTAATGTATCTTGTAGCTGTCGCAAAGCAGGTTTGCGTTGCTCAGTAATATGTGGTTTCTGCCAGAGCAAATCTTGTTTGAATACTGTGGACGTGATCGAATTAGACGACGACGAGGACTTGCATATCGATCTAGAACAATCAATACAACATTCCGAAGATTATGAACCAAATCCGGAACACGAGACAGATATTGTTGAAAGTCAAGGTGATATTGAACAACCACCAACATCAAAAAGGCAAAAAAAATTATGAGCAGTCAACTTCAAAAGAAACTTGAAGTTAGCAAAGTTGGAATAGTGGATTAGGCCTATTGGGAATACCACTTAAAAAAACGCGCCGAGTACTCTACCTCTAGGTGGTGTGGAAGCGAGTACAAAGTAAGCGACATAATTTCTTTACATGCGTAATAGAAATCGTATATAGTACGAAAAAGAATTTTTTATCACATCGAACGTCAATAATAATAAAAAAATCTGGTGTGATACACGCACACAACTTCCTTTTACAATGATCTTATAATTAGCCACAATTTGATTTTTAATCTTTAACTTTGTATCCCGAATCCGGGGCAAGTTGAGCATTGTACCGCCAGATGCAAGCACATAAAGCACCAGCCAAGGTTGGTAAAACTGAAAGCGTGTTTAGGAGGTTGCCTCGTTCCCATTTAAACCCATAGTTTGATTATTTTCCCCCGCAAAAAGTAACTCATGACGTCATACGAACCGCGCGAAATTTAAAATCGTAATGTCAAATAACTGTTGATAAACTTTAGAATGCCTGTGACTTGTGCAGTGTCTGGTTGTTTCACTAATTTATCAACGCAGCAAAAAAGGATAGGAAAATACAAAATATGCAAGAAAAAATTAATTTATTAAGAATGAGCTGTAAAAAGAAAATTAATGTCGCAAAGAGTTGCAAATGTGCTAGTATCTTTCCAAAAATATTTACGCCTTCTCAATTACGAAAAAGAAAAGGTTCTAGAAATATAAAATGGACAACACAGGATATTACTCAAGCTTTTACTTTGAGATATCAATGGCCGCCTGTGTGCAGAGCCAAATTTGCCGCCCCAAAATTTACAGTTTTGTTGTAAAATATAAATTTTATGTAGTACATACCTAGTTTAACTGTAACAAATGAAATTAATTTAAGTGAAAAAAAGAAATTTTAAAAAAGTTTTATTAACAATAAAATTTACAAAAAAAAATAGTGGAATAAAATTAGTAAAAAAACAACAAAATTTTAGAAAATTATAAAAAAGCAACTTTCCTAGCTTTTTTCTCCGCGAATTCTTTAATTACTAATTCTAAATCGATGGAATCCATCGTGTCGCTTTCTATTGCTATTATAGACAGATTATTTAATCTGTTTTGTGACATTGTGGATCGCATATAATTTTTAGTTTGGAGAAAGATCTCTCACCAGACGCAACTGAAACTGGTAACGTGAGTAATATTCTAAGAGCTATTGACATATTTGGAAATGATGCTATGAGCTGATTTTCAAAAATATATTCAAGAATGGACTGGGGCTCTAACTGATGCTTTTCATCTGAAGTAGGTTTAAGATGTAATTTTAAAGATTTTATCTCTTCAAATAATTCTATTCCATCTACATCTGATTCCTTTCTAGAATCATCAGTTAGATGAAGATGTAAATCTTTACAACATTGTAATAGCTCGTTTTCCGTTAAATCAAACATATTATAAAGAAATCCAAACATAGTATCATATCTTGTTATTCCCTCAAATCTGTCTCTTAAAGACGATAAAGTTTGATCTAATATATTAAAATAAACGTTAACGTTATAATAATTTTTTGGATCAATAATTGGTTCATCACTGTGTTCATAATCAAATTGTCTGGGTTTTCTTCGTGGTCTAACAGACTGAACAGCAGGGAAATTAGGTTCAATACCGAGTTCATCCGCAACTGTATTAGCGTCAGTAAGAACATTATTGAATTATTCATCTGATCGAAGAGCTAAGAAAAAATCTAACAAATTTTTAAAATGCTCTAAGCAAGTTTTTATATTTATAGTAGGATTTTGCATCATCGTGCTCAAAACATTAATTTTGATTAAAATATTGTACCAAATAATTGTTGAGCACAAAAATTTATAACTCTGAACTTTTAATGCCAAAGATTTGGCTTGATGTGAAGCACTGTGGTCTTGTACGGATAAACGATCTTCAATTACTTCTACCAATGCATCATATATTTGCCCAATTTGGTAACGCAGGGGCTTCACAGCGTCTATTCTACTAGACCACCGTGTATCACTAAGTGGTTTTAAATTTAAATTTGTTGTGTGTTTTTTCAGAATTGACCATCTTTTTACCGACGCAAAAAAAAACAAATAATTCTTGAACTATATCAAAATAACCAGAAGTCTCAAAATAAGCTTTAGCAGCATTGTTCACTACTAAATTTAATGTATGGGCTGTGCACGGCACAAAAAATGCTCCCGGATTTATTTCTAAAATTTTTTTTTGCAAACCATTATGTTTGCCGTGCATATTTGCCCCATTATCGTACCCTTGGCCACGCATGTCGTAAATATTTAAATTCAACTTTGAAAGTAAATTCATTAAAAATTCACTTAAACCCACTCCAGTTGAATCATTAATAGGACAAAATTCTATAAAATGCTCGCGTATTTCAATTTTTTTTGAGGACTCATTCAACATTGTAAATCCGGTGTACAGTCAAGAATGATAGAATAGTATTTACATTTTCTAATTAAATCCAAAATATTATTTCTAATTTTGTTACCAATGACATCTATTATTTCATTCTGAATTTTGTCCCCTAAATAATTTACCATTCGTGTTTCATCTTTTTGTGACTTTTGAGTCCGAAGCACGTTCTGACTTAACAGAATCAAATTTTGAGATCATCTCAACAGCTTTTAAAAAATTACCGTTATTGCTTTCAAATAATTTATTAGATTGCCCGCGTAAAGCAAGACACTGTCGTGACAAATATTGTATTATTAAAATTATTCTCTCAATCACAGCATGCCAGTGCTTTGCTTCTGCATTCAACAAACGTAGTTGCGTCTGGTTTACAGTTTGTTCTTTTGATAACAATTTTATAAGTTCTAACTGATTTTTAACATTTGCATTGTGAGTATCACTTTTTTCGTGCCTTGAAATCAATAGTGACAAATGCTGCCAGTCAGAAACACCTTCCTTTTGCGAAAAATTGTTTTTAATTTTGCCAAATATTGTACAACAAAAGCAATAAACTGCATTATTTTTTATTGAATAAATTAACCACGGTCTATTAATTTCTTCTCCATTTGGAAGAGAACGGTAGAAATATTTTTTCGAAAACCTTCGACCATTTTCATTAGTTGGGAAATTAAATTGCGTTACCTGAACAGGCCCTCTTTCTACTAAAATTTTTGTTAATGTTGTTGATATTATCTCAGGCCACTCTCCAGGATCATCTGAGGTTGCTGTGTCCTGCTGCGACTGCTGTGAATCTGATGAGCAGCCAAATTTCTTTAGTTCAGAAAGCCTTGATGAGGATGACGTGCTGGCTTCTTCAGCGTCACCAACTTCTCTTCTCTCTGGTTTTGGAGACTCAGAGTCAGATGAAGTCACCTTCTCTTCCCCAGATTCGGAATCTTCCCTCATAATTTCCATTTCGACTTCTTGGACGCACGGCTCATTAAGTGGCCCGGAAAGAGAACTAGAGCTTGATTCTAATGCTTCCGCTGACACATTTTCTGGCTTCAAATATTTTTCTAAAGTATTGGCCAGTTTTTTCTTTTCTTCTTTTTTTGTAGACTTTGTTTTTGATACTGAAAACCCGACAGCCTTTTCGTTTTTCTGTTCTAGAAAAATTATAACAATTTTATTACTTAATACAATTTAAGAATATGTAGGTAACTATCTGTGTATTGATTGATATATGATTGATATGTATGTAGGTATTTACCATATTTATAACTTTTCTTCAACTTTCTTTAAAACACAATTACTAACAAAATTAATTTTCTCTACTCGATCTTCTCTGCTGCCAATTCAAAAATTAAATGACCAAATAATTATCATTGCACCCATATTACCACAGCATTAATGTAAGCATCATATAATATTATATTTCTTAAAATCAGTTTTAAACAATTTGGTACTTACCGACAAAAGAGATCGACGACACCCCGTCAAAAATAATATAAATACCTACTTCATAAATACGATATGTTTCACAGTCAATAAAAGCCGCCAGCCGCCAATTTTCTGAAAAGTCACGTTTTGTTGCTACTGATAAATATCCGGATTTTTTGTAATCATTACATAAAGATGCATGGAAAGCGTTCCTTCAAGTTGCCTTCGTTTAACAATTAGCCGCCACGGAATAAAAACTAACTTCGAGAATTTACATAAACAATAAACCATGTAACCATATTATCAGGTGTTCATTTACACAATAAACATTTTTTATACCTATATAGGTACATATTTTTGAACTTCTAAAATTTGTAAAGTAGAAAAATTTTACATTTTTTATTTTTCTTTGTAATTTGTATATAATTATTAAACCTTTTTGGCCGCCCCTGAATATGGCCGCCCGTGTGCGGTGCACACATTGCACACTGGCTTGGCGCGGCCCTGAAGGTGAGTTACATATATCTAAGAGAATCCTTGAATTATCCATTACCAGGTTAATTGATGATCCATTATGTTATAACATATCAATAAAATGATAAAATACCATACCTAATTACCTAATAATTTTTTTTATTAATACAGGAATTTCAACATTGCAACGTTGGGCTTCTAAAATGGACATGCAGCAGGGTTTACTGAAAACTGTTTTCCAGTTCCTAAAAATTGCAGAAATAACTATGTCAGAAATAGACAAGTTAGTAGTTCTTCAATATGATGAGATGAAGGATGCTGAATCGTACGAATATGTCAAAAATGACCGGGTAATTGAACCTCATTCACAACTGCAAATTGTAAATGCTCAAGGTTTAATTGGAAAATGGAAAACTCCTGTTTTTGCCGACTTTGATCAAAGGTTGACTCCAGAAATCCTACATAATGTTATAAATGCGCTGCACCACATAGGTTTTAAAGTTATTGAATGTGTAAGTGATTGCAGATCAACAAATATTTTACTGTGGCTTGATTTAAATGTTACATATGAAAACCCATTTATTACACATCAATTGACTGGTTCAAATATTTACTTCTTTGCGGATGCCCCACATCTTCTCAAGTTAATTAGGAATTGGTATTTAGATTCAGAATTTGTACATAAGAATGGTGTTATTAATAAGGATACATTACATCAGTTAATATCATCAACAAACAAGAAATCAGTAGCTGCTTTAAACTAACAATAAATCATTTAACTGTCGAAAGCCCTAAAAGACAGAATGTTCGTATGGCAGCAGAATTAGGTACTGAGTCATACAACAGCAATAGCGTTAAGATATTACTATCCCGATAATAATGCAGCAATTGAAGTTTCCAATTTTATAGAGCTTGTTAACTCATGGTATGACATCATGAACTCGTATACACCCGATCACGACCTAATTATTAAATCTGCATATGGTAAAAATATTGATGCTCAAAATGACATTTTAGATCAAATGTATAATTTGGATAGCACGGTCATTTTCAAGAGAAAAACGGTCATTCAAACATTTCAAAAAGGAATCTTGTTATCTATCAATTCGGTAAAACATTTATATAAAGATTTACATGAACTATATGGTATAGCTTACATATTAACGCACAGATTAAACCAAGATTTGCTAGAAAATCTATTTGGCCAATTGAGAACACAAGGTGGTTTAAACGATCATCCTACACCCACGCATGCTCTACAACGGCTGCGATTAATTATATTGGGAAAATCTACCAACCTACAAATTAATTCAAATACCAATCGTTGTTCTGATATTTATGTTGTTGGTGAAGTTATAAGAGAGTCTGGCGCTGAGATTCCTGCTGAAGATTCATCAACTTCAAGCTTATCAGATACGTTTGAAAACATGGAAGGCAAGAAACCCCATGACGTCGGTCTAAGCGATTATTTAGAAAAAGACTGTCTCCAATATTTAGCAGTATGGATAGCCAAAAAACTTCAAACTAGTCTCCCTCATCATGGCAATCACACTTATAGTTTACAAGAAAAACAAGTAGATAATTTGGTAGTACCTCCATGGGTAGTACATTTGTCCTATGGTGGATTAATTCAACCTTCTGATGAGTTTTTTGCCCTGATTAAAAATTTGGATGAGGAATTTAAAAATTATATGTCTTCCGGTTTAAGTAACCCAAAGAAAATTACAAAAAAACTTATTAATAAACTCAAAATTAAATATTATGATGTCGATATTATACTGAAAATGTTTGTTAAACAGCGGATATTTATTAGAATGAAGTTTTTAAATTATAAATATAGTAAGCAGAAAAATTCTAAATTCAAGAAATATCACGCTGGAAATACAATGAAAAAGATTATAACTTAATATTGTGCTTTCATTTTACTTTAAATACTTTAATTTTTGGGTTATCTACACCACAAAATCGGTGGTCTCTTTCTTTGTCTATATCTTTATTTGCTATCTCCTTCGAAGATACTGGACCGATTAAATTGTATGATAGTTTAAAATTTTGCTAATTAGATCGTAGGCCGGTTTTATTTTCAAAAAAAGTACGAAAAATTAAAGTAAAATGAAATTAAATCGTATAATTTACTCAATGTTCATCTATCAACATTTTTGTATATATAATTGGTAAGGTTGTATGTGTTTTTTATTGTAACGTGTAACACCCTTTCCTACCGAAGCGTAGCTTGGGTGATTCATTAGCTTAATGTAAAATTACACGTTGCTATCAGTTATAAAAATGACGAATGTTTGTTCATTACTTAAATAACTTCATTTATGAATTTATTAAGATAACTTAAAACGAACATTAACAAAACTTACTAAAAATGTACATTTATTTAAATACACTATAACTCAGCAAACTATCTACAATATAATTAATCACTATCACAAGTGTCATCAGATTCTTCATCGTTGACTTGTATTATTATTGGAGTAATGTCTTCTACGTCAAAACCCACTTCCCTGTCCGCCCACTTCTGTATAATGCCCTCTGCCTGTGCAACACAATTTGACCATGTTTCAGCTGTTACATAACACTTTTTGCCACATATTTATGGTTTTTTCTACACCGTACCCATCTTCACCTATATGCTTATTATAATAAGTTTTGGCGATTCCCCAAACATCTTCAGTGGGGTTGAAAATACAATGGTAGGGAGGAAGTCGGACTACAGTATGTCCATACTGTTTAGCAAGGTGGTCTGCGACATACGTTTTTGGAGGTTTGTGTCTGAAAAAAAGAATTAGTACTTTAGCACACAAAATTCACTTAATATACTTACTGTACAACCAACTGCAATAATTCCATTTTTAATACATTCCCCTCAATATTCACTGACCGACTTGCTAACCAATCAATACTATGTATCTTGTTTTTTCAAACTAGCATTGGGCGTTTTATCGTGCTATGATAACTTGCGTTATCCATTAACAATAATTGATGGCTCCTCAAACAGTGCCATTTTCGAAAATCCAGGTTTCGTGTAAGTATACAAATTGTGACGGTTTTTTCCTGCTGCAGATTTTTAATGTACTTCCTTAAAGACACCACTCTGCGGAAAGCAATGTGATCCAACTCCATAAGCCCTCTGCGTGGATCATCCTTTTTCCAGCGGAATCCTACATCTTTCAGGACCTTTTCTAACGAAGATATTCCTCCCTTGTAAATATCTCTTTTCTTTAAAATTCGCAATACAGATGTCCGAGTAATATCTTGTTCTAACAAAAAAATATCCTTGTAATGTTCAGCAATAGCGAGTAAATGATTCACTTACTGTTTTGGTACATTTTATAAACCACATTTCTTATGGCTACTTCATCGAAATCGTCAATGTCCACTACGGGCTGAGTTCTCTGCTTTTTCTGCTTCGCGCTTTTGATATGTTCATTTGATTTTACCGTCTGTGAAACCGAACTAACGGTTGGTATACATACTTGCAAGGCATTTGCAACTCTCTATAATAAATAAAACACTATAATGTAATAATACAATAATTATACATTTATTCCACAATGTAACTAACCTCTTGTACAACAGCTAAAGCAATCAAGGGCCCTCCATTGTCGCGTTGTTGCTCGAAAAAGCTTATTAGGAAGGCTATAAGCTGTTTTCACTGCTTACATCAAGCTTTCGGCATTATTTCCTCTGCATAACACACGTAAACGCAATCTCAATAAGTTAGGTTAGAAATAATATGTAGTCTCTAATGACGTCACGAGTTACTTTCCCCCCCGCCCCGCGGATTTAATTTTTTCGAATCTTGAGGCAACCTCCTAAACACGCTTTCAGTTTTACCAACCTTGGCACCAGCCTCTACAGCGCAAGGTAAAACGACGTTATCGATTATACATACCTACAAGCATTTGTCAAAAATTTTCCAAAATGGCAATTTGTAAGAAACCGTACAAAATAGAGCGTTATATTAGTAGAGAGACAAATTTTCTCTAAAATTTTAAGCTGAATTCAAAAATGTAATAATATACCGGGTATTCTATTTAAAATAGGAGTTAATAAAAAAAATCTTTAGAGACGTTTTTGAAAAATCCAAAACACTGAAAAATCACAAGAGTAAACACCTACTTCCGGTTATGCGATTTTCTTCAAAAGCTTGCTGTCGCATCTAGATAGTACACAAAACTTATATATGAAGTTTCAACGTCATACCTCTTTTGGTTTTGAGATATTCTGTTCACAGACATACAGACACACAGACAGACCAATGAGCAAAAACATGTTTTTTGAGTTCAGGGGACTTTAAAACGTGAAGATCTGTTGAAAAATATATTTCGACGCCTATGAATTCGAAACAAGCGAATGTATGACAAAAATGTAGACATTTTTTGTAGAGGATTTACTCTTCTTTAATTTTTATAACTACGTATTTTGCTCAAAAGTTGATACTAATCGAGATATTCAATAATATTAGGAAAACGGGGTGCAAAATTAATATATATTTTCTGAGTCCCAACAGAACAGACTAAAATTTATTCCAGCTTGTCCGGAATTACTCCCGCTATAATGCATTTGTCAACTGGCCTAATAACCATAACGCCACGATTAAAAAACAAACACACATAACCCACAATAATTAAACAATGGGCACATAATGCATATTTGTAGTGGAGGTATTTCGATATTATATAGTCGAAAATAATGAAACAGTGCTTTCCCATCACAGATGAGTGCAAATTCTTAATTTTTAAATAGGAAAATATTCGATTCTATTAATAGTTACATTTTTGATCAGTCACCATTGGATAATCATATTAATTATTTTGTCAAAGCTGTAGATCACCAATATTTTAAGGTTAGACGTTAGAATGTACTATATAGTAGCGATGTGTCGATCCGGTCGAATTCGATACAAAGGATCGAATCCGGGGCAGGATCGATTTGGATCGAGTCCAAGTTTCGGTCCGGATTCGTTCCGAGGAACGAAAAGGTCGCGAGGCGTCAATTCTCGCGGACATTCATTCCTTTGGCATTCCGTTATTCAATCCATTTCAATACAGAATACAATACAATGTGTTGATGGGGAACGGCAAATGATGATGGTGTTCGTTTTAGAGGCTCGACGTCGACAGGCGACACATGATACGGCCAAAGTTGCATGCTTTTTTATCAGTTATCAGTGATTTATGGCTTTTGGCGGCTTTGTATGTGCCGAATTGATGTTTGAGACATATAAACATACTGAATTACCGACTGCGTGACCACTCACCAAAACAAAGATACGCGCGTTGTTTGTTCCGGGTCCGGAATGACCGAGGATCCCGGGTGTCTGAAATGCACATACAATTTCGATGTCGATCCGAGGATCGAATCCGATGGACTCGATCCACTTGCGGAATGGGATTGGAATGAACGAGTCCGCAAAAGTATCGAAACTTCCCATCACTACTATATAGGGAAAACTTGTGTTGACAAGTGCAGTAATGATCGTTTTGCCTCGAATAAATTAATTTTTTCTATTTTGCCTTTAGAGTCACTCCATTCTAGCACCCAAATGACGTCATTTGAGTATTAGAATAAGTCGCTATGAAATGACGTCATTTGGGTGCTAGAATGGAGTTATTCTACACGCAAAATAAAAAACATTTATATTTTTTAATTTATAAAATGGTATAAAGCGGCAAAATAGAAAAAATAGTATAAAACACTCGTTGCAGAAGGTTCTTCAAGCACTCATTTGTTTTTCAACTCACCGCTATGCGGCTCGTTTCGGAATTTCAAATTCATGCTTGAATAGATGCCTTCTGCAACTTGTATTTTAATATAATATTATTCAAAGGTCAGTAAGAATAATTGTATTTTCCCGCTGCTGATCATGTAAGTCAGTGATACAGCCTTAGTAACAAAACGTGTAAGTCGGTGATTATATTTGTTTGCTGCTTTTTCTTGACAACGGAACTTAATATTATTATTAAGTTCCTAGGATAACAAAATTAGCAAAGCAACATGCAAATTTAGACGTTTTGTTTATAAATTGCAAGTGTTTATGTGATATGTGACATTCACAGGTAACACGACTCACGAAAACTAATCCTGGTGACAGGTGACAAACGAAACTATTTTTTCAAAAATCTAGGAAACTTTCAATAAGCAGCGGGAAAATATAATAAGATAACTCGGAATGTATCGCCTATTAACATTTTTGGCAGGCAACAAGCCGCGACTTCGTCTTGGCTTGTACTTGCCTACCTCAAATGTTAATAGGTCCTTACATTCCTTGTTACTTAAATAGCTATTAAATAAGTATATGTGTATTTTTGTATTGTGTAGTTATGTATTGTTTGAATAAAAATTTTCAAAATAACATTTGAAAGTTTTAAACTTCCCTTTATGTTCCTATTATCACATAACAGGCATTTCCAAATAACTTGAAAAGTTATGTAATTTTCTAAATCCTTGGTTAAAAAGTTGTTAGTTAGTTTTAGTATTTTTAACCTCTGATTAAAAGAATTAAAAACTTTTTAAAGTTACCTATGACACTTAGAAATTGTTTTAATTTCTCAATACGGCACTGACTATCCGCCATAATGTCAGCAGCTTTAGCCCAACCCACCACGGACGTTTTTCTGTTAGATGAAATGCGCGTATGTCGTCTCCTCTCTACTCCTATCTATCTCAATGGTTCTTCCACGTGTTCTTTAATCCATTAATGCCGAGAAATAAAAATTCTCGATTTTGTATTTATTTTCTCCTAAAAATTAATAAAAAAGAATAAACAAACATGTATTTAAACGGATTTTATTATTTTGTAAATATAGAAACTAGAAAATAGGTGTTCCCATATGGGACCCTATCATTATTATTAGCTAAAACTAAACAAAACATCAGATATGTTATTCTAAAATGGAATATGAAATTGTTTGAAGCAGTTGATACAAAGTCCAATATTACATTTTTTGCACATAGTTCTGCTGTTACAGTTGTCACCACCACATCTTCTTCTTTTTCCATCAGGTACGGGAATTATAAAATGGTGTAAGCAATCGTACCTTATATGATTATATAGGGTGTTTCGCAATTGCACGGCACTATTTTAGGGATATGTTCTCCTGCACAAAATAAACAAAAAAGTTCATACAAACATGGAACCTAAACGGCTTCGTTTTCAAGATACAGGATGTTGAAGTTTGAACAAAAGAATTTTTTTTTCAAAAATTTGGAAAACGGCTAGAGGTATTCTAATGAAACTTGGTGTAGGTTAGTATTTCATAAAGTGGCATTGTTCGGTCAAAATAAATTTAATTGATTTTCCGCCAGTGGCGTGCATAGGGAGACCTCAGTTACACTTGCTTTCAAAACTTTCGCGTACACATTCAAAATCAAGTAACAACGATTTTGCAAAATTTTAGCTGTGTGAACGCGTAATTTTGAGATTAGGTTAAAAATGACATTGACAGCATGTGCTCTGTCAGTCGAGGCATTTTGACTTTTCAAAAATTTAAATGTCAAAGTTGATTAATTACAACACTGATTTAATACAGCGAAAAATAGGTGTACGCGAAAGTTTTGAAAGCAAGTGTACCTTACTTTAGAAAAATCTGGCACGCCACCGTTTTTTAGCCAAAGCTATTGTACGATTGTTTGTTATTAAATAATATTTTTTTAAAACTGTATTTTGAAAACGAAGCCGTGTAGGTCCCATTGAAGTCCAATGAACGAAATTGCTGTTACAGATTTTTCCGTTTTTCTTGAAAAAAGTTTATTCTATCAAAAAAAAATAAAAGATACATCTTTTGTATAGTTTCAATGGATGAAGCTAAAAAACTTGTCGTATTGGCAAAAAAATGGCCTACCAGATTTTTCTAAAATAAGGTAACTGACGTGGCCCCGATGCACGCCACTGGTGAAAATATACAAATTTATTTTGGCCAAACAATGCCACTTTCTGAAATACTTACCTACACCAAGTTTCATTAGAATACCTATAAGCGTTTTCCAGATTTTTGAAAAAAACATTTTTGTATAAACTTCTATATCCTGTATCTTGAAAACGAAGCCGTTTAGGTCCCATGCTCGTGAGAACTTTTTTGTTTATTTCGTGCTGGAGAACACATCCCTAAAATAGTGCCGTGCAATTCCGAGACACCCTGTATATATACCGGGTGCTGACTTGCGCGACGCACCATAGGAATTTGCATAGTAATTTCTTTATGTTCAATTATTGGCTCCCCTACTTATTTTAGAGCTAAAGTGTAAATACATTTTTTGTAGAGAAAAAAATACTGCACCCATTCATACTTTTGCTAGCAATTTTCCATTTTCCGGAACCTAAAGAATTGAAAAAACCAAACTGACATTTTTACAAAAATCAGTGATGCCATGGAAATATTGAAACAAACCAATGCACAACGCGAGTGCGATCATCCATCTGAAACCAAATCTGTTGGCGTCTAGCAACGTTGACCACCGCCGGTGCTACTTCCTATTCTAACAATTGCAAAAAGTATATTTTGTGATATTTGTCTAATACTAGGATTCTCAGTCACTGCCGTCAGGGGATTAAACGTATTGTCGTTTTCCTCGTTTTGGTGTAGGTTCTAAACATCATTACTGCACCTACAATTATTTAATAACGTGCCTTTACTTTTAAACTTACTGTTGTACTGTTTGGAATTTGCCGATACGAATATTTTACAATAAACGAGGAGCTTACTTAACGAGAGTTCACCATAAAATCATTTTTGTTATGAGCAAGGTCCAGGTACCTTAAAGACATTAAGCTGAATTCCAAGGCACCACGGAGTTTTATCCTATTCCGGAAAATGGAAAATTGTTAACATTAGCATGAATGGATGCAGTATTTTTGTCTCTACAAAAAATGTATTTACACTTTAGCTCTAAAATAATTAATCCTAATAGGAAGTAACACCGGCGCCGACGGTGGTCAACGTTGCTAGAGACCAAGAGATTTGGAACTCGCGTTGCGCATTGGCTTGTTTCGATAATTCCATGGCATCGCTGATTTTTGTAAAAATGCTAGTTTGATTTTTTGCATTCTTTCGGTTCCGGAAAATGGAAAATTGTTAGCAAGAGTATGAATGGATGCAGTATTTTTTTCTCTACAAAATATGTATGTACACTTTAGCTCTAAAATAATTAAGGGAGACAATAATTGAACATAAAGAATTTACTATGCAAATTCCTATGGTGCGTCGCGCAAGTCAGCACCCGGTATATTAGCACTGCAGGCCTTCCAGACCCATGGCTTTATCAGCGATTTTCCTCCACTCTTTCTTGTCCTTCGCCTTGATTCTCCAATTGTCCACATTTAATTCTTTCAGGTCTTGCCCCACACATTCTTTCCATATCCGCTTGGGTCTACCCTTTCTTCTTTTTTCCCAAGGGTCTTCTAATAACACTTTTTGTGCCACACGCTCTCCATTCATTCTGGCCACATGGCCCAACCATCGTATTCTTTGCCTTCTCACTACTGACACTATATCAGGCTCGTTGTACAGGCATTTTACTTCCGTGTTAGTTCTTCTTCTCCACCACTGTCCCTCTTTCTTTCCCCCGAAAATTCGCCGCAGTACTTTTCGCTCCCACACCAGTAACCTTCTTTGATATTTCTTGTTTTAGAGTCCACGTCTCACTCGCATATACTACCACTGGTCGGATTATTATCTTATACACTTTTATTTTAACCTTTCTTGTCACATTTTTAGCACTTAAAATTTATTGTAGTGCCGCTGCACTCCGATTACCACTTGTGATTCTCTTTTCTATCTCTGGTTTTTTATTACTATCACCTGTGATTTCTGCCCCTAAGTCGTTAAAGGAATCGACTCTTTGAAAGCAGTAGTTTTTGTCTTGGTTACATTTCACTTTTATGTTTAAGGAAGATGTAAAAATTATACGGCTGAATATTAAAACATTTAAAAGTTTGGTTAGGAAAACAAAGATAACAGCCAAAATTAATTTCAAAAATCCAGGATGCTTTAATGGAATGAATTACGTTTCGTTTGCCTTGGCAAACTTCTTCAGATTCAAAATTATTTACATTTGTATATTTACATGATTAGGGGTTCCTTGACAATTGAAATACTAATTTTATTTAAAGTACGAAAACAGTTTTCAAAATTGCCGCCAATGTTTTAATATTCAGCCGTATAATTTTTACATCTTCCTTAAACATAATTGAATCATTGGGAAACTGATTCTAAAATCTACCAATATCAACTGGACATCTATCAACTGGAAATGGACCTCATACACATCCCTATCAACAGAAAATTCTTCGACGATATCAAGAAAAACTTTGGCGGCAATTTTGAAAACTGTTTTCGTATTTTAAATAAAATTAGTATTTCAATTGTCAAGGAACCCTTAATCATGTAAATATACAATTGTAAATAATTTTGAATCTGAAGAAGTTTGTCAAGGCAAACGAAACGTAATTCATTCCATTAAAGCATCCTGGATTTTTGAAATTAATTTTGGCTGTTATCTTTGTTTTCCTAACCAAACTTTTAAATATTTCACTTTTATGTTATTTTCTCGGTCACATTTCATTTTCCCCACAGTCATATATTTTGTCTTCTCTTCATTAATATGTAGTCCATATGTTTTTGCATTTTCATCTAGTCTTCTTATTAAAGCCTTTAGTTCTTCATTAGTTCGTGTTATCAGGGTAACATCATCGGCGTACGCCACAGACTCTTACGATCTACTATATATTGTCCCTTCCCTGTTCACTTTAGTGTCCTGAATATTTTTTTCCAAAATCAAATTGAACAGTATTGTGGAGAGTGGGTCTCCAAGTCGTAAACCACTATTAACTTCGAATTCCCTCGAGACATCCTGCTACTCTAACTTGGTTCTCTGTTCTTTTTAAGGTTACTTTCACTTTTTGTGATTTTGCTTGGGACACCCAGCTCTTCCATTACTTCAAATAATTTCCTTCTCTTGACAGAATCATAAGCCTGCTTGAAGTCTATAAAAATAATATACAGCTGTATATTCCTTTCAAAACACATTTCCTGTATTTGCCGTAAAGTAAATATGTGGTCCACCACGGATCTATTCGGCCTGAAGCCACATTGGTACTCACCCAATATCTCTTCGGCATATCTTTGCAATCTTCTTGCTATTGTTTTTGACAGAACTTTATACACTATATTTAAAGGGCTATGCCTCTGTAATTCTCTAGTTGATGTTTGTTACCTTTTTTATATATTGGACACATAATTGCTTTCTGCCATTCTTTCGGCATTTATTCCTTTTTCCAAATGTCTTCTATGAGCTTGTGTATTTCCTTGTGCAATGTTTTGCCTCCATGTTTAATTAGTTCTGCTCTTATTCCATCTTTCCCAGGACTTTTGTTACTCTTCATCTGTTTTATAATTTCTTCTACTTCATCCAACGTTGGGATTTCTATACTATCGATTTTTGGTTCCCTTAGCCTTAGGTTTACTGCTTCTTCCTCAATGTTTTGTTCCATGTTTAACAACCCTGAGAAATACTCAGCCCATTCTTCCATTACATCATTTTCCCCTCCCACCAAATTACCTCTTTTATCTTGGCAAAATGTTGTTCTGTGCTGATATCCCTCTTTGATGCTCCTCACTTCTTTATAAAATTTTCTTATTTCATTTTTATTGTGGGACTCTTCCAATTCACCTAACTTTTTCACTTCGTACTCCCTCTTCTTTGCTCTGCTTGTACAGTTTTTCCTTTCAACATCTTTATTCTTGCTTTCTTGTAGCGCTTCTTCACACTGTTGATCGTACCATACTTTACCAGAAAGTGATCAGAATTTGCGTCTGTTCCTCAACACACCCTTATGTTTCTTACCAACGCTATATGTTTCTCATCAATTATGACATGGTCGATCTGATTGACTGTTTTTCCAACCGGGCTCATCCACGTACCTTTATGGATCTCTTTGTGATTAATGTACGTACTTGCCACTCGCATCCTCCTTCCAGTAGCGAAGTCTATCATTCTTTCTCCGTTATTGTTACTTAGTTCATGTTTGCTGTAGCTCCCAAACGTTGGTTTGTAAAATTCCTCCCTACCGACCTTCGCGTTAAAGTCACCCAATATAACTTTTAGGTCATATTTCGGTATTTTTTCAAATTCCTCTTCCAAACTTTCGTAATACCTGTCTTTTTCTTCTGGGTCTTTCTCTTCAGTTGGCGCGTGAACGTTTATTATACTGATCTTTCTATATATTCCTTTAATCCGTAAATAACACATTCTATTACTTATTGGCGTGAAACGTATTACCGTGTGCTTCAGCTGCCGTCAGACCACGAAGCCTGTTCCCAACCTCCTGTCCTCCACGCCGCTGTTAAAAAAGGTATATCCCTCTACATCGATTATTTCCTGCCCTCTCTGGTTTGTTTCTTGGATAGCCATTATATCTATTTTGTACTTTTCACTTTCTTTAAGTAAATTTTTTAAAGCTCCTGTTGTGTACGTTCCTCTTACATTCCATGTTGCTAGTCTAACTATTTGTTCATACACTACCTTTCGTTGTCGCTGGTTACTTTGTATCGTATTCTAATTCCTTTTTCTTTGCGTTTCCGTCGTCATACTTTCCCATCGTCCATTTTGTTTTATCAGTTTTTTGGATGCTGACTACCCCTCTCCTCCTCCCATTTTTGTTCCTTTAGATTCCACTTTATTACTTTTCCATTTATCTCAAGCAAGTCTATCACTATCTACATATAGTTCCTTTCCTTTCAGTTGCGGTTTGTTTTTTAATATCTCTAGTTTCGCTTCGCAATTCTCTAGTTCCACCACACATCTTTTTTCTTCCACTTTGTATACGTTTTTTATTTTCGCTTCCACTTTTAATTTCTGCTTCAGTAGATTTTCTGTAGTTTCCAGTAACCCTTTTCTATCTTTGTTTTCCATATTTATTCCAGTTATTATCACGTTGTTTCTTATTTTCTCCTTTTCGATTCTTTCCAGTTTTGCTTCTGATTGCTCCAGCCGTTTTGCCAAGTCATCTCTGTCCTTCTTCCATTCCATTTTTATTTTGTTAACTTCCTCGCGTAGAGATCTAATTTCTTCATTATTTTTCTTCATTTCCGTATTTATTTCTCCTATGTCGCTCTTTATTCCCGTGAGTAACTCTTTGACTACATCCATTTCTTTTTCCTCGTCGTTGCTTTGCTTTGCGACCGGCGATCTGATGGTTTTTTTTATTTTTACGGAACGCCGCAAACTCTAACTCAAATGAACTATCCTTCTCTTTCCGTATTCTTTTCTATGTTACTTCTTCCAATTGTTGGCCTTTGCTGCTTTCACCTGAACTCCCGTTTTCATTCATTTATCTGCTTTCGTTTTTCCGAACTACACTAGGTACTGCTTTTCGCGCGATTGTTTAAACGCCGCCCTCCGCCTAATATTTGCGACCTCGGTAAATCACGCGCGCACGCGCACTTGAACTCGGATCAGCTGTTGCGCTTATCTGATCTTGCTCGCGCTTCACCAAAATTGTTTAAACACTCTCCCTGTTATCATGAACAGTACACTGCTGCCACCTCTTTCGTTCACAACCCTTAGGATCCACTCCACTTGTATGCACTTTTGGGTTTTTAAATCGCGTCATGATTGAGATCGAAGAACTCAACGTTTCGCCCACTTTCGTAAGGGGCTTCATCAGGAGGAAAAAGCAAGACAGCACGGTAACTCAACGTGTTAACCACATCAGAGGCGAAACTCTTTGCAAGGGAAGGGATAGCAGAGCACGGTAACTCAACGTGTGAACCACATCAGAGGCGAAACTCGAGTTTCGTGGGAGTGTTTTATACTTTGTTAGATATGTCTGCAAAGGAAAATAGGATTACAAGCAAAACAATAAATCTAATAGTGGATATCTCGACCTGGGCAATACTTCTTCTAAACTCAAGTTGACTTATATTGTGGCCACTCTTTCTGTACATTATCGAAGCATTCTGAACAGCTGCTTTAATGATGTAGGTAAATATTGGCCAGTACCATTTTTGATGTAATTTCAATTCTGTAACTAAAATATACACGGTTGAAAACACTATACAACTTACCAATTATAGAGTTCTTACCAATATATGTTATTATCCATTTGGTCGGTACCACCCATATTTTCGTTATAATGCAGAATCATATCTGGTCTTGGAATAAGAATAGTCTTCTTGTCTTTCCTTGAAAATCTATTAACAGATCTTACTAGCTGTACTCCAAAGCAAGTGCTAGCCATTGTGACAACGTTATTGTCCATCCACTTTACGTACGTAATGCAACTTTCTTGCTCTAGAGTGGAAGAAAATTGCCCTCATGCTTTCCTTTGCATTTCTTTTTTTTTTTTGAGTAAGGGGACAGTTCCTGGGCAATCGGTTTTCTTGAAAGGTGCCTATCGCTCCAAAGCCATTCGCCTTCAAGGTACATAAGAGATTGGAACCAGTAAACAAATTATCAAAGAAGAAATTATAACGATGATTCTTCTTTTCACCCATTTCTTCGATCATTTGTACAAGAGGTATTCAAAACAAACAAATGTTACACACAAAAGGCATGGAGAAACAACAATATAATAAATATATTTGTAGACGGCTAATAGAGCTGCGTGTATCACTAATTAATCATTATTTAAATTTTCAAATTCATTTAAGGTATAAAATTCTTGGTCACATAACCATGTTTTTAATTTGGTTTTGAAGTATGTTTTAGTTGGTGAATCTTCAATTGCGGCGGGTAGTTTATTAAATAGTTTCTTGCCAGAGTAATAAGGTGATTTGCGACTTTTCGTTTTTTTATAAGGGGGTAACCTTAATTGCGACCATGGGCATGTAGGATAGTCATGTGTATCACCATGTATAGGAAATTTCGGTAGTTTTTGATAAATCATTAAACAGACTCTGTAAATATATAAACTAGTGAGTGTTAATACTCCTAACTTCTTAGAATAAGTTCTACACGAGTCTAGGTTTTAATCCGACCATCGTTCGTACAGCTCTTTTTTTAATTTTGAATATCGTATTCGCGTCTCTGCGATTACCCCAAAATTCTATGCCATATTGCATCAGATTCTGAAAGTAAGCAAAGCACACTGTTTTTGCGATATTTAGATCAATTTTACTACTTATGACTGTTAGCATATACACAGCTGAACTGAGCCTTCCATTTAAATGCGTAATGTGTGGCGACCAACTGATTTCCTTATCAATAATAATTCCCAACAAATGTGTATTATCAACTGATTTAATTTTTCCTGAGCTTGTAAGTAAATTGATGTTATCATTATTTTTACCTGGATATCCGAATGTTACTGCGTAAGATTTTGTACTATTTAGAAGCAATTTATTACTTGCAAACCATTGTTGAACGTTATCTATAATTTGTAATGCAGTAGCTTTTACATTTTCTACATCTTTATCGTTTATAATTAAACTAGTGTCAGCAAAAAGTGTAAACGAACAACTGTCTATATTGTACGATAAATCATTTAAATATATAATGAATAATAAAGGTCCCAATATGCTTCCTTGCGGAACTCCACATTTAGAGGTTTGCAAGTGGGACCTATAGCGTTTAATACAATTTGAGTTGCTTTGATGAGCTACCTCTACTAGTTGCAATCGACCCCGAAGGTAAAAATTAAACCAATCATGGGCAATACCTCTAATGTCATAAAAATATAATTTATTTAAAATAATTTCAAAGTCGACACAGTCAAAAGCCTTCGAAAGATCGCAGAATATTTCCAAGATCTTGTCATTATTTTCTAGCGTGTCTATCACATGGTCAATGAAATTATAAATGGGTGGTATTTAACAGTCTACCAAATTTACCCAACCTTTTCGTCCAAAAAAATACTTTCGTTTCCCAAAAATACTAAATCCTCACCAAAATTAAGAAAATACATAATCTTAGAGCGACAACCAAAAATTGACATCATGCTAGTCTCTTATATTATTTGTTCCTAAAAATAACTTTCGTTGGCTAAAAATGCTAAATGTTCACCAAATTTTATTCCGCATTTAATTCTAACATGATACCCAGATATTTAATTTTCGTCAGCGTCTTATATTATTTAGCATTTAAAAAACACTATTTCTTTGGCAAAAATACACATTGTTTACTATATTTTATACCACATTCAATTTCAAAAGTATACCCAGATTTATACTTTTTGTTGGCCTAAATATCACTTATAAGAAAAATCTATCGTGTTTTATTAGATCTTGCTTATTAATGGGGACATAGAAATAAGTCTGAAGAATTCTTGGAAATAAATCAATATCTTTATACGTATATATAATTCTTCTGTACGTCTGTATGTAACTGAACTGCTCTTATTAACCGGCTGGACCGATTTTGATGAAATTTTTTGTGTTTAAGTGGATCACTGGATGGTTTAGATTTACAATTCGACCCGGTAAGTGGCGCTGCAATCGAGTTCTAGGCAATTTAAAAAAAATTGACGAAATTTTTTTTTTAATTTTTTAAAGATTTCTCGCATATCAAAACATAAAACCCCAAAATTTCACCACCCCCCAATATTTTTTAAAATTAAAAAAATCGACAATTCGAATATCGAAAAAACATTTGCTGAACCCACTGATAGCAGGCAGCGGGCAGGACGTCTGTCGGGTCCGCTAGTATATATATAAAAATCTAACACAAATTTCGCAAAACAAAATTGAAAATTAAACTTATTAAGTTTTCTCATACGACAATACACTGGTTACACTCACTGTAAATGCTACCAAACACAGTGTGCAGGCGCAAGAAGTTTGTCTGGAAGCGACAAGGAGAGATGCTCGAGCTTATTTCATTTTTGGAGTAACAGAATAATTATTTGAGGCACAAGTAGTTTTTTCGAGAAAGACTAAATGGATAGCGCGAATATTTATTATGTACAGCACGGACGCGTAACTTGAGCGTTCTAAATTTGGTGAACATTTAGTAAAATTGATAGACATATGGAATTTAAAATGTAAGCAATGGTAAAACAATACGCAACATAGCTATTTTAGTGGTGCTGTTCTCATTTTCCGAAGTATAATAATTTGGGTTCCATTAAGATTTTTTGATGTTCATCAAATTTTTTGGTGGACAGCGTTAGGGATGTATGGTTTAATTTGGTGTACATTATATTTGATCTCATTATAAATTGCTTCTGTTTTCCCTAAAACCGAATTTATCATTATTTAAGATATCCTTATGATTTAATTAATTATTTAATCTTTTTTTCATTAATTTTTCTAAAATTTTTGAAAGCACCGGCAATAATGAAATGGGTCTGTAGTTTTTTATGTATTATTTTTCACCCTTTTTAAACAGAGGTTTGATAATTGCTATTTTAAATTTATCAGGAAATACTCCTGAGGTAAATGAACAATTGTATATATCAGTAAGTGGGCTAGCTAATATGTCAATATTTTCCTTTATAACTGATACTGGTATCTCATCCCATCCAAAGGATTTTTTATTTTCTAATTTATTTATTTATTTATTTAATTCGCATTCAGCCAACAGCCGTTAGGCCAATTATAGGCGTCGCTGTGCAGTTATGAGGACTTCCAACCCCACTAACGACTGTCATGATGTTGTTATGACCGCCGGGACCAACTTTTTTCCGTGATAGCCGTACCACGAGGCGCCGAGAGAAGTAGACGTGGAATTCCCATCCAAGTTCTGACCAGAGAGAGCGTTGCTTAATTCTGCTGATCGAACGTGGACGCTTGCTCAAGCTACACCACCCAGGACCTTGTACTATCTTAATTCGTAGTTAGTAGTTGGATTTATATAAAAAGATGATGCGTTGTTATTAAATTCCGTATTATCCGAGTAATCTAAGTGATTTAGAAGAGGTTTCACATTAGAGCTTAGACTAGCAGCAGCATTAATAAAGTAATCGTTAAATTGATTGGCTACATCTGAAGGATCAGTTATTATATTGTTCTCAAATGGAATTTTTATATTCTCTTGTGGAACTGTCGATGACTTTCCCGTTTCAGTTTTAATTATATTCCAAGTGGTTTTAATTTTATTTTTTAAAGAAGTTAATAGTTGCAGAGAGATCTGGAATTTACGAAATTAAATGTTCCCATTGTGATTCTAAATATATTGGGCAAACACGTAATTTTGGTACTAGGTTTAAATAGCATTTAACTCATTTTAGATTCAACAGATTTGAAAAATTGAGTATTGCTCAACATATTTCGTAAAAACGGGTCATAGTATAAAAGAGGGAGACCTAAAAATTGTAAAGGCGTTAACTTCAACAAAGCAACAAAATTCTTTTGAAGGCTTGACCATTTTTACGAACCGAGATAATAAACTTTTGAACAAAGATGGCGGACCAATACCGTCCTCCGTCTTATATGATTTGCTGAAGTTACATTGACCGTCGGCCAAGTTCATTGGCCCTCGACCACGCCTCTGGGTCAGACAGTATAAATAGATGTAAACTGAGCGCACATCGCCCACTTCCATTTGTGATTTGGTCACGAGTACATCGTTGCCTTTTCGCTGTGTAAGTTTTTCGTAGCTACCGAAGATGACAGCGTGGCTGTCCAAATACGTATTTAGCAGTTGTTAAATATATGTGTGGTGAGGGGTTTTAACGAATTTGTGATATTTTCAAACCACAGGTTCCATCAGTGTTTTATGCTATTTAGTATTGATTATTTCCTTCATATCCATAATAATGCGTAATCACTATGGTTTCTGTCAGTTTAATAATGACAAAAATTCAAACGTTAAAATTTAACCGAAGTTAAATATGAGTTAAAATTTAATCGCTTGTGCATAATTTTAACATGATTATGAAAAGTGCTTCACAACTGAATTTTATTTATTTATTCAAGAAATAATCACGCCGAACATCCCGCGTGCATGTAAACTAGCCTGAATACATTTTTACGATTTTCTGTCAGAATGTTTTGCTCTGAAGAAATATATCTCGTAAATTTTCCGCCCCAAAATCCCTCGTGCTTCGCACTCGGGATTCTTGCTGAGCGGCAAATTTACTTGACAAATATCTTAACAAAACATTCTGACAGAAAAAGTCAAAATTTAATCGGCTATTATAATGCACTTGGGATATTACTGTTGATAAAAATTCGGTTTTATAGGCAGAGTTTGTAAGCAAATCAAGGTTAAAGTTGCCACACACTACAATATTGCTTCAAGAAATACATTTTTATCACTGTCAGGTGTTGTATATACACAAATTATTACCATATTTTCGTTAGAAATTGCTGAACATTCAAAATAGTTTTCTTCCGGTTTAGTATTAAAAATTATCGAATTAAATGAATGCTTATTACGAACTAAAATACACTTGCGTGCATAGAAATCGGCCCACTGTAAACTTTTGACTTTAACCATAATTTTTTATTAAAATCTATTCATCAGACTAAAAAATAATATGCTGTTTGAAAGACAAATTAATATGCTTCAATATGCGTTAAAATTTATCAAGAGTGCTTATCGTTTATATGCGTAGCAACCGGTAAATAAATTAAACGTATTTATGTGGTGGTTATAAGGAGAATAACAAACTTGTGAAAGATTGAAAATATTGTCTTTGCGATTAAATTTGCACATTATTTGTTTTTCGTAATTTGATTAGTTTTCAAGTGTGTTAGTGTAATGCATACTACACAGGAAAAAGCCGGCCAAGTAATTGTCTTAATCGACAACGGACATAGCCAGCGAGCTGTTGCTCGACAACTGGATATGACACGCGCAGCGGTTCCAAGAGTGTGCCAATGTTATGAGGAGACTGGATCCTTTCATAGGCGACCGGGAACAGGCAGAAAGCGATTTACAACGGCTCGTGATGACCGCTTTATTGTGTCAACAACATTAAGAAATCTTCGCCTTAATGCAGTTCAAGTGCAACAACAGCTCCGTGAAATACGAGGAGTGGCTATTAGTCAGTGGACCGTAAGAAGAAGACTGCAAGAAAGTAACGTGACCCCTAAAACGCCTGTTATAGGTCCAAAACTTACCCCAGCTCATCGTCAAACACGCCTGCGTTTTGCACGGGATCATCTGAATTGGACAGTACAACAGTGGGGGTATGTTCTGTTCTCAGATGAGACCAGGATATGCCTCTATGGTAGCGACCGAAGAAGAAAAGTGTACCGGAGACCAAGAGAGCGATTTGCAGAATGCTGCATTGAAGAGCGGATTGCTTATGGAGGTGGTTCCTGCATGATCTGGGGTGCAATTTCTATGGGAGCACGAACCGACCCTGCTTTCATCCGTAGAGGCGACCGTGGTCACGGGAGAGGAGGTTTAACGGGTGCTAGGTACATCGAGGAGATTTTAGCAGTTCATGTGGAACCTTACGTCGACTACATTGGAGACGAATTTCTTTTTATGCATGATAAAGCGAGGCCGCACACTGCAAGAATCGTACAAGATTACATTACAGAAGTCGGTTTTCAAGTTATGGAGTGGCCAGCACGCAGTCCCGACCTAAACTCGATCGAACATTTATGGGATGAGCTAAAACGAAGAATTCGAGCTAGACTTCGTGCCCCAACTTCGATTCCAGAGCTTATGGTTGCAGTAGAAGAGGAGTGGCTTAACATCCCCCAAGAAACAATAGCCAACTTGATTCGATCTATGCCTAATCACATGAAAGATGTTATTAGGGCAAGAGGGGGTCATACCCATTATTAAAAATTAAGTGTTAAGTTAGATAATTGTCAATAACCATACTTATTTTCGTAATAAAAAAAAGTTAATTTGTTTCATGTATTAATTTCACTATGTTAAGCCTAAGAAGCCGACATAGATTTTAATAAATTGTAACTCATATTAAAGCATATTAAATTGACTTTCAAACAGCATAAATTTTTTTGTGATCTGATGAATACTTTCTAAAAAAAATATAGTTAAAGTCAAAAGTTTACAGTGGGCCGATTTCTATGCACGCAAGTGTATATAACTCTGCATTTTGTCCAGTTGACCCGTCATACTGCAAACTTTTTCTGATAGATTTTGTACATTTACATTAAGCGTCGGTAAAATTTCAAGTTGTTTGCAAATAAATGTTAATTTAGCTCCCATTTCTGTATGCAACACACTTTCCGATTGTTTATTGCCTTTAGTGACCTCTAAGGAGTCTTCAAGCATACACTTGGAACATTTCCATTCTTTGATTGCTTTATTAGCGTCTTTCATTGCTGTAAATTGTTCCACACTAATCTGCACACAATTTATGTGATATGATCTTTTACACAGCGATGTACACTCGATAACATCATCGTAACGACCGATTTTCTGGGAACGCTCTGCACATACAACACCGCTACCCGCCATGTTTTAACGTGGCAGGTGCAGCGGGTTTACCGAATACTGCTTCGTAATTTGTATTTGATCTTGGATTTTTTCCTTGACATATCTCGAAATTTATTAAATATCCACTGGGCGCATTCAAACACCATACTTTGTACTCAAATCTGATTGGCCTTCCACGAATAAACTGTTTACAACCGTGTCGTATCGAATCATCGACTCATCGGATGAAAGGTTCTGCTCCGAGATGAAATTTTCTAGAAATGTTATTTTCATTGCATCTGTCAACGATCGTAATTTGTACATTTTATCCGATCCATCAATGTTATTATTATTTGTAAAAGGGATAAACCGGCAAATCTGCAAAAATAGGCATAGTGTTCCTAGTTTCCATTATTATATTTTGTAGAAAATCATGAGTGAAGAATAACTCAAACATTTCCACGCAGCTCATGGAACTGTATTTCATATAATCTCCTATGGGAAACTCGTTATTCGGAGTTTGCAAGTCTCCTTGAATATATTTGGGTGTCTGATTTATAAGCCACATTCAGTGCATGATAACTAGTACTTTGTATTGGTCTTTCCTCTATATCAGCATCATCATGATCTACTTCTCTATCAGCATCATCTTTATTAACAAATACAATCTCGGCAGGAGCAGATACTTGCCTGCGATTTAGATTATCTGCTAAACCCCCTTCATCCTCATCTGCAGAGTCTTCATCTGTGAGAATATTGCTCTCAGGAGGCTCAATAAATATATCCGTCGAATAATCCTCATCATAAGCAATATCTAATGCTTCCTGAAGTGTAATTCCGCTGAAATAAAATATTTAGTCAATAAGCAAGTCACAAGTATGTTACCCCCTAAAGCGAACATATGGGAACGGTGATTTTCGCTTCAAGATATGAAACCAAGCACAATATAAGTTGTAACGTATTATATGTAAATCAACAGTCTTACGTTTCACTTACATAATACCAAATTCAAAATTCAAGCATAATAATACACTAAGCCATAATATAACTTACACAAAATTGTTGTCGATATTTTTAATTTCCCAGCTAACGGTCGTTTTCATACACGCACTGGACACTTAAAAAACAATGGTTGCCCATTAATTAATCACTATAGCACTTTTTAAACCTTCCTGATGCAAATACATGAAACTAATCTGAGGAAGGTCACAACATGCAGCGCCACCAAGCACGTGATTGCAGACCTGACCGGCAGCTCTATATGGTACCTTTAGGCGTTAATGGGTTAATAAAATATGTTAATGTGTCTATAACACCCACAAATTCGTCTTCTCTACAACTTGAACCAGCAGAATGTGGTGGTACAAAATTATTGATTAAAAGAGCTTTATTGGAAGTGATGAAAGAAGAACATGTGGAATTGATATTTCGGAAACCATGGCTCCGAGTACAGCAGCAATAATTTTCAATAGATTCTTATTTCAAAAGCCTTGGAAAAAATGTCCATAAATATATCAGGCCATGTCAAGAGAAAAACCAAAGACGCAGCTATCAATTTCTTAGAATGGCCGAGTTTAGAATAGGAAGACAAGACTTCCAAAACGAAACGTGCTAAGAACTTCGAAGCTCTTTACTATGAGGAGGGCAAATTCTGGTACCATTGGCACTATCAAATAGATTAATAGATGATAGAAAAGTAACAGGAAATCTGCTGTATCAATGGCTTTTAGATAAAGGTAAACCCGTGAGATGGGGTTTAACTAATGACTATTCGGTATTCGTTTGCTAGAGGCATTCGTTTGCTAGACGTCGATGTGTGAGCATCGCTGATTTCTCGCTCGTGTGGATCTCGTTAAAGCTCAATAAATTTAGCTATTTATCTGTATAAAATGGAGTTGCAGTGCAGTACTTGTAATTTGAACATTACCGACAACCGATCTTATTTAGTGTGTTGTGAATGTGAAAATAATTATCACCTAGAGTGCGCAGGAAAAAGAAGTGAAAAACTCGATAAACTTTCCGAAATCGAGAAGCGTGCATGGAAATGCAAAACATGCACTCAGAGTGTTTCAGCAGATACGCAAGAGGTTTCAAGAGATAATATTATCAATCCGGAAACTCCAGTGGTAATGGAGTTTGAGAAGTTCGAAAAATTAAACCTGGAACAAAAACTAAACGTTCAATTCCAAATGATTTTGCAAATCCAAAAACAGCTGGCAATGGTGCCTAATCTACAGGAGAAACTTCTGCAGATAGATAATCAAAACGAGAAGATTGTACAACAAAATGAAGTTTTGCAGCGTCAAAATCAAGAATTGCGCTACAGAGTCGAGGCTCTCGAGCAGCGATCGAGGATTAAAAACTTGGAGCTATCGGGGGTACCAGAAATGCCTGGAGAAAATCCAAGCGATATTGCGTTGAATATTTTTCGTCTGATTGGTATGGACTTATCCGCTACTGTCATCGAAGCCTGCCACAGAGTTCCCATCCGAAATCCAAGGAAATATAAACCCATTATTGTTGCATTAAACAGTCGGCAGTTAAAAAACAATATTTTGAACACCTATAAAAATAAGATTAAGGGGAGTAAAATTACTGTAAGTCAGATATATCCTACCCTTAATGATAATAAAATTATTTCTATTTACGATCACTTAACTGTTCAAAATAAAAACCTTTTATATGAATGCAAAACGTTTGCTAAAGATAAAAATTACAAATTTACGTGGGTCAAAGACTGCAGACTCTTTTTTCGTAAAAGCGAAAACTCTCCAATCATATCTGTAAATACCATTCTCGACTTAGAAAAGTTAAAAGTATGATTTTGTTCTTCATGATGTACGATTATTTCTTTGTATCTGCAGGTGTATATAGAAAATTACGTTCTGTTGTATTTTTCCTCAAGGAGAAAATATTTTGTAAAACTGTAATGCTTTTTAATTTTAAAATGAAATAAAACAGAAACTAATTTTAGTACAAACGGGGTTCACAGAACGGGAATAATTCTAATTTTTATTCCATTTTCATTGGATTTCTTTTTTTTTCTTAAGTTTTAACTTTTTCTTTTGCCTGTCCTCTGTCTTGCTTGTGAAGTAGATAACTGAATGTGTCCTATCTTAAATTGTGCACTTATCAATTGTCGTTCACTTGTGTGTAATTTTATTGATTTCAGGGATCACGTCCTTCAACATTCATACGATATTGTGGCTGTTGTCGAAACCTGGTTAAAGGACTCTGTTAACAATAATGACATCTTAATAGAAGGATATACTATCGTACGCCAAGATAGACAAAGTCGAGGAGGTGGAGTTGCGTTTTACTTAAATACATCTTTATCTTTTACTGTTATCGATACCGTACGTGATATTGAACAGTTATGGTTAAACATTTATTTTAAAAATCGTAAGTATGCATTTGGAGTGGTCTATAATCCACATGAAAGGTTTTATTATGAGTTTATCAATACATTAGAATTAACATTATCTGTGATATTACCTACTGTTGAGGGTATTTTTTGCCTTGGCGATTTTAATATAGATTTGTTTGATGTTGACAGTTTGGCCACAGGTTATACTGTAAACTTTTTTGAAACCTTTAATCTTTTTCAGTTGATTAATGAGCCAACCCGCGTAACAGCTACATCTAGCACACTTCTTGATTATTTAATTACTTCAAATAAACTGCTCAAGGACAGGTCTAACGAGTAGCTTCAGAATGTGTAGTTCAAAACGTGACCACCGAGCTTCTGTAGATGGCGCCAAGTGGACAAACCGCCACTGTGCTACAATGCTTGGAAATTTTGCAAAGTGGAAAGCCAAAACCAAATAGCGCATGAAGGTGCTCGGGACCTTAGCAACAACTTTGCCCCCTTTCAAAATTTCGATATCTGTAGCCGTTCGAAAGTTACAGGCGATCCGGACGGACGGACGGACGGACAAAACGTTCGCATAAGTACGCTGAAGCTACTAATAAAGACCTAGTCTCATCTTTTTCTGTTATTCACGGCATCTGTGACCACCACATTGTACGTGGCACGTTCACTTTACCTTACATTAAACCCTATCCGATTATTCGCACGTCTAGAGACTTTAAAAACTTTAATTATGAAGAATTTTACTCGGCACTACGTTCTATCCCATGGCAAAATTTTTATGATATCTACAATGTTGATGATAAAGTAAAATTTTTTGTTGAAAATTTAACAATTCTGATAGATTTGTTTGCTCCAATCAAAACTTTTAGAATCACTAAACAGTGTGCCCCATGGTTGACTGACACCATTAAAAATATGATGCGATTGTGTGATCAAGCCTTAAGTCGTTTTAAACGGTCCAAAGATACTAATCACTACAACTATTACAAGCAGTTAAGGAATTAAGTTGTAAGTGCGGTTAGGAGAGACAAAAAAGCTTATTACACCTCATTATTTGCTAATAACTCTAAATTATTTTGGAAGAACTTAAAAGACTTGAACATTTCAAAAAAATCCCAAACTGAGTTACCTCCTGCTTTAAATGATTATAATAAAATTAATACTTACTTCATTACTTCTATTCCAAAGCTATCTATAAATTCAAATGATACTAGGGCATTCTATAGTAACAACATAAAAGACTTAATAACTTCTTTTTTTCGATTTTGAAGCAGTCGATGAAATTCAGGTACTCAAAATCATTACAACTATTAAAACTAATGCAGTGGGGTATGATGGTATTAGCAACAGAATTATTAAATTGTGCCTTCCTTTTATTTTGCCCATCATAGCCCACCTCTTAAATTTTTGCTTAGAAAATTCGGTATTCCCCGATGACTGGAAAAAATCTTTAATAAATCCTATTCCGAAAATCAAATCACCTAAAGAACTAAATGATTTACGTCCTATTAGTATCTTGCCGTTTATGTCAAAAATATTAGAAAGGATAATGGATCAGCAACTTCGTAATCATATACAGCTAAACAATGTGCTGCCAGTCAACCAATCAGGTTTCAGAAAGGGATACAGTTGCGCCACTGCCTTATTAGACATTGTTGACGATTTGGTTGCAGCTGCAGATGCTGGTAAGATAACGGCTGTCGTTCTTTTAGATTACTCAAAAGCATTTGACACAATAGACCATAAAGTTTTGCTATCAATTTTCAATTACATAGGTTTAAAACCTAAAGCTATTAAAATATTACATAATTATCTTGTAAATCGTTATCAGGCCGTCCGCGTAGGTAACAATGTTTCTGAATTCATTGAAAATAAATCAGGAGTTCCTCAAGGATCGATTCTTGGGCCTCTTCTGTTTACGCTTTATATTTCTCATTTTCATACTGTTCTAAAGCATTGCAATCATCACTTCTATGCCGACGATTCACAAATTTATTTTTCTTTTGAAGCTTCTGACAGCTTGCATGCAGCTGACCTTATAAATCAAGATTTAAATCGTATTGCTGATATTTCTATGCAACATTGTTTAAAACTAAATGCTGATAAGTCGGCTGTTATATTTTTTGGAAGAAAGAACGATATTGCCTTCGCTAAAGATAATATGATAATAAAGATCGATAATAAGGTAATACCAATTGTTGATACAGTTAGAAATCTAGGACTAATTCTAGATACAACATTACGATTTAAAAAACATATATCACAATGCTTACAAAAAGCGTACAGCAATCTCAGGTTGATCTACCAAAATCGTCATATGCTGGACACTAAGGTAAAGAGTATTTTATGCGATAGTTTGGTTTGATCACAAATGGATTTTTGTGATGTGGTGTATGATTCATGTATCGATTCACAAGATAAAGCTAGAATTCAAAGACTTCAGAATGCATGCTTGCGGTTAATATTTGGTATACGTAAATTTGATAGAATATCTCATAAACTTAAAGACATCAATTGGCTAAATATGTTAAACAGACGTTATTTGCATTACTCAGTACTATATTTAAAATTTTGTTACTCAAAACACCACCTTATTTATATTATAAAATTACATTTAGGACAGATCTCCATAACTTAAATTTGAGGTTCCGGGGCAACATTACTATACCACGATTAATTAACGAATTCGGACGACGTCGATTTACTTACACTATAGCGAAATGGTGGAATGATTTGCCACAGAACCTCAAAGTTCTATCGTTACCTGCGTTTCGACATCAGCTTCGCTTATTACTATTATCTAGACAAAATTGTTAATCAAAATTTTTTCATTACTTCATTATGCTCGGTCGGCAGTGGTAGATGCTGCGTTGTCGCTGTCGCGCTCTTTCTAACTAATTAATTTAGATGGTTGGAGGAGGCGCGACTGCGGTGGCGTGGGCGTACGCTGGTTATAAATTCTATGTTAACTTGCTACTTAAAATTTTCTCAGGCATACCGCGGAGGACAGACAGAAAGAAAAACAGTGCAGACGAACTATGGGGTTAGATGGTAGAACAGCTTACGGCTTGACGTGAGCTGAATCTCGCCTCATACATTGTTTGATTTTCTTATGTGTATTTATTTTTAAATAAAGGCCACATTATTATTATTATTACTATTATTATTCCTTGTACGAACACTCATTGCAATTCCTACAACGTGACCAAAGACTTGAATACAGTTTTTGATCTGCAAGTTATTCTTTATATCCTTCATTAAGTGAGAAAAATATATAAATGAACAACTTCTTTATTGTCGATCAGATATCCTTGGTACCTATTTTCTGCATTGTTTATAAGACAGTGTAGTTTGTTTCGTTTAAAAGGGTATTTATAGCAGCTTGATTAGTAGAACCTTGATCGTAAATAGTAGCTACTATATTCGCCTCTGTTTCCATTATTTGCCGAATCACATTGTACCATTCGAAGCAAATTTGCTGTTGCAGTTGTGCCTTCACAAAAAGTTAAACAAACTGGTTGTTTCCATTTTTATAAATGCCTCGTACCGTGAACACTAAAGCGTGATCTGCAAATAAGGCACTTCTCTCTGATCCACCAAGGTCAAGAATAGTTATTTATGTATTAAGGGCATAATCATGATTAGGTACGTGGTAATACATTTTATTTTATTTTGATTCTTAAACTAGACAAAATTCAAGGATTCAGTGTTTTGGCTACAGGCTACTGAGCCATTGTTGTGCTGGCTTTATGAATTTTTGGTGTGCTGTGATTTATATGCAGATTGTTGGTGTTGTTATACTACATTGTTGGTGTTTGTTATACTGCTTAGCAACTTTATAGGACCCAGGGCCATAAAAACCATTTTACGCCCCCTAGAGGGAGTAAATAATAGTTATTTATGTACTAAGGGCGTTAGTTGGATGTTTATACCCTGAGGGCGACCGGTTTGTAAGTCGCCTGAAAGTATATACATCAAGCTATGCCCATGGTGCATACAAAATGTTATGTTTCACTAGTTTATTATGAAATCCATAAAAGTTTAAAATGAAAAATGAGAAATAAGAAATACTAAGTATATTATCACTATTCTATCATAGCAGTTACAAACGTTGCTAGGAAAACGGTATTCGCTGACATTGTTTGTATAATGTATTGTATTGTATTGTCGGTAACCTCATTTTACCTTGCGGTGTAGATGCTGGCGTCTGGCGGTACAATGCTCAACTTGCCCCGGATTCGCGTTACAAAGTTGGAGAGCGCTTTTTGTGCTTGCGCAGCAACCATTGTGTGAGGTGTGTCTTGGTGATGTGTTGACCTTTTTACTCTACCTCTTAGGTCTGTGGTTCTGAGTAGAGCACAGTTAATTTGATGCCCAACTGTGAATGGTCGCACCGAGCCCGATTCCAATCGCCAAGGCTGCGGAAAGATTGGCGTTTCCGAGAGTTCAAACCAAGGACTTGATTAATGCAAACCTAGCGCTTTCCCAACTGCGCTATCCAGCTTCCTTGTTTCTATAAACAAAGTTTAATTTACTGTCAAATTGAGCGAATTTGATGGAATTCCTGCAGTAATCTTTAAAAAAGCAGAAAAGGCAACTGAAAATTTGTTACCCAAAACGTTTAAAGATGCCTACGATAACGAATATATTAAATTTGAGCGTTAGATAGTGGATAATTCTGTAGGACACATTAATGAAACTGTACTACTTGAATAGATATTCGGAGATTTGGCCGAATCATTCTGCCCCAGTTCATTATGGACTAAATACTCTATGCTAAAGACTACTACAAGCGCGTAGGAGCGTTTTCAATTTTAGGGGGGCCAATTTTTTAAAATGGTAGGTAACTTTTTCAACATTTTATTTTAACAAAACTATAATTCATTGTTTATAAAAAAATCACATAAAAATGTTAATAAAAAAAATTTCTTAATTAATAGGTGCAAAAAACAAACTGAACCCTTTGGATTCTTAACTATAGGTAGGTACACATTAAAATAATTTTAAGAAAATTGAAAGAATTTTTCTGGCTTCCTCACATGTAAACATAACAATTAGACATTGTTCACGCCAAAGGTATCTACGACTTAAATAAACTCTGGCCACTTTTTTGTCCAAATATTGTGAGTCGATGTGTATTGACGCCGATAAATTCGTCTATCAAACGATCGACATTCAGTAGTGATGCTTGTTCTTTGTAGGTATGTAAAATGCACAAGTGATTTAATCTTTCCTGCATCATCGTACTTCTTAGGTACGTTTTGATTCGTCGCAACATAGAAAAAGACCGTTCAGCGCCTGCACTTGTAACGGGAACAACAAGTAGCAAATTAATTAAGCTTTCCAATTCAGGGAACAGCATCTGAATTTCTGGAGCTAAACCAACAAATTTTTCTCTGACGTCATCTAGGGAATAACACTGCTCCAATCGAGGCTTCGATAAAATTATTTGTTTAAACATCTCGTGCTGTGTTTGATACCTTGAATGACTGATATTATAACGATCTAATAAATTTATGTAATTTGTTTCTTCTGATTTGATTCCAGAAAGCAATATGTGCTCTAAATCAATTATGTCCTTATAACCGGATTGATTAAATCGATTTTCGATTTCGCCGATCACTGTGTCTAATGCTTCAAAATACATGGATCGGCACATATCTTTTGTATTAGAAAAATGAAAATCAGTTGTTGATTTGGCTTTGTAATTCAATTTTGCGGGAACATTTCTTTTTCTGGGTAACCTTATCTTCTCTAAATTGAATTTTGACTCAATAGCTTCTGTCTGATTCCAAATCTTGTCAAAAGATGCTTCATTTCTTAATAATTTTAAAGCTCCAATGACTGTGTCAATAGCTTTTTTTGCTCCAGAAAAGGTGATTTTTTTATTTTGAAGAATCAAGCTAAGTTCTTCGGTTGGAGCAAAAATTTTTTCACATACAAGAAGAGTCAAATAATTGATGGATTTTTCTGCTCTGTCGAAAAGTCCACGGGCTTTTGACGCAATAGGGTCCTTTGAAGTTGCCATATTTTCCAAAAAATCAATGATGGCTGCATAATTTTTTAAAGCATTGGCAACAGCACTTAATCTAACCGTCCACCTAGTTGGACACAGTGGTCTAGGATTTCCTCCATCTAAATCGAGTTCTTTACAAATATCTTTAAATAACTCTGTTCTTTTAGGTGATTCTTTCACGAGAACACCAATATCATTCAACCACTGCATTGTATCTCGGAGAATATGCACAGTTCTGACAGAATCTTGGAGGGCAAGTTTAAGAGAAATAGTGGAAGATCTGAAAGTCAGAATCACTGTCCTGGAAGAAAATGAAAAGAGCTTAAAGAAAAAGGTAATAGTCCTAGAAGAAAAGCTGAAAATATCTGAAGCAGGAAAAAAAGGTAAACATAAGCCATTGGAAAATTCCATCGATAATGTTGGTAGCAAGGCAAATATTACACCAGGTTTAGCTCAAGTGAACTACTGTAACAGCCCTGGTAGCTCAAATGAGCTAGTTCTACCAAAAGTAGCAGAAAGAAGGAACTTAACCTCACAATCAGATAATGATGTTTCAAATATAAACAATATAAATCGGGATGTAAACCTAGTGAAAAACACTGAAGAAAATGTACCAGAAAACCAAGAAGATGGTCGGAAACTTGTAAGAAGACGTCAAGGAAACAACAACCCCCGAAATATAAACAATATAAATCGGGATGTAAACCTAGTTAAAAACACTGAAGAAAATGTACCAGAAAACCAAGAAGATGGCTGGAAAGTTGTAAGAAGACATCGAGGAAACAACAACCCACGAAATAATACCAGGCCTCCTCCTATCCAGGGCTCAAATACAGAGGGCAGTCTAGAGGTCGCACAAAGATTGCACTGGCTGTTCATTTCAGGGTTATCAAAAAAGTCCGACACTAAGGACATCCTAGACTATCTAAAAAAGCAAAACATTGATTGTGAACAGTGTATATGTGAAAAAATGGTTACTAGAAACAATAATATGACTTGCTTCAAACTTGGGATACCGAAAGACCTAAAAAATACCATTATGAGTTCTGAATTTTGGCCTAGTGGAATATGGGTCAACCATTTTTTGAACCTCGAGCGCCGACGGGCAAGAACATAACAGACTCAGTAAGTGTTAAAAATCCCAAAAGGAAAATTAAGTTATTGCATGCCAATGTACAAAGTATAAAAAATAAATTGCTAGAATATGAGGTGCTACTCAGGGAAGAAAATGTCGATTTGTTTTGTGTTAATGAGCACTGGCTCACTACAAGTGAATTTAATGTCACTAGTATCAGTGGCTACAGGGCAGCTGTGGGTTTTTGCAGGTCTGCGAGAACTCATGGTGGGGTCGGAATATACTTGAAAGATAATATCGAGTATCAGGAACTCAACATCTCTGGTTTCTCTGAGGAGTTGCACTGTCAGGCTGTACGAGTGTCTCTTAAATCATTAAAGCTTCAGCTGCTTACGGTATATAGATCTCCCAGTGGTTCCTTTGATTTATTTATTGAAAGAATTACCTCTATACTGGACACCCTTGATTTTAGTAAAACCATTGTTATTACAGGAGATTTTAATGTCCATTTTTCAGCGGACACTAGCAATCATGGTGCACTTTCTTTGAGCAACCTCTTAAACTCATATGGTTTGTTTCAAACCGTTAGCTTTCCCACCAGAAACAATGCATGCTTAGACAATATATACACTAATATATGCTTTGACAGCCTTAAGGCTGAGCCGTGTGATCTCTGTGAGCTTTCCGATCATATGGGCATTCTACTCAGTTGCAGTTTATCTATGAGCCCTACTACAAGCAGTGCTAGAGTTTTGTACAGACCAATATCTGATGAAGGTCTTTTTAAATTTTATAACTTGATTGATGCTGTGGATTGGGGTTTTGTAACTGGGCTTGGTGGAGATGTTGATAGTCAGTTTAGTATGTTTTTTGGTGTGCTCACTGAGGCTGTGGACAAATGTTTTCCACTTAAATCTAAATTAGCTAGTAATCATTCATCTGTTATCTCAGGTAATTGGTTTACTGATGAACTCAGAGATATGAGGGAACGGTTAAGACTGTTAACAGTTTTAAATAAACAAAACCCTAACCTTATATCAAAAACCGTTGTCAATAAATACAAAAAACAATATCGCCATGAAATATCAAAAGCTAAAAAAACTGCTTATGATGGATATATCAATGCATCATCCAATAAACAACGTGCTATGTGGACTGTAATAAAGTCTAATTCAATTAATAATGTTAAAAATATGTCAACCAGTTTGAACGCTGAAACATTTAATACCTTTTTTGTTCATGTTGCCGATAATATAATTTCTGAACTGCCTAGCCCCAATACAACTTTTGATGAGTACATTTCTGGCAGATTTGGAAATCCTAGAAATGAACCTTTTATGTTTTCACCTGTGACACATAACATGGTTAGGGAAAGAATAAATTGCTTAAGAAACAGTGAGAGCAGAGACTGTTATGAATTAAATGTAAAGATTATAAAGAAAATAAAGAATATTATCATCTCTCCTCTTACCAAACTAATTAACTTGTGCATATCTCAAAATATATTTCCCACAGCTCTAAAGATAGCAAGGATAGTACCTGTGTTTAAAAATAAGGGGTCCATTGATGATGAGGGAAATTACCGCCCTATATCTCTACTACCTATCATATCAAAAATATTTGAATCTCTTATAAAGGAACAGATGAATGATTACCTTGAGAAAAATAACATCTTTACTCAGAAACAGTATGGCTTTAGGAATAAAAGATCAACCACAGCAGCAATCGACAACCTGACGGAGGGTGTTTCAGATGGTTTTGAGCGGGGACTGGATACTTATGCATCATTCTTTGACTTGACAAAGGCCTTTGACTGTGTCTCTTTTGATATTCTACTTCATAAACTCCTAATTTATAATTTCCATGCTAATAGTATTGCTCTACTCAAGTCTTACCTGTATGAGCGTACTCAGTATGTATCCTACAATGGAGAGGTTTCAAAAAAACTATCTATCAAATATGGAGTACCGTAAAGTGGGGATACTTGCAACATTTTCAAAATTCTTTTGTCAATAAGTTTTTTATTTTTTTGTCAAATTTTACATTATTGGTACCAAAATTTTAGTCTTGTGGTCTAGTATCCGATTTTAACAAAAAACTTTGAATAAAATGAATATTTAATATATATTTAAAAAAAAAACCGGGTGTTGCAAGTTAGACACACTAAAGTGGATACTTGCAACAGGTGTCTTTTTTCAGTAGTAATCGCATTTAGGAGCGCGTATTGATTTACTTGCAACACAAAAAATATTTTAAAAAAATAATTTGGGTATTTGAATGGTAGTGGTATGATTGTAGATTAAAAAAATGCATTTATTTAGTTTTTTTTATTAAAAATACAAAAATAAACGTATAATCAACTTATAGGAACATATAATCAACTTAAATTCTTACAGGAACATCAAAAAGGAACAAAATGACCCTAAACTAAATAATAAAAAATAATTTTAAACAAAACATATTATGTAAGTTTCAAATGACCGGGAAATGTATAAACTCCACGTTTTGCTTTCGGTGCGGGTAACTTCATTTTTACTTGATTTATATCGACAATTGATAAATCATCAATTTCTGGATATTTAAAGCTATTTTTAGGCAATTTTGTACCTGCGGCCGCTCTTAGAAATTTGCAATACAGTGAATTATTATTATCATTTTCACGTAAAACTTCTTGAACATGACCAACATACATCACGGCCTGTCGTCTCTTTGTTTCAGGAATAAATTGAACCAATATGTAGTCTCCTTCATTGTATTCATTTGGTTCTAAGTTAAATTCATCCCAATTGTCGGAATCTGAATCATGGACAGACATGTGGCTATCCGAGAGCGAACTGTCGCTCTCTTTTGAAGTGGTGGCTCTCGGAAATAATTTTGTGTTAAAATCATCTTCTATAAGATCTTCAGATTCTATTACATTTGTTGCTTCGTCTTTTTCATTTGTATCAAAAGATACACTTCTTCCTGCAATTACATTTAATCTCTTTTTGCGCTTAATCTGCCTATTTTCATCTGGAAAGCGAATCTTTTGTAACAAGTCTGTAAAACTATTGTTTAAGGCGTCTTGATTTAAAGGTGCTTGTGCTTGGCACCAATCTGGCAGTCGCTTTAGCACTTCTTCTCTATTCAGAGGATATATCCCTGTGGCCCTAAATCCTGCTACCAAATTTTCAGGCTTCACTTTTTCAAGAGTTTGTCTTAATAATCTTGGAAATTGATCCTTTGGAATACAACCTTTATTTTTTTGTTTCCAATTAAGTAGAACATCCCTCCAAGCAGATTTAACTGGTCTAAAAAACGCCACGTCCAATGGCTGGCATAAATGTGTCGAGTTAGGCGGCAATAATATAAATCTAATATTATATTCTCTACAGGTACGCATCACCCGATCTGAAAGGTGGCTCGACAAATTGTCTCCTATCATGACTTTTGGTCCATCTTTTTGCCGGAAATATTGCAAAGCAATTTTTAAAAACCAGTCTTCAAATATTGTAATGTCAAACCACCCTGACTTCGACCGATTATATTTCGCACCCTCTATACCATTTTCAGTCCATGTGTCATATAAATGTAGCGACTTATAGACGACGTATGGTGGTAATATATGCCCTGCAGCTGAACCAGCCATCATAACAGACACTGATGTCTTGGACGAATCCATATATCTTTCACTATGACGAGCACCTCGTTTAACAATGACTTTTTGACGACCAGGATCGTCACAAAAATTGGTCTCATCATAATTAATAATATTTTGAGGAGGCACATTTTCAAGACTATTCTCCAACTCAGTAAAATATTCATTAATCATATCACTGGAAACTTGAGCTCTGGCCCGCTTTATGTTTTCGCATAATCTCGCAGAAAGCTAAAATATATTTTTAAAATTAATTAAAATTTGTATAATTATTGGCTAGTTACAGCCTACCTTAGATTTGTGCCTATTTAAAAAATTTCTTGCCCATTCCAAACCTGGCATATTGTTATTTCCAAAACGATTCTCCCGAACACCTTTACGATCCAGGTATTGTTTTACTGTTAACCGTATATCATATGAGGTTAATGGAAACCCCCACTGTGCGGCCAAAAGGATATTATTAACAAATGCTTCCTCCTCTTCCTTGGGAAATACTGGTTGCCTCCCAGGGTTACGGGAAAACAAATTCCTTCTTTTCCGTGAGAGTGTTGATGGGTCAATTCCGAATCTCCGGGATGCTTCCCGAATTCCGGAACCATTTTCAATAGCCCGTAATGCAGCTTCCAAAGTTTCGTCGGAAAAATTTTGGTACGATCTACTCCCTAACTGCTTTTTGTGTTTTCGGGGCATGTTGCAAGTTACCCACTTCTGGACATGCAATTAAAAAAAATATATATTTACAAAAATCTTTTAACTTAAATCAAAACTGGGTATTTAAGGTTTTAGACCAAGCATCTAAGCACATTATATCCAAATTTGATACAAATCCCACTGTAAATAAGCTCTGAACAGGGGAAGTTATACAGAAACAATTTAGAGCACTTACCGTAGACGACGAAAAATCCCGCCAAATTTATCGTAGTAAATTTTGTGCAGCGCTATACTTGCATACAAGTCGACCTACCGATCCGTACTAAACGTAAACACGCAAGCGGTTGACGCGCGGCCTAACCTAGGGGAGGGGGAAAGCAAACATTCCACCCGGTTCATATTGTTGCAAGTTATACCACTGTTGCAAGTATGCCCACTTTACGGTACCTCAGGGTTCAGTCTTGGGGCCTCTGTTGTTTCTAATTTTTATTAACGATCTGCCTAACTCTGTCCCAAATTCAGACTTAATTCTCTTCGCAGATGACACCACCAACTTGCAGCAGTATCATCCCTCTGAACCTATTAATGAAATTATATCTGAAAGAGAGCTAGATATTCAAAAGTGGTTCCAGGCTAATAATCTTAGTCTGAATTACACCAAGACCCAACACATAAACTTCTCACTTCGTTATGCTCAACCTGACCTCCCGTGCAGCCGATCAGTTAAATTCTTGGGGGTATACCTGGACTCTCGGCTTACTTGGGAAGAATATGTTTCCCAACTGTCCTCTAAACTATCGAAAATAATTTTTCTAATCAGAAGCTTGTCAAAAAATGCTTCCAGGGATATACTTCTATCAGCGTACCATAGGTATTTTGCATCTAACATGTCATATGCAATCTTAAATTGGGGTCATTCAGCTCATATGCCCAAAATATTTGTCCTACAAAGAAAATGTATTCGTATTATCATAGGACTGGGCTACAGGGACTGTTGTCGACATTGTTTTGGGGAGCTCCGGATAATGACTATCCCGTGTGTCTATATTCTGCGTTGCTTGATCCACTTAAGGAGAAATATCACTCTGTTTCAAACTCATGGGGATGTCCATGACTACCCAACTCGCCACAATCATAACATCATTCCTGGCTTTCGCAGACTTGGGAGGACCCGCAGGGGTACTGACTACCACTGCATAAAATTCTACAATGTCCTTCCAGATAATATAAAAAAACTTAATGAGAAATTATTTTTGTCAAAAATAAGAACTTACTTAATTTTGAAATCATTTTATTCCCTTGAAGAATACCTCACCAGTGACTTTGAAGACCTTTGAGTATTTGAGATTGAATTTATTAGTAATTCTTTTCAATAATTGTCATTAATGTAAAATTTTAATTGTAAATTATTGTTTGTTTGTGATACTTCTATTTTAAATGATTATGTTAGAGTTTTATATAGATGTATGTTTAAATATTTTGTTTTAAAGTGTTAATTGTATTTTCTTATATATTTAACATTATTTATATGGTTGCTGACCTGTATAAACACTTATTTTGTGTACTGATACTAATAAATAAACTAAACTAAACTAAACTAAGTCTGTGGTTACTGCAATGAACATACAGCGCTAAAGGTTGTAGTTCTAACATTCTTGCTTGAACCCCTCTGTATGTACCCGACATATTAGCGCCTCCATCGTAACACTGACCCCGTAAATTATCAAGAGATAGGCCAAATCGTGTTAAACAATCTAGAATTAAACGTGTAAGCGTCTCTCCTGTAGTCGAAGCAGTAGTATATAAGCCTAGGAAATATTCTTCCACTGCAAAAGTCTCTTTCACAATTCTCACAGAAATTGACACTTGCTCTTTATTAGTTATGTCTGATGTTTCATCAACAATCAAACAAAACTGTAAATTCCGGATGGTTAACAAAATTTCCCTTAAAATAGCGTGTGCCATTTGTTGCAACATTTCATTTTGTATCTGAGGAGACAAAAACTGATTTTTTTGAAGAAACGATTTAAGATGAAGATAATCTTCACTTCTCAGATTTAAAAGTTCTCGAAAATTGCTGTCATAATCGGAATGAGAACGTATAGCCAAACCTTGCTTTGCAAGAAATGCAAGAGTTGTGAAGATTTTTTCTAGAGTAGCTTGAGCTATTTTTTGATCACTTAGGCAAATCATGTTTAGTTTACTGGCGATAGTTTCTCTCTTTTCTGCATTATCTAATTTCAAAACAGCTTCACGATGAAGACTAGAACGTTCATGCAAATTAAATTTTTTGTCTCCTTTTTTCCAATTGTTAAAACCTGAGGTTAAAAATGCATCCTGCAGCTTGTATGTGAACGTTATGAGATTTAATTGAGTGGCTTTAACACATAAATAACAAACAACCTTTTTAATGTTAACGTCAAAATGAAGCCACGGATACCTGACAAACCACTCATCCTGAAACTTTCTATCCCTGCTTCCTAGAATTTGTCTAGGTATGCTACTTGTTTTGGGATGGAATGGTGCTTCAGAAAAATGTGATAGTGATAATAATTCACGTGCTGTTTTTAACATTTCAGGATTTGATTCGCTTCTGTTCTGTTCAGCCGAAATCTTACTTAAACTTAAGTTGGTACCAGTATCAGCAAAAATTTTATCATCACTATCATTTATTTCAATATTCACCGTCTCCACTAAAGATGTTGCTGATTCACTAGCACTATTTTGATTTTTTGATGTAGTAGGAATAACATTTTCCTCGCCTTTGACAACACAAGTCGCATCAGTGCCAGCAATATCTGAAATAAATTAGGTTGTTGTTGTTAGGTGTTATTAGGTAGGCACTAAGGCACGGGCACCTAAATTTACAGTTTCTACTTTAAATGCAATCGTAATAAATTTTATGCAATATTCATTAAAAACCAAAAATACGATTCGTTAAAAAATCGGAATTTTAAAATGTTATTTTAATGAACCTGTCCGTCTTTTTTTGCAGTCCCGATTACTGTCAGCAACTGAAGATGTAATAAAAAAACTGGTTACTTTTTTCTGAGACATATTGTAATTTACTAGTCCACTCTTCTATGTTCACTCTATGCCGATTCACATTGAACTGAGTAATGTGGCAATGGCTGCAATTGTTTTGCTTGCCCAATTCTCGGAAAACCCTCGGCTCAGCTGCAGTCGGCGAGACCGAGAAATTCTTGGAAGAACAGTAAAAATTCACATTTCTTCTTACGACTTTTTAGTGCACAAGACGCCACATCCAAAATTATTAATTAAAAATTTTAAAAAGGTGAACTTATTAAAAACATTATAAACAACTGATAAAAAACAAATTTTATGGAATTAGACAAATAATAGTAGTAAAGAAAAAAAGAACACTTGAAAATTTAGGGGGGGGCCATTGGCCCCCCTGGCTCCTACGCGCTTGGACTACTACAATGGTAACAAAAACTACATACTTAAATACCAGATAAACCTATACGTTAGATCAAGTGGCTTAACTCGATTTAGTCTTTGAACGTCAGATCCAAACGCGCCACCCTGTAGAAAGACTCTCAAAAAGTTTATCGGTGCTGTCAAAATAAGCTCCGATGTCATTTGACAAACTTTCAATCTCCATTATTAGCAAGAATAAAAGTGGATGCAGTTTCAGTTTTTGTGGAATTTGTTGACAAATTATCTGCTTTCTCTGGATTTTGAATTTCTTTCGTCTTATCCTGATTGAGAGCTATCCATCCTCCTGTATGAATTTTAGTTATTTATTATAAAGTTTACGGAAAACCCCATTTTAAAAAATAACAAATACAACAGAAATATAAATACAGCAGTTAACATTATACAAAATTCATATATAAATAACTCTCAATAGGTAGATACATTTTATGATACACATAGCAGTACTATAACAATACAAAAACAAACACAATTTTCGTATGTTTAACTAAACTACTTTTCTTTGCTGCTCTCTATTCACAAACCGAGCAGCTGTATGGCTTTTCTCCTGTATGGGTCTTCATATGTTTAACTAAATTACTTTTCTGTGCTGTTCTGTATTCACAAACTAAGCAATTGTATGGCTTTTCTCCTGTATGGGTCTTCATATGCGTCAGTAAATGATGCTTATGTGCTGTTCTGTATTCACAAACCGAGCAATTGTATGGCTTTTCTCCTGTATGGGTCTTCATATGTGTAACTAAATTAGTTTTCTGTGCTGTTTTGTATTCACACACCGAGCAAATGTATGGCTTTTCTCCTGCATGATTCTTCACATGTATAAGTAAAAGATACTTATGTGCTGTTCTGTATTCACAAACCGAGCAATTATATGGCTTTTCTCCTGTATGGGTCTTCATATGTGTAAAGTTGGAGCAAAGATATTTCGGACGCCTCAGGCTACTACTTAAAGGTTAATGAGCATGGCAGGTGGGATTATGTTGTACACACGACAATCCCTTTGTAATAGTTCACAAGCAAATCCATATCCTTAAAATCGAAATGCGGCTACGGAAACGCAATGTTTGTTAGTGTTTAAAAACTTATTATTTTTATTTAACAACATTGTTAATAAAAAAAGATACAATCAAGAAAGACAAAAAATTATAGAAAATATGTATATGCAACAAATAACTACAGTTTATTGATTGATATATACAAAAAACAACAATTATGAGTACAATATATAAATTAATTTTCGTTATCGCTATCACATGGCCAATCGTCACTATCGCTGTCTCTTAAATTAATAATTAATTCTGGAATATCAATAAATTAAAAAAATTGGTCTTCAATGCCAATCACATGCCGAACACAGTTTTTCCAGCTATTTACATGAATTTTATTAACTTCTTCTTTAATTATTTCTATCATTTTCTCACTAAACTTGGGGCATTGGTTACGTTTTCGAATGTGTGTTTTTAATTCTGCCCATATCATTTCTATAGGATTCATACAACAATGATATGGTGGCAATCTTAAAACTCTATGGCCTAGTTCTGTAGCTATGGTGTCTACTACATATTTTTTAGAGAACTTCTTAATGGACAACACTTCCAGTAATTGATTCTTATTGTAAGTTTCTTGAAAATACATGTTGTTCTTGTAAAGAAAATCTGTAATTTCTGCTTTAGTAGAATTACTATTTGGCACTTTTTCAGCAAGCCTTGAGTGATAACTGGCGTTGTCCATAACGATCACACTATTAGGTGGCAAATTTGGTAACAGCTTATTTGAAAACCACGACTCAAACACATCTGAATTCATGTCTTCATGGTAGTCCAATCGACAGTCTCTTATATTTTTCGCAGATAATAGGAGACCATCGTTCCCCCATCCCATCTCAGAGCCTACATGTAAAATTATAATACGTTTTCCTCTTGAAGGTGGAATGTCTAATTGGCATTTCCGAGAATTATCTGTCCATCCTTTTTGAACCACATCATGTGTGTCATACCAAGTTTCATCCAAGTAAAATATCGGTCTCTGTTTTTCCCGAAACTTTTTTATCTGTTGTAAGTATTCGCATCGCCATTTTCTAATCCGCGGAGATTCCATTATTTGTTGTCTTTTATCTATCTTCTTATAGCGAAATCCCATATTTTTTAGCGATGTCCTTAATGTCGTCATTGAACAATTTATACCCATGTCACCAATGATCGTATCATGAATAGTTTTAATTGTTGGCACCACATTAGTTTTATACATGTCATAAACTACGCCGCGTATTGCATGTTCATTAGGCTTTGTTAATAGTTTGTGACACCCATAATCAGAACGCCGTTTACGTGGCAGCGCTTGATTTTTCGCAATTTGGAAAACCGTACTTTTTGGCACTTTAGTTAAAAACGCAGTTCTTCTCACAACATTGCTTTCTCCTTCAGAAATTAGTGCGTTGTATACATTCAAGACTATGTTTTTCGCATCGTCAGATAAAAAATGCATTGATCGCTGGCTTGGTCTCTCTCCCGCATCATCAACTTCTTCTAACTCATCACATGGAGCAGCGACTTCTTCAACTTCATCCTCAATTTCATTAGTATCCCATGGTCTCCACATATTCCACAAAATACAACACAACACAAATACTAGATGATAATTAACGTGCGTCAAAGTATAACAGCAACGTTATTATTAAATTTGGGAAGTAAAGACAAGTCAAGTGATTTATATAATTTATCTTTCATTCTAATTACTGGAAGGGATGTAGTTGTAAATACATACTTTAATGCCAATATGACGCGACGAAACATTAAATGTCGATTTCTCTTATCTAGGAATGTCATTTGAGCAAAAATAATTTATTCCTCAATCAGGGCATAATCGCATAATGTGTTTATTTACCTAGTAAAATTAATTTTGTCATTCAATATTATTAGATAATTAAATATAAATTAAGTAGAAACTTCACTACAAAACGAAATAAATACCACCTTGGAAATATTCCCACCTTTGCGTATACCTGGCACGACTTAAGCGGACTAACAATAGTAAACTCATTTGCGGTTTAACTTTTAAAGCTCGCTCTGTCCGAAGTATCTTTGCGTCTACTATAACTAAATTAGTTTTCTGTGCCGTTTTGTATTCACACACGGAGCAACTGTATGGCTTTTCTCCTGTATGGGTCTTCATATGTTTAACTAAATTACTTTTCTCTGCTGTTTTGTATTCACAAACTGAGCAATTGTATGGCTTTTCTCCTGCATGATTCTTCACATGCATAAGTAAAAGATTCTTATGTGCTGTTCTGTATTCACAAACCGAGCAATTGTATGGCTTTTCTTCTGTATGGGTCTTCATATGTGTAACTAAATTAATTTTCTGTGCCGTTTTGTATTCACACACCGAGCAATTGTATGGCTTTTCTCCTGCATGATTCTTCACATGTATAAGTAAAAGATGCTTATGTGCTGTTCTGTATTCACAAACTAAGCAATTGAAGATGTAATAAAAAAACTGGTTACTTTTTTCTGAGACATATTGTAATTTACTAGTCCACTCTTCTATGTTCACTCTATGCCGATTCACATTGAACTGAGTAATGTGGCAATGGCTGCAATTGTTTTGCTTGCCCAATTCTCGGAAAACCCTCGGCTCAGCTGCAGTCGGCGAGACCGAGAAATTCTTGGAAGAACAGTAAAAATTCACATTTCTTCTTACGACTTTTTAGTGCACAAGACGCCACATCCAAAATTATTAATTAAAAATTTTAAAAAGGTGAACTTATTAAAAACATTATAAACAACTGATAAAAAACAAATTTTATGGAATTAGACAAATAATAGTAGTAAAGAAAAAAAGAACACTTGAAAATTTAGGGGGGGCCATTGGCCCCCCTGGCTCCTACGCGCTTGGACTACTACAATGGTAACAAAAAACTACATACTTAAATACCAGATAAACCTATACGTTAGATCAAGTGGCTTAACTCGATTTAGTCTTTGAACGTCAGATCCAAACGCGCCACCCTGTAGAAAGACTCTCAAAAAGTTTATCGGTGCTGTCAAAATAAGCTCCGATGTCATTTGACAAACTTTCAATCTCCATTATTAGCAAGAATAAAAGTGGATGCAGTTTCAGTTTTTGTGGAATTTGTTGACAAATTATCTGCTTTCTCTGGATTTTGAATTTCTTTCGTCTTATCCTGATTGAGAGCTATCCATCCTCCTGTATGAATTTTAGTTATTTATTATAAAGTTTACGGAAAACCCCATTTTAAAAAATAACAAATACAACAGAAATATAAATACAGCAGTTAACATTATACAAAATTCATATATAAATAACTCTCAATAGGTAGATACATTTTATGATACACATAGCAGTACTATAACAATACAAAAACAAACACAATTTTCGTATGTTTAACTAAACTACTTTTCTTTGCTGCTCTCTATTCACAAACCGAGCAGCTGTATGGCTTTTCTCCTGTATGGGTCTTCATATGTTTAACTAAATTACTTTTCTGTGCTGTTCTGTATTCACAAACTAAGCAATTGTATGGCTTTTCTCCTGTATGGGTCTTCATATGCGTCAGTAAATGATGCTTATGTGCTGTTCTATATTTACAAGCTGAGCAATTGTATGGCTTTTCTCCTGCATGATTCTTCACATGTATAAGTAAAAGATACTTATGTGCTGTTCTGTATTCACAAACCGAGCAATTGTATGGCTTTTCTCCTGTATGGGTCTTCATATGTGTAACTAAATTAGTTTTCTGTGCTGTTTTGTATTCACACACCGAGCAAATGTATGGCTTTTCTCCTGCATGATTCTTCACATGTATAAGTAAAAGATACTTATGTGCTGTTCTGTATTCACAAACCGAGCAATTATATGGCTTTTCTCCTGTATGGGTCTTCATATGTGTAACTAAATTAGTTTTCTGTGCCGTTTTGTATTCACACACGGAGCAACTGTATGGCTTTTCTCCTGTATGGGTCTTCATATGTTTAACTAAATTACTTTTCTCTGCTGTTTTGTATTCACAAACTGAGCAATTGTATGGCTTTTCTCCTGCATGATTCTTCACATGCATAAGTAAAAGATTCTTATGTGCTGTTCTGTATTCACAAACCGAGCAATTGTACGGCTTTTCTTTTGTATGGGTCTTCATATGTGTAACTAAATTAATTTTCTGTGCCGTTTTGTATTCACACACCGTGCAATTGTATGGCTTTTCTCCTGCATGATTCTTCACATGTATAAGTAAAAGATGCTTATGTGCTGTTCTGTATTCACAAACTAAGCAATTGTATGGCTTTTCTCCTGTATGAGTCTTCATATGTGTCAGTAAATGATGCTTATGTGCTGTTCTGTATTCACAAGTTGAGCAATTGTATGGCTTTTCTCCTGTATGGGTCTTCGTATGTGTAACTAAACTACTTTTCTCTGCTGTTTTGTATTCACAAACCAAGCAATTGTACGACTTTTCTCCTGTATGATTCTTCATATGTATAAGTAACCGATGCTTATGTGCTGTTCTGTATTCACAAACCGAGCAATTGTATGGCTTTTCTCCTGTATGGATCTTCATATGTCTAACTAAATTACCTCTCTCTGCTGTTCTGTATTCACAAACCGAGCAATTGTATGGTTTTTCTCCTGTATGGGTTTTCATATGTGTAACTAAACTACGTTTCTCTGCTGTTCTGTATTCACAAACCGCGCAATTGTATGGCTTATCTCCTGTATGGGTTTTCATATGTCTAACTAAATGACTTTTATTTACTGTTCTGTATGCACAAACCGAGCAACTGTATGGTTTTTCTCCTGTATGACTCTTCATATGTGTTACTAAATGACTTTTCTGTGCTGTTCTGTATTCACAAACATAGTCACTATAAAGTTTCTCTTCACTACAAGCAGTATTTACGTAATTTTTGTCAAACGTTGTGTTTTCGTAACTTTCATCCTTTAATTCGATGACTTCTTGTTTAATAGATAGCTTATCAAAACTTTCATTGCTATTCATGTTCTGCGATCTGCATGGCGCAGTTACTGCAGAGCTGCAAGAATTATTTTCCATAGTTTCTTAAAGAATGGTGATTATATGTGAACGTTTCTTTTAATGATATATGCGCCAAAGGAAGTTTGATATCTTCACATCTACAACAAAAACAGATGTCATTAAATAATAATAATTATGCAAGCTGCTCTACCACTTAACTCTGTATTTAAATTTCTAAATCCAGCATTACATTGTGTTTCTTGTTCATATTCAAACTCAGTTAAAATTCTAAACGTAAATAAAAGCACTAGTTATTTTAATTACTGCGTAACAGGTTATTGATCCGTGAAGGCAAGAAGTTGGTGTATTGTGGTAAGCCATTTTGTAAAATTATAAACAAAGCAAAGTTTTCCAAACTCAGAGTAGCATAATGGACTACTAACATAACCCCTAATCCTCAAGTTTAAATTATGTACCATTGTACGCAAAAGTACCTGGGACAGTTTGTGTTACCCTTTATAAACATGACTCAGGTTTAATTAATATCAAAGTAACCTTGTCACAATACCATCAGTGTCAGTCAGCTTAGATTGTCATTCTATATTGTGCATAAGCCAGATTCATACAGCTTAAAAATCAGCCATAAGACTAGTTACAAAGGGGCTATGACACAACGCCCACTGGTCACAAACCCCAACTCAGAATTTGGTCATAACGCCCAACTTCCATTCTGGTCACAACGCCCAACTTGGTCATAACGCCCAATTTTTATTTTGGTCACAACGCCTAACTTGGTCATAACGCCCAAAAACGATATTGGTCACAACGCCCAACTTGGTCGCAACGCCCACCGACGCCTGTTATAGGAGAGAGCTATCGACGCCACTGAAACCACATTTTTGGTTATAACGCCCAACTTTGATTTTGGTCACAACGCCCAATTTCGATTTTGGTCAGAACGCCCAACTTGGTCATAACGCCCAAGTTTGATTTTGATCACAACGTCCAACTTTGATTGTGGTCATAACGCCCAATTTTTATTTTGGTCACAACGCCTAACTTGGTCATAACACCCAAAAACGATATTGGTCACAACGCCCAACTTGGTCACAACGCCCACCGACGCCTGTTATAGGAGAGAGCTATCGACGCCACTGAAACCACATTTTTGGTTATAACGCCCAACTTTGATTTTGGTCACAACGCCCAACTTGGTCACAACACCCAACTTGGTCATAACGCCCAAGTTTGATTTTGATCACAACGTCCAACTTTGATTTTGGTCATAACGCCCAACTTTTTTGAAGCACATTTTCAGACATTTCGGGCAATATTGAAGTTGATAGCTGAAGACGTGCAGGCATCCAAGCATCCAAGTAAGTGTGCAGACCTTATACTTCCATATATGTATGTGGTAATTGAATACTGTTGAATTTTAATTATTTTTATTGCAACATGATTGACGTGGTCGGGTTACAAGTCAATAAAAATATTGGGCAAACATACATTTGAAAAATATATTGTAGACGAAAGTGTTGAAATAGTTGGAAAAAGTCGCGGTTTTTTTGGAGCGTTTGTCCAGTAATATTCTTATAAGCTCGGTCGGCAGCGCAGTGGTGCCTACATTTTTTTTCTACAACCACCACTAAAAGTAGGCCTTTTAGCGCTAGCTCTTTTCACTAAAAGTGACGTTTTATAATGTAGCGTGTTTAAAATGAGATCGGCTGTTTACTTTTAGCACGTGTTATAAAGTGAACTGAGGTTATAATACCACAATTTCGAACTGGAAGTGAGGTTGTAAAGTTATTCTAGTTACTTCTTGCGTTAGAGGTAAAGTGCTTTTTAAATAATTAAAGCGTCATGTAATAAATAAAGTCAGATGTGTACTATTATAATTACATTTGTAAACTGACTTTGACAGTACTGGCTTCACAAAAATTCACCTGCGCGTCAAGGCCATCTCTTTATTATGACAAATTATAACCGTCATAAATGCAAGCTTTGTTAAATCGACATTTATGGATTAATAACAGAAAATTTAAGGTCGTAGAAAAAATATTGTATGCAAACTCGTGCTAAAGGTGCTATTGCACTCGGCATGTTATGAAACTCAGCCTTCGGCTTCGTTTCATAATTTTCATGTCTCGTGCCTAAACATCAACTTTTAGCACTTGTTGCATAAATAGCTATTAGATACACTTACGTTTTTGTTATCTGTTTCCATATATTTTCTCAGGAGAATTTGGCTATAGTAGTGAAGCGATTTTCTTTTCCAATGCCTATATATAAAGCTGTATTGTATCTGAGCAAATCTTTATGGTAAAGCAACATTTTAATGATGAGGATGGAGTTAATAATCTATAGCAACTTACAAAATACATAGGGGAATTGTGCCTGAGATGGCATACCCGGGTGAGATGGCATATTGGCGTTTTTAGTGAAAACACTTTAAATTTGGCAACTATGTGCATCGGTTTATATGCACTTGGACATGTAACGGTCGCTGTGTAAATTTAGTTCGCCTGGAAGTATCGACGGAGTTGGTACAGTCTGTTGTGGTCGGTTCGTGGAAAGTTTTCTGTCGGGTATCCTATAAGTGTTTGTTACTTGGAGCGTTTAAAGTTCTGCTGAAATTTGTTAATGTAGCAGTGTTTATTTGTAAAAGCTGTACACATCTGTCGCACAAGTTAGTACAAAAATGTAAGTGTAAACCAACAACATACGCCTAGTGAATGATGTATTTCAGGGCGAGATGACATATAATTGACCAGGTTAAGATGGCATGGTATGCCATCTCACCCTGAAGTATGCCATGTCACCCCCAATTAATATATCACTTAGTTTCTCCTATTTTTTTTTGCAGATTTTTGTATAGATGGTTGGAATATACGTCCGAAAGTCAGAGCGTCAAGGCTGGAGTAAAGAAAATATGGCAGAAGCACTTAACGCAATTAAAAATAACCAAATGGGATGGCTTTTGGCATGGAAAACCTTTAATGTACCGCAGACAACGTTAAGAAGACGTGCTAAAGATGATCGTGGATCCAATAAGGGTTACTTAAGAGGACATGTTCCAACTTTTAATGCCGAGTTGGAAAACGAATTGGTGCGCCACGTAAAAGAATTAGAAGTGCGTTTTTTTGGACTAACGGTGGATATTCGGAGGCTTGCTTATGAAATTGCCAATGTAAAGAAGATTTCAAATAGGTTTTCAAGCGAAAAAAATGGCAGGCTGGAATTGACTGAACGGATTCAGCCAACAAAATCCTTCAAT